>OX402559.1:7280000-7880000 GCA_948098915.1 Lampropteryx suffumata
TAGGATCCCGACATGACTTGGCCGCGTGACCATACTGATGGCACTTATAACAACGAGTGATCAAAGTAAAGTCTCGCACAGGTCAAGACGACCAATTCACATAAACTCTATCTTTTGTTATGAGGGCTTTCCTTATATCTGCAGGTACTTCAATGACGTAGTTACAGGTCTCAGCTGTCCTCTTGCCTGACTTATGGCTTAATCTAATGGAGGTTAAAAACTGTTCAAGAGAAGAATTCTTAAGTGTATCGGCCAGATTCTGGTGATAGAGACACGTAAAAACCTCTTTTTCAGCCATCGATGAAGGCACACCGACAATTACAACTCTGGGCTTCCGTTTATATGGCTCATCGATCGTAAGGTCAGAGTTTTTAAGCTGCATCGATTGCTTGAGCTTCTCATCTTTAGTTTCAGTGCTTATTATTATTCCTCCGTTCCTTGTTTTTCGAAGGCCTCCTATGTAACCTAACTTCATCCGTTCAGGACAAAGCATTTTCTGGACAAGGGATTTTGTATCTTCACTTGATTTCAACTTATCGGTGGGATAAATGGCAACTGAACTAAGATTAATCGGCTTAATGTAGTTATTGGTTCCATTTTTAACCATATCGGCAAAAGAGGTTCCTGCTACGGGTTTCGAGGACTGGTCAATACTTTCTTTAAGTTCTTGAAGCCGCTGAGAAACAATAAGTTTATCTTTCAGTTCTTGAGAAACGGGTTAGATAAGTGGGTTAGAACGGCTTTCTGCTTAAGAGATTGGTATTGCACTGCCATCTGCGATGTACCATGACCAACTTTTCGACACAAAGTACTTATGCGAAGTTTTTGTTCTGTATTCAGTTTCCCCTCCGATGCTATAGTACACACTTCGTTTAGGTACTGCTCGATTGACGTAATCCAGTTCTGAATTTCGGGGGTAGAAATAACTTCTACGACATTATCTTCTCGGTCGGGTGCTATAGCGGATGCTGATGCGGGCGAGGGCGCAGGCGGCGGCGAGCGAGCTGTCCTGCTGCTCCGGTTGAAGGGACTGTTGTCCATTTTGTAGTATTGAAGTGAAACAGAGTTAATAATTATTGTCCATTTTCACGACACTAAACATAATATCCTATACCTTGAGTAGGTATGACACAGATTGCTGCAAGTAAACAAGGTCACGAGTCAGCAAGTGATTATTTGTTTATATAAATATACATTTGGGGCACGTCTGTTCTGAACAAAGACCAAAGAAAGATAAAGAAGAGATTAATAAAAATGAATATTGAAACTTTTCTTTCGATCTTCACGAAAAAAAAAATGTAGTAGACAAAAGTAGTGTAAACAAGTGCACTGATCTAAAATTACTCGTATAATGATCGTATAATCTAATCTATAAATACGTTTTGCAATTGTGAATGTCCACTGACAAGCGAAAGTGGTAGGTATTTATTACATCTATAAATTCTCGCATACATTGTATGAGTCATATATTCAATATAACGACGGCCCCATCGAATAAATGTATAAAGTAAAAACTGTAACTTTACAGGAGCAATTAAAAACGTAAAAAAATATTACTCGGTGATTATTATATAAACCTATAAACAATGTATTATTAAATTAAAGGTAAAAAAATCTTCTTTTTTCTAATAAAATATAAAATAACAATATACGGATAGAATTTGAAATAATAAAAAAAACCCTTTTAAATTTTTATTCTAGCCAAAACTTTTCGAGGTTGGTTCGTTTTCAATGTTTACACTATTATTCGTCGGAAATGTTATAGTTCCTAAAAAGTATAACAAAGTATTGACCTGGTTTACTACGGGTATTTTGATTTAGTAATGTGGTTATTAGATAGTTACATGGGTATTCCAGTAATTTGATTGATATATTAAGTGCAAAATTACATTACTCTTTTATTCATTTAGCTTTTTATTTTACAATATTTTGTAAAATGCGATTGTTCAACTACAAAGTACTGAATATTTAAAATATTTTAGAATAACTTGGAACCAACAGGTTATTCTAAATTATTTTGAGGGATAAAACAATTAGGTACTTAATTTTATAAGTACCTATCTAGCTATGTCGCTTTTTACTGAAATAGCAATAAATAAAGCGGAATATTAAGTTTAAAATAAGTCATTTATTGTTAGTCATTTATTGTTAGTCATTTATTGTTAGTCATTTCGTTCTTAGCACAAATTTTACTGAACACAAGATGACACTCCAAAACAATGTTTTATTTTATCATAGATAGACCTACGTTTGACCACGACCTTGCTTAATGTTAAGCGACGATGTGGTCGACGACGGGCGCGCAGGTCTAGAAGATACCTATTTACTCTTGACTTGAAGAAACCCAGATTGTAGTTTTCAGGAAAGACATGACGACGGCAAAGCATTCCAATCCATGGCTGTACGCATTAAAAATGTGGAAGCAAAGCGCTTTGGTTGTAAGGGTGGTAGACTGACAAGGTATGGATGGTATTGAGCGGTACCTCTGCTTGTCCTGTGGTGAAAAGGACATGGTGGAATGAGATCATGCAATTCCTGGGCAAATTCTCCGAAATGTATTCTATAAAAGATCGAAAGGCAAGCAACTCTACGCCCGTGCTCGAGACTCTGGAACTTAGTCTTAGCGTTTAGCTGCTCACTTATCACCCTCAATGCTTTAAGCTCGATCGAGTCCAAAGCAGCCAGCTGGTGTTTGGCTGAACCATCCTATAGATGGCAGCAATACTCCATACCCGACCGGACTTGACTTTATATAAAGTTGAAAGCTGTCCTTGATAGCTGTAGTATCACCTCACCTTGTAGGAAATGCCAAGCTTCTTGGCAGCAGTCTTGACTTAGGACTCGATATAGGAGCCAAAATTGAGAGTCCGAGTAAGTGAAACTCCCAAGAGTTTGAGATGATCATCTACAGTTACCGGTACATTTCGGAAAACGGGGAACGCCGAAAAGAGACAAACTTGCGTTTTAGATGCGTTGAATTTAATTAGATTGACATCGCCCCAATCGGACACGACCTAGAGAGTTAAATCCAGACTCATAAGCATCTCGTTTCTGTTTTTATGAATGTCAGTTTTATTGGCTCATGCGTTGGCAAAATATCTCTCCACAACTGATCTGTCGTCTGCATACCCAATGATTCCGAGCATAAGCAGATCGTCTATGTGCAATAAAAACAGTGTGGCCGAGAGCACTGACCCTTGAGGTACTCCGGAGTTAATTTCCAATATATCAGACGAGCAGCCGTCAATAACTTCTCGAATGGAAATTTCCCTCAAGAAGGCAGCAAGCCATGAGCAGAACTGAATTGGCAATCCGTAGGCAGGATACTTACCAATAAGGCTAGCGTGCCAGACCTTTATCAAAGGCATTTGGGACGTTAAGTGAAACAGCTAATGCTTCACCATATTTCTCTATAGCCTCACTCCAAATGTGCGTGACATACGCAAGAAGATCCCCATGACCGCTTTCGTCGAAAACCGTATTGTCGATCACTGAGTAGGTCGTCGTTTTCAAGGTATGTAAGGACGTTCGTATTCAGGACACGTAATAGGGAGGTGACCGAAATTGGGCGGTAATTTGATGGGTCAGCGTGACTGCCTTTCTTGGGCACAGGTTGCACATTAGCAAGCTTCCAGGATTTTAGGACTATTCCAGTTTTCAAAGATGCGATCAAAGATGGCGAAAAAGTCTAGTGAGTATGGGAGACAACTCAGGGGCACAAGTATTCAACACTACAGACATTCAACCGTTTTACCGTTTCTGACCTTGTGTGATGTAATGACTTACTGCATCCCCCCCGCTAGGACCTCCATCCTCCAGAACAAGAGCACGAATCCCATCTCATTGCATAAGAGGGTGAAAGAGGGAGATGTTATTTCTCTGAAACTGTTCCCTTCTGCATTTGAGGATGTTTTCAAGCACTTGTACTAGACATAGACATAGGCATAGACATGGTATCAACATCAATGGCGAACGCATCACTCAACTTCGATTTGCCAACGATATAGTCCTCATGACAGAATCGCTGGAAGACCTTGGCACAATGCTCAGCGACCATTATATCGCCTCCCAATAGGTGGGTCTTAAAATGAACATGAGCAAGACAAAAATCATGTGAAATGCTCATGTTGCACCCGTACCGGTACATGTTGGGAGCGATATAATCGAAGTTGTAGACCATTATGTCTATTTGGGTCAGACGATTCAACTAGGCAAGTCCAACTTCGACAAAGAGGTCAGCCGACGAATCCAACTCGGATTGGCAGCGTTTGGGAATTTACGGCACATCTTCTCGCCACAGATACCGCAGAGCATCAAGACGAAAGTCTATAATCAGTGCGTGTTGCCAGTGATGACATATGGAACTGAGACTTGGTCGCTAACTATTGGCCTCATACACATGCTCAGAGTCGCGCAACGTGCTATGGAGAGAGCTATGTTGGGTGTTTGATGTGTTTCACGGATGTTTACGTGATAAAATCCGCAACGAGGAAATCCGTGGAAGAACCAAAGTCACCGACATTAAGTGGCAATGTGCAGGCCATATAGCTCGCAGAACTGATAACCGATGGGGAATAATAGTTCTCGAATGGCGACCAAGGACAGAAAAACGAAGAGTAGGACGGCATTCTAAAGATCGCAGAAAGTCGGTGGATGGAGAGGGCTCAAAATCGTTCTTTCTGGAAATCTATTGGGGTGGCCTATGTTCAGCAGTAGACTTTAAAGGCTGATATGATGATGATGATGATCCCCCCTCGCATTTATCTATTGTCCATCCAACTTTTACGGAATATATCATAATTTTGATAGTCAATAAAATGCTTTTACTAAAAGAAACAACGAGAAAATTTGTGCAATACAAGTAACACATTGATATAAAACATTTTAGAATTGTTAACAAACTATACACAGTTTTAGGGTATTCATTATGTTTTGATAAAGTTTGGTAAAATTCTTTAGGAAAACGAAGATCAAAAAATACAAATGAATAAAATTATACAGAAAGTTACCTACTATAGGCAAACTCCAAAATTCAGTAAACACTTTTACGATTATTATTTTGTTTCCAAATTCCCACGAATAATATTACAAAGTTCGTTTGCAATAAACAAGTGAGAGTAGACGGTGTGCAAAATACATACTTGCAATATTCGTGCGAGATTGGTGTTTTTATTTTCCGTAGAATTAACATTTACAGTAACGTAATTATAAATATAATTGATAAATGTTTCTAAATAAAAATTAGGAGGTGTATATTAAGCGTAAAAATCCGAAAATCCAAAAAAAAATATTTATGGTAAAAGCCTTTACTTTATTTGTTTATTCGGTGGGACCGTCGATATATATATATATATATATTCAAGAATATATTAGTTAATTTGTTTAGAAGTACATTGCCAAATTAAATGCCAAATTACGTGCTCGTTAAGACCGCGAAGGTTAGCATAAATTTTAATGTTCTATTTAAAAATTATTATAAAGCTGAAAATATAGCGGTGCTATATTTCCGATATGTGTTCGATATATATATCTACATAACTTATTTAGGTCAATATAAATAAATAAATAAAGCCGGACATTTCACACACTATCATCGGGCCCCAAAGTAAGCAGTTTGTGTTATGGGTACCAAATGACTGATATACTACTTATATACTTTTTTTATAAATGCGTACTTATTATACATAGAATATCAAATGTTTGTATGGAGAAAATTAGGGTCACCTCATGTTCAGCCGTTTTAATGAATAATTCACAACCAGTGGTTTCTATTAAATATGCATTCGCTATATTAACATGTCATATACCTATTTTACTGCACACAACTGGTCCCAGATATCGCTTACTTTATTGCTAATATATTCATTGTAACATACGTCTTTCCCAGCGTATTATAATGTAAAATAAATAACTAAACAAAACCCGGCCTATTTTTTTCAAGCATAACTTTAAGAGAACAAAGCAATAACTCAACCAAGACGAAATATAGCGGCGAGGTTTTTTATTTTCGGTAACGTCTTGATTAAGTAGGGACCACCTGCTTGGGCCTGGTCCTTCGAGACTATAAATAAGTCGGAGGAAATATTAATGGTCACATAAAGATTATGTTGAAATCTAAGTAAGGGTTCTAAGATCGTTTTATTCGTTATAAATCGGATGAATTGTAGGAAATGCCTTTGTCTCGGCCGAAATTGAGCTGATACTTGAAACGATTCCTGTTTGGAGTTGTGAGGCTGTGAAACCCAGACTGGGTTTGGTTTTGATCAAAAATTACAAAGTCATATATTTTATTATTTTTTTATAGTAGGTATGTGTTTTGTTATCACAATCTTTATTTACATAAAGACAGAAGCAGCACAATAAAAAATACCAAATGCTTTTCAGGATTTCAGGACAGATAATACCTGCGTTAATGAAAAACCGGACAAATAATAAGTATTAAGTGTGAAGACCTAAAATATTACATAGTAGCCCAAAAAAAATAAAAACTCTGTGTCCAAAGAATCATAATTATTGAGAGTGAACCAAAAGCAACATTTTGAAAACCTACCTTATATTATCAAAGGAATCCTACATTCCATAGCACTTTGTCGGGATTACAAAAGAAAGTTCTACGCTAATAATGAACGTGCAAAATTCATTTCACACACACAAAAAGATAGCATTTTTTGTTGGAGTTCATTGTGGTCGATTTTAAATTACCCAAAAACTACAATACCACTTCAGGTAAATAGGAAAACAAAATGGCTTCCCCTGTGTTATAAATCTCGCTAGACATTTCTCCTTTATATCTAATCGCAAATTTATTATTGCAAGGCTAACTCTAGTACGAATTAATATTATTATATTGAGATCTCGAATTAAATCGGGGTCATTGTACAATGTAACGCAATGGAACTTTATTTTTACGAGCACAGTGAGCGGTAATGAAGCGGTTTTTCAATGCCGCATAATGTCAGTTGTAAATTGATTTTTATATTTTGTTTGACATAAATGATTGACATGAGAGCTCCTGAGCTTTTCGAGTGTTTGTCACCGAGCCGGTTCACTTTACGAGCTGAACGACACTTTTGATCGATAAATTTATCTGTTGTGAGGCATTTGGGCAATTTTATGACTCATTTGGTGGTAGTTAAAGTCGTTGTAGTAAAGGTGTTAAGTTACACCTTCCGATTGGAATGGAGGAGAATGCTTTGTTTAGATAAGTGTGGGATTTTTTTGAGAATTTGATTTTTAGATTAAATTTGGAAAAAAATCTTATAACATGGTTTTGTTTAGACAATTTTCGATTTGTTGAACTGTGTCGATGCACAAAATAACACTTGAGAAAAACACGCGTGTCTCAAATTCATAAATTCAAATTAGTCAAGAAAATGTCAAATCAGTGCCTTAGAATAATGTTCTAAGATTTTGTCCGGGCTCAAGTTTTTAATGTGAAAATATGAATTTGATTGGAACCACGCCTAGGATCAAATTATCAGACATCTCTGTCATTGATGATCATTAAATTTAAGTTTTTGGAGTATCATAATATTCAAATCAATTTACATAAAAAAGGTATCTTCTTCTATATTTTTATGCTAAAACTAGCAACCAATTTTTACTAAGTAAATTTTCATCGTCCTATTGTTAAAGTCTAATAAGTTTTTCATACCTGTTTAATCATATAAGAATCTAAATTACCTATACAGAAGTTCTTCAGGTTTCACGCTCCCTATAAGAGAGTTAATAGTCTCTATAGAGAGGTCCTCGTGGCTTTTGTTATAGAAATAGTCATAACACACTCATGTATTTTTTCCAGGTTCGTCCACCGTAGCGTCCTCCACGAAGGCTTCTCGGCTAAAACATTACTCTTCCGTGAAGCGCCGCCCAGCCTCCAAGCCAGCCTCTTATTGGCGGTCCACACTCCGCCCCACACACACCTACAATTATATTTATAATGCACACACTGAAATAATTTACATTTGAGCTGAATTTGTTGCCATTGAGGGTAATTGAAAATTTGTTGTATTGACCCCCGCGCGCGTTACAAATGGGTACTGGCTCTAAGTGATTAGTTTCTACCTATTGAGACCATATAAATATTACATTAAAGTCTCTGAATTGTTACTAAGGGTTTTAAAATGTCCTAAAACCACATATTTCCGAGCTTATGACAGAACATTTGCCTGAACTTGCATCTTTTACTTATCTAAAACTTGTTCGATTTATGGCGATGTTCTAACAAGATGTATGACATCTATAAGGATAGATTATCTCAAAGTTCTGAATGAAATGCATAAAAAAATCTTTGCTTAGTCCTCGATCTGAATTTGCTACAGTACATCTGAAAAAATTGTCGAAAAAAAATTCAAATAATTAAAAAAAAAAAAACATCTACTCTTTACTCATTCTAATGATCATTAGCTCACCCTAATGATATGATAAGAAAAGTTATTAGTTAGCCACATAAACCGAGTAACTTTATTAAGAGCAAGTTGCTTACCCATAAGACCTAGGTTAGGTTCCGTCAATTTTCATTTATAAATCAATACAAATCTACTTTATTAACACAAGTTTTGACTCATATTGGATATTACAACTTGAATAATAATTATTATTATTAGTATCATCATCAGCGTAATGAAGTCCACTGATGGACTAAGACTATCCCAATGCGTACTATCGTACCTACTACTATCGTACTATCGTATCTTATTATTGACGCATGTACATTTTTCAGCATTCTGTCGCAGGTCGTCACTCCATAGTCAGCGGCATCCCGTCCGGTCCAGACAAAGTAGTTTTCATATACACAGACCACAGTACTAATAAACCAAATGGCCTTTAATTGGCTCGGAGATACAGATTTTAATTGGTCGTAAATCGACGCTCACCTTAATGGTACATGGAAGTGAACAAATAAATAATGAATTAAGTTTTAAGTTAAGATTTTTCCAGCGGCAGATATATTGCAATATAGTGCTTATCTGAGAAGTTTGTCTTTGATAGCCTTAATGGAAATATCGGTTTTATGCCTTAATGATTGTAGCAATTGATGATTCTGTTATATCATCAATTGCCGTTCATATCTTATTACTGGTTGAATTGCGTCTGATCGTTCAAGAGTATTCATAGTAATCTGTGTTAAGAATATACAAATACAAATATATGTATTTTGGAGCAAAAATAACAAGGTAATATTAAAACATTTGAATGATAGAGACGGCAAAGGTGCGCACTATCAATAGCTTCCATAGTCAATTCCAAATTAACAAATATTGAGAATGTCGAAAATAATGTTATAGTCTGAAGAATTTTAGTATAAACTAGCTTCTGCCTGCGGCTTCGCACGCATAGTACATACATAAAAAGTAGCCTATGTCCGTGCCTTATATACAATCTATATCCATGCCTAATTAAATTGATGTAAAAAATAAATAAAGTTCTGTTGTTCCGATCTCTACCAAACTTTCCAGGATCTAGGACCTAGGCTAGGCCAAAAATTTCATCGAAATCGGTCCAGCCGTTTCGGAATCTTTAGGGAAAATACATACACATACACACATCGCCTTTTATAAATATAAGTAGATTGAGAATGTCGAAAAAAAAATCTAGTCTCAACAATTTTCGTATAAATTTCAATTGCAAGCACAGAGAAGGTACTTACCTAAAATGTATCGACGATTCTCATAGAGTATCTCTATCACCACTAGTTCAGACAGACTCATTTTTACCTCAACACATGGAATTTCCGTATATTTTTCTTACATCACTGGCGGTTTCTGGTCAATGTTGAGTCACTTATTAATGAATACGCGAGTTGTTGATGTTTTTATAAAATCATCGTGAGAAAAACCAAGTTGATGTTATACTGTTTTCGTGAAGACAGATTTAGTGAGCTAGCCTTGTTTTTGCTGTTATTAAAGCTGTAGGTTACGTAATAAATGGTTTGTTTGTGGCAAGCCCTTTATTACAAACGACTCATTTTACATTTTCTTATGAAGAATAAATAAACAATAATAAATCTTGCTTTATATCTAGATAGAATAAGGTGATATGATATTAAACGATACATCAATATCCTATTAATATTATAAATCCAAAACTATTCAGTTTTGGATTTATAATATTTCTGAAATTCGAAAACGCAACGACAGCACGTTCAAATTTTCGTTCCGTTTCGTTCCGTTCCGGTATAAAAAATGTACTAGTTTCTGTCCGCTGCTTTGCACGCATAGTACATACATATAAAGTAGCCCATGTCCTAAGATACCATTTTTATCCATAGCAAATTTGATTAAGCAAAAAAATAAAAAAATCTGTTGATCCGATCACTATCAAACTTTAAAGGATCACCCTCTAAGCCAAACTGAAGATCTCCTAAGAATTTCATCAAAATCGAACTTGCCGTTTCGGAGTATATAGGGAACATATGCACATATTTAAAAAGTTATCTAATTGTAAATCTAAATCATTCTCGAATCCATTTGAACACACACAAAAAAAATCAATCAAATCGGTTCAGCCGTTTAGGAGTTCAGTGACATACACACGTACAGTAGAATTACATATATAAAGGTATAGAAAATTCAATAAACCGTTAATTAATTTCTATATACAATTTTCCTTAAAAAACTATATTGTGGACATAAAACATAAAAATAAAGCAAGTTATTATTATATTTGTTTTGTGTTCTTTATACTTGGTTAAATGTTACTAACCGGCAAGCTAGGCCGTAACAAAATAACGGCCCATGGCCGTAATATTTTTTATTTTAATAAAGTACGTATTCCAGTCTTTTATTTAAAGACTGCAATACTTGTGTAAGTTAAAATGAATTACGCAATAGGTAGAGCACCAAATAAAAATCTTTCGTTTACACAAAGCAAGTTCAAGATTTAACTGCATGATAATACAATGGAAACACCTACAGATTTTATCACCATTGAAAACAGTCATACATGTCCCTCCATAAAAGGGTAGCAGTAGACGATTTAATCATCCGATAAAAATTGTCGAGAGGCCCCGCTAGATGGCGGCACAAGATAGTCGCGTGAGTAACGAGATACTAACCATCTTTTTTTTTGTTTTGAGGGCTTACAACAAATAAAAAACATTACAAGATGGTTACTAGGAATTTATTTTGTTAAAACTGTACTGGTATGCTTATTGCAGACTTTAGTTTAGTACCTACATACCTTTAGTATAGCTACTACTACTTCGAGACAGTGGCAAACTGAGGAGACGGAATTAAAAGTCAAAAGTCAAAACATTAAATAGATGGACAAATATTTAGAACTATTCCGCCAATCTATTCCTAAAGAGTTACCTCCAAAGAAATTCGACACGTGTTTCGCCCCTCCACGAGGCATCCTCAGACAGATTGGCGGAATAGTACTAAATATTTGTCCATCTATTTCATTTTTTGTAATGGATTTCCGCAAAGTCACGCCTGAGTCAATTATCTGTCAATAGTCAAGTCAAAAGATACTTTATTCAATACAATCACAATCACTTGGAAACGTTTTTTTTTTATTATCATTAAACCTACGTTTGAAAACGATCTCGCCTGATGTTAAGCGACGATGTGGCGTGACGATGGGTCACGCAGGTCTAGAAGACACCTATTTACTCGAGACTTGAATAGACCTAGATTTTAGTTTTCAGGAAAGACAGACGACGGCAAAGCATTCCAATCCTTGGCTGTACGCATTATAAATGTGGAAGCAAAGCGCTTTGTTCGTATGGGTGGTAGGTTGACAAGGTGTGGATGGTATTGAGCGGTACGTCTGCTTGTCCTGTTGTGAAAAGAAGATGGTGGAATCAGATCATGTAATTCCGGGGCACATTCTCCAAAATGTATCCTATAAAAGATCGAAAGGCAAGCAACTTTACGACGGTGCTCGAGACTCTGGAACTTAATCTCAGCGTTAAGCTGTTCACCCATCATCCTCAATGCTCTACGCTCGATCGAGTCCAAGGCAGCCAGCTGGTGTTAGGCTGAACCATCCCATAGATGACAGCAATACTCCATACCCGACCGGACTTGAGCTTTGTATAAAGTGGAAACCTGTCCAGTTGTGAAGTATCGCCTCACCTTGTTGAGGATGCCAAGCTTCATGGCAGCAGTTTTGGCCTTTGACTCGATATAGGAGCCAAAATTAAGAGTCCGTGTAAGTGAAACTCCCAAGAGTTCGAGATGATCTTCTATAGTTACCGGTAATTACATTTCGGAAAACGGGGACTTGGAGAAACTCACTTTTAATATTTAACGTCTTACATACTAGGTGAATTAAGGTGCCAATTCATCCTTGCCCGAGAAAAACTGGCAAGAAACTTGTCCTGGTCATGAAAAGGTCATCCATAATAGTCTTCTTCTTCTTCTTCTTCATGTCACTGGCTATGGCAAATCAGTGTCGTGAAAGGATTAAAATTCGCCTTACAAGCGTTGCACTTGGCTCATGTCTTAAAACTTTATTGGTTCTAGGACATGCCGGTTTTCTTTCTTGGATTTCCTTAACTTTTTGAAACTTATGGAATAACGTGCATAAATTATTCGAACAGAAAAATTGGTGCACGACCGAATTCGAGCCCACGTATGATTAATTAAAAGGTATACGACCACTAAACTATCAGTGCTTATAAACTTTTGCAAAGCTGGGACCGACGACTAACCCTGTCTATTGAAAGGGCTAGCTTTACTTCTGTGCACATAGCACTTACAGAGTGGTCATTTGAGTTGTTCCT
This sequence comes from Lampropteryx suffumata, assembly GCA_948098915.1. Classification (NCBI taxonomy): domain Eukaryota; kingdom Metazoa; phylum Arthropoda; class Insecta; order Lepidoptera; family Geometridae; genus Lampropteryx; species Lampropteryx suffumata. Next base: position 7,292,731 of record OX402559.1, read on the forward strand.
TGTCGTGCAACTAAAATGTCCGACTAGTTGTATGAAAGGAAAATCCCGAAAAAATAGGTGACCAGTTATTATTTCCATCTATAGAACGACTTCCTCAGTCAAAAGAAAAGATTATCTATTTGGTTTCGTCAACTACAGTAACACAGTACTACAGTACTACTACTACAGTACTACAGTAACGACGTGTTGACGAAACACATGTCGAGACACGTCGTTACTATAATAAGTTTGATTAAGGTAATAAAATACCTGTATAGGTATATCTAAAAATAATAATACGTAGACAAAAAGGTAAAGAGGTACTTACCTGCAGAAATGCTCTTTCACAAAAACCATTTAAAGGTTTGAATCTCAAACAACAAATTGAAAAAATTAACCTGGTTAGGACATAAATTGGTCATAGTTACTGCAAAGTTTTGAAAGGAGAAGATAAGTTACATTGATAATATCACCATCTTAAATTCTATCTATATAGATACCTAATTTATAATTAGAATAATTGGGGTAGGTTAAGTTAGAATACATGTAGTAAGCAAAGTTAAACATTTTTTTTTGTGTAATGTAATTATGCTGTCGATTTAGACATATACTTATTTATTTGTTCCTAAAGTATACACAATCAGTTAGAATTATTGAAAACCTAGTCATAAAAATATTTACAATGAAACTTTTTTATTATTTTGGCACGGCAACATCAAACGCTCAAAACAAAACCCCTTTAATGAGTTTATTAGGTGGACATTTTACTGCAGTCTAAATAAAAATTTTATTATACTCAAAGTTTACAAAATGTACCGTTGCGCAAATTGGTAAGTGTTTTGTCGAGATTTTGTTTTAGTTTCATTTTTACTTGGTACGCGAGTGACTTTACAACCTAAAACTATTTTGTGTTTTATCAATAAATTTGATATTAACCTGTGAAAAGTGTTTGATCTAGTGAAAGAAGATTTATAGTTTTTGACCAACACTGAAGTAACAAAAAAACAAAATTAATTTGTGGAGTATATGTAAGTAAGATGATCAAAATTTAATTATTCCAGCCCAGAAACTCCCTAAAACGCTGCTAATCTATATTTGAATACCTAACAAATATCTCAAATTCATTGAATTTAAAATAGCACCATCTATTAGAAAATTTTTAATTTACTTCAACAGCTGGCTTACTAAAATGTATGGCTCACTTTTATTTGCGTATTGCATCGCCATCTGTTAGCGTGCGTATGCACTAAGTAGTTTGCGAGTTAGCAGCGCACGCAAACAGAGTGTAGTGATGAACTTTTCCAATAGATGATGCTTTTTTTAAATTAAGAATTGAATAATAATATCGAGTGTTATTTTCTTAATTTAGGTGTTACTAGTGGAACGTTCCGCGGCTTTGTTCGGTTACAAACTTTGATATCCCGATTTAATTACTAAAAATGTCGTTTCACGAGAACTGTATAAGTATTCAATCAGCTTCCGGGTGATCTACCTATCTATATTACCAAATCTCATCGAAATTAGTTCAGCTGTTACGTGTCAACTAAGATCCAAACTTTCGCAAGTTCGGATAAGAAATATAAGCAATTAACATTGTTATTTTGTACCTAAATCGAGCTACGAGTACCTATGTTTAATACAGAAAAATAAAAAATAATTTCGTCTTGCTTGCATATCCTAGCAAAGACTCAGCTAGAGTTATCTTAGTTTGAGAAGCTGTAGACCTACTTACTGACTAAGAGTCAGTTAACTTGGTACCTACTTATCTGCACTTAGTAGCTATTAATTATATTATGTGCGAATTATCACTCATAAATAAATACTTCTGTAAGTAGGTTTTTTTTGTATTGCTGTATTACGAGTATTTCTCATCGTGATTTCTTTCTTCATTTAGAAATAAAAATACTGTAGGAATTTCAGCACGAATGTACCAGCAAAACCTCTTTATTGAAGTTTTTATTGCTCTTGAGTTAAAAAAAAACCTGCCAAGAAAAATGTGGCCAAATACGCTCCTAGGACCCAAAACTGACGTTGTTTACAGAGATGCAATAAAAATAGTAACGACGTGTTGAATAATCGTTTCCAGTTTGAGTGACCGTAAATTTGTGTATTTTTAAAGTGACGCTGTTTGGAGTCTATAAAAGTTTAACGATTGAGGGTGCAATAAAATTACTTTTACGGCACTTGTTGGTTATTGTTATTGTTCATATCATTCAATTGATTGGTCTACTTCCGGATCCACTTGTTCAAAAACTTTTAAAGATTTTAAATTTAACGTCTTACTAAAAATGGCAGTGCTTTTATACAGGTGTCCTAGAAATTAGTGTCGAGTTGAAATCCGCAAGTAGAGCTCCCCAACCGCTACCTGAAATACTATCATAAAATATGTTACACGATCACTTTGATGATATACATTTAACACTAATTCCTAGTACTGAATTATGTAACGTTTAAAATCGTAGCGTTTAAAAACTTTAAGTAACCAATCTGTAGGTAGAGACGTATTTACTTATGTTGGTTAGAAACTACCTACTTAATTTTACTACCACGAGTGATTTATAACCTCCAGGTAAACTTTCACAATTTGGCTCAGGCCCATAAATAGACAAACGCCAAGAGGTTATTCCTAAAAAGTAATCTATCTCGAGACCTCACCACAATATCGGTTTCTGAACGATTAACAGAGGGCGTGCGTGCCCTTCGGTTTTACGACGAACTTTACGACCTCGTAAACCCGGTCGTATAATGCCTATAATCTTTTCCTGCGAGCCTCTGCTTGCGGCTGATAGATGGCGCAAAACGCAAAAACAGAAATCACTGTCGTCGAACCAAATGTTAAAGTTTTATTGTTAAGTTACGCTAATGTGGTGTGAAATTAATAGGTAGTAATGCTTTTATGGGTGCTTGGGAGGTTTATGGGGGCATAAAACCCTGACAGGTGGATTGTCAACTGTATTTGTTTTAAGTTGACCACAGGTGTGCTATTTGACGCATTTATAAAGTGAGGTGTAAAAATAAGAGGTGTTTTATAAAATTATGTCCTACTTTTACAGCCTTTGTCTAAGTGCATCTTTCACATACAGGAAGTTTATATTTCTCTAAGCATCAAACATGATTCGCTTGCTAGGACGTATGATCTAAGAACGCACTTTTACTTAACTACCTAAGTACAAACCAACTATGTTCTGATCTTACTTCAAACATGAAGTTTCAACAGGACAAATAGTTTCAAAGCATTATCCCAAAGTCCCTAAAAGCCACATAAATTCAAACAGGCGTATGTGCAATGAACATTACAATATATTTAAACTAGCAAGTCACGCCTGTAATTTGCAATTTCTAACTCTGTCTAGACTAAAACTATTTCTATATTACCCTCAATTACGGTACAACTGTCTCTTTTTGGCTAACTATTAAATGAAAAGAGGGAAAGAGATGGAAAAAGAGGGAACGCAGCAATCCCGACGATTTTCCATGCAATTGAATAAGGTACGTTATGGTGTGACGACGTCAAAGATTTTTATCCCTCTGGCTGCAGTCTAATATGAGTGTCTTAATCTGGCTTATTAGTTGAAAGAATTCAACTGAAACCCAAAAAAGAACATGTGTCTCATGTTGAAAGTTAACTTTTAGGTAAGTAGGTAAACACGTTTATTCAAACCACTACACCCTATATATCCTTTACAGATCATAATCTTTACGCGGGCAAACCAAATGGGACCTTTCACACCTTAACGAAATGGCGCATAAAATTTTATTAAAATTAAAAACGGAAAGTATTTGATAACATGAAAATACATGTAAAACCCACGAGAGTCGAAACGTGGCTGAATTTTCCAGCTTTCATAAAACAGTGACCGTCATAATGATGACAAAGGTTTCTTGCAATACTTTCGTGAATTGTAGATTTACATAAACATGTACATTTTGATGAACACGGATTGTGCTCATTAAAATGACTAGCATATAATTATAGTCACTATATAAGTAACAATTTAAGCTAATTTTATTCGACAAGAGGTAGCTGATCATTCTTAGCCGTACAGTTACCAGTAAAAAACTCCTGAGGCAAAATCTCAGTAGTTCAATTATCCGCCATTACATAAGATAGGTTTGTCTAGTTGTTATACAATAATACTCATCTAGTACTTACGAAACGGAATTTCATTTCCTCATGGGTAAAGAGAGAGATGGTTTAACTATTTGTTGAAGTTTTATAAAGATAAAAATAAGATATTTCTTGATTTTAGGTTATTCTAGTTATACCACGTCGTTGAACTATAATAATAATAATATAAGCTAGTCGGAACTTTACAATCTTTCTTATTACTAACTTATCCTAACACAAATTCTTTCACTTGATCCGTTTGTTCTAGTTTGACATAGGTCTCTTCCAACTTCTTCCGCTCGTTCCTATCCCTGGCAGTCCTTGACCAGAACTTCCCAGCAATAGTTTTAAAGACGTCTTCCCATTTCTTAATGGTCTTCCATATTTCCTCTTTCGGTTTCTCGGTTGCCAATTTGCTATGCTTTTGCTCCATCTCTTAGTTCCTCGTAAAGTGTGACCTGTCTATTTATCTCCATTTATACTTTCTTACTATTATTATTACATTTTCTATGTTGATTGTATCTCTTTTCTTTGTGTTCCTCACTATGTCAGTTTTTTTATGCTTCGCATACTTCTCTCCATAGACTTCTGGAAGATCTCCAGCTTTTTGTTATGCGCTTTAGTAAGAGCCCATCTTTGGCAACCGTATGTTAACTCTGGAAGAATACTTGTGTAGTATAGTTTTTTTTTAATTTTCACACTAAGCTCTTTGTTTTTCATGATTTCTTTAAACGTACAGTATCTCTTCCAAGCGTTCCCTATTCATGTTTCTATTTCTTTTGTAGTTAGGTGGATTGGCGAAATAACTTGTCCAAGATATGTGTATTCAACATACTCTATTGGGTCTCCATTTAGAGTTATTGATTGTATTTACTGTTGTAACTTTAGTTTTAAGAGTATATATCGATAGCCCTACTTTGCCGCTTTCTTTGTCTAGGTCTTGTATCGTACTAGTGAGTTCACCAGGTGAGTTCACAGAATTATCATTTCGTCGGCAAATCTTAAATGTGTAAGTTTTTCTCCATTTACGATTATCCTGTGCTGCTTTCGAGTGTGACTCTTGCAGTGGTATTTCTGTATATGTTTCTAATATCCTCAATCCCTTGATTAGAGCTTTCCATATATTTTCATGCCCAAGGGACCTAATGTCAACTTGTGGTTTGAAAGAGATTTTGATTTCACCATGGGTTAAAAGCAAGCACATTGATCTGAGGTTAAGAGAGACGTTTAAGAAGAATGAGAGAAAATTTAACTGTTAGTTATATATAAAATAATCATAATTTTCATGTCCATCTAAGTACCTTATCGAACCTTACCGAATTTAAAAAAAAAAATGTTTTGTTTATTTCCTACTCGTATATAATTTTCACTCAAAACGGGATATTTACCATGATATATGAGTTTTTCTGCTTCTCGATATTTCGGCACAGTTGCATGCGCCATGATCACCATGGTAAATATCCCGTTTTGAGTGAAAATTATGTACAAAACCATGATAGTTTTTAAAGTTATATCCTACTCGTATTATTATTATGATTTTTTTTATAAATAAATAATACCGGACATTTTACACAACATCATCTGGCCCCAAAGTAAGCAGAGCTTGTGTTACGGGTACCACATGACTGCTATACTACTTATATACTTTTTTTTTGTAAATACATACATATTATACATAGAAGATTATGATTTGTTACATTTGTTGATAATCTAAGTTTATCAAAAAAAATGCATCTGCCCATTTCGTCCAATCCATTAGTGTCCATATTGCGTGTCCGCGTAAAATTACGACCGCATTGTGTGTGGCGCTGTTTTCCACAAACCTGAAGCTTAATGGCGTCGGGAACGAGCCCCACTGATATTCACGGTGTATATTTGCATTATGGTGGTATTAATGCCATGGTAATAATATCGTGATAGCACAAATACGTGACACCGTTTAAGGGTTCCGCAGTGACGAAAGATTGCAAAGCCCGTTTCATTTCGATCTGAACTCATCACGAGAAATTAAGGGTCTACTGTTAAAATTCAAAAAGAATAGAGAAAGAGACATTTTCTCAAATTTTATCAGTCTCAAATTCTAACATTTTATAATGCGTATTGTCTGTTTTTAAAATGATTTATATTAAAAAAAAATTGCTGGATAACTGGGACAGCGTTATCCACATCTAATCTCAAACTAATCAAAACTGATTCTCTTGGAACTGGATTACTGATAAAATACTTACCCAACAATAATAATTACGTTTTAAAAACTAAAAAGACAACGGACTTCATGTATAAAAAGCAAAATATCAAATTTTCGTTGAACCTGAAATTTTTTTTTTAGTTTTTTTGATTTACAAACCTAGCTGGTGAACAGATTTTTATTAAATTTATATGTGTCCAATCGGGAATCTAAACTAAATGCCTTTAACATGAAATTTTAAATTGAAATTGAAACAAATTATTTCAAATCGGTTCATAAATGACGGAGTTATGAGGTAACAAACACAAACAAAAAACAACAAAGTCGAATTGGGAACCTCCTCCTTTTTTGGAGTTGGTTGAAAAGAGTCCTGGAACAGGTTCATTATAGGAGTAATGCACTTTTAAAATTCTTATATTGGTGGACCATTTACACAACACCATCTAGCTCCAAACTATATAGCTTGTATTATGGTTACAAAATGACTGATAGAATACTTATGTATTTTTATATACACACTTATGATACTTAACACCCAGACACAAACACCTATGTTCATCACACAAATGTTTGTCCTGGGAGGGAGTCGAGCCCTCAACCTACAGCGCAGAAGGCAGAGCTACTACCAACTGAGCTGACATGCCAATAATAATGATTCTGGTACTTGTTGTAATTGTATCTGATACTATATAAGTGCTTATAAAGAGGGCCCCTTTCTGGGATAGCAAGCGCTTATGTTAATCACACAAATGCTTGTCCTGGGTGGGAATCAAACCCACAATCCACTCTGCGCAGAAGGTAGAGTTATTACTGAGGCGCAGAGGGCCAAGGTCCGCTGAGATGCAGAAGGTTGCGGGTTCGATTCTAGCCGCGAAACCAATGTTTGTATGATCTGCAAGTATTTGTCTCGGGTCTGGGTGTTTCTATGTTCGTATGTATTTATAAAAAAGTATTTAAGTAGTATATCAGTCATGTGGTACCCATAACACAAGCTCTGCTTACTTTGGGGCCAGATGATGATGTATGAAATGTCCGGCATTATTGTAATAATTATAGAACCCAACCTTTATTCCCATCACGTTCTTGACGATAATCGTGTTACGTAATCACATAGTACGAAAGGTAGTATTTTCACCACACTGGTTTTAAATAACTCGTGACACAATAAGAAGTGCGAAAGGTTATAACTCGATAAAAAGCTACGCTTTTCGTAGCGCACGTAGCGAATGCTTTTGACTACGTCGATATTTCGTAGCATTATGCGTAGCAATAGTGTATTCGTCATGGTTTTCGTTAAGAGAAGAAACGTGTGATGATATTTATGTCAATGACATAAGATACATAATTCATTGATTCGAAACCTCTACTCGTGAAAGAATTATTTTAAACCAGTGCGGTGAAAATACTACCTTTGCCTACCTTTTTATATATATAAATAAATAATATATATATAATATTTTGTGCGTATGTTAGTAATTAAACTCCTCTTAAAAGATTTTTTTATTTTTTTTAAGCCGTTTGGACAACGTCGCAAACGGCACAGCTAGTTATTTAAATGATTTTTATTTGAACAGAGAGAGTAAGTTAACTTTAACAGAACCACTGAGCCACTGCAACTCGTATCTGGGTTAGCTAGTGTTAATATAAAACAGTCAAATTAAGGGCATTTAGTTTAGATATTCCAAAGGATACTCCCATTAGCCTTAAGGTCGAGCCTCTCCAGCACCTTATTTAGATAAAGGAATAATATTCAAATGAGGAAATTTCACTATCATTATAGCAGAATATCAGAGCCTATGCCGGCTAAGTACCTTAGAAGGATAGTTAATTTCCTTAAATTTCATTAGCAACTCTTCCAATTTGCATTCAAAATGTGCGCGCACGTACCTAGCCACCTATACAAATATATAAACAAGCACCTTCTATAGTTAAGCAAAGAACCGTCCGAATACGCCATTATTTTAATACCCTTATCAAAAAACAAGGCACATTACAAAATGGCCGCCGTTTTCATGAGTTTTGCGCGGGAAAACGCTCGTGAGGCTGCCTGGAAAATTATAACAAAAGGCATCCACTGCTATCTTTCTAATTATAGTAAATCACCTTGCTACAGGCGAGATAAGGCTGTGTACGCTAGTGCCAAAAAGTCACAGAGCTTGGCACAAATTCGTGTATTTACGCCATTTTGATTTCAAAGCGGGAAATTTTCCACGTGCTCAGTGGAAAAGAAGCATAAGTCGAAAAGTACTAAAAACGAGTTGAGGCATTTGTATTTAGATGGGGATTGAGTTGGTTTTGGGAAGTGAGACTGGCATTATATCTCATGGCGGTGGATTGCTGTACGACCTTTCGGAATGGGGTTCAGAACTCGTTCGATGAACGGTCCCTAGCGTTGTACAATTGCATTGGGAAGTATCACGTACTCGTATTGTGTTTTGTATCAGTAACTTAGACTTGCAAATAAAAATATTTAGCAGGCTACGTAGGATTTTCTATTGTAATCCTCTTCAGCATTTCATGGTATTTTTACATTACATGCTGTCTCATGACATCAAATAAAATAGGATACATGATCAGATATCATTTTTTGGTTTAGTTGGAAGTCTCGCATTCTTTGGGCCTATGGTTAAGAAGTCTATTTCTGGACAAGGACCTCTTAAAGTTGCGTTTACACACAAAAGGATTAAAGAAGGACGGTGCATCAGACACTTAGAAAGGGTACTACCACACTGATGGCGATATAATGGCGAGTTCGAAGGCGGAGCGCAGCGAGCTCACCGCGAGAGCGTTGCGAATAACGCCTTAAATGTCATTTTGTACAATCTCATCTGACAAGCCGTAATATGTAAGTCTTGTCATTCTTGGGTTGGAACTTTTTTTTTTGTATCTATACTTTCCTATTTAATAACACTTTACTACTAAGTGCGTTTAGGGTAAAAAAGCAACTAAGTTAAGTAGGTAAAACCAAAAATAAATACCTATAAGCAATTTAAAATGGTTTTTGAACAACCCACAAACAGTACTAGGTAGATTGCTTTTATGGTTCTTAAGTACATAAAAAGTAGCCTATATGCTAATTAAGGTTACAGACTACATCAATACCATGTTTCATTGTATTTTTACTTTGTAAGGCGGATCGCTGCGCTCCTATCTCGTTTTGAACTCGCTTACTTGTGATAGCGTTGTAACAGTTCAATAGTCGCACCTGTACAACATATTCTCACCCTACGCACACAAAAAACCATCAACCAATAAATTTAGACCTACCCCACCCTCTCTCTTTCAACAAAATAACTAAATAGGGGAATTCATAATTTGATCTAAGGTCAAAGGTACAACATGTCTAGAACACATGCTTGATTATAGGATGAAATTTTACTAGTCTGTTTGCTGACGTGATATGGTGTCACTTATGACAATTACATAAGGTACAATCTATTTAAGGACTATTTATATTGGACAGATTATAGTAGTACGCCGATTATACAGTGTGAACCAGTAACATCGAAAGAAACTCCTCATACCCAAGGATATCTGAATATACATCACATATTCTGATACACCTAATATTACACTTGATATTTTGTTGTTCTTGAGTTATGATTATTTTTTAATGTTTTTGAGAATTTTCGGAGGGATCGGTTAAAACTTATTTATTGTTATATTGATATTGTTTTTTTTGAAAACTGCTCAAATACTAAACACGCCGACATTGCAGGCACCATTGCCGGCGATTCCTTGACGCACATGGTTTTTCTTAGCTATTAGCAAATCTTCTTCTCATTCGGCCACTCTTGGCAGAGTGGTCATGGTTATCAGTAGGTTCTGATGAATCTCTTGCCATGCGGCTCCATTGCGCTCCATTGGAGGCATTGTGGGAGCATTCGGTGATCGTGGATTTGGTGAGAGATTTTATCAGACCTCCCTGGTCGGAAAGCGGCCACGGCATCTTTTACCCTCCATTCTGCCTTGGACTACAAGACGCTCCATTGAGTCTTCATTTCGGGTTATGTGCTCAAAGTACTTCAGTATTCGTATTTGAAAAATGTCGACGATAATATCTCTTTGATGTTAAGTTTCTTTAGGATCGATACATTGGTACGATAGGCTGTCCACGGAATTCTCAGCAGACGTTCCCAGAGCATCGAATTTCCTCCTCTCTTTCAGCCTCAATGTCCACGTCTCAGCTCCAAAGAGAAAAATTGGAAAGACGAGACACCGCATTAGTCATACCTTTGTAGTTTTGGTTATTCTGCGGTCTTTCCAGATTTTGGTGAGCTTTTCGACGGCAGATCGCGACACAGCTCATCGACTTTGTATCTCGTTTTCAAAGCCTCCGGTGTTGGTAATGTTAGAGCCTGAGTAGATATAGCTCTGGACAACATCAAAAATGGCTATACATTTAACGGTAGGAGTATTATTTTTGGCTCTGTCTACTGTCATCACTTTTGTCTTACCACGATTGATAGTGAGCCCAAGTTTAATGTTGTTTGTTTCCAGGCTGTTTGAAAGATTTTCCATATCTTCTTTAGATGTTGTTAGAAGAGTGGTGTCATCGGCAGAAACACCAGCAGAAACACCTTTTTCCCAGCTTTCCAGAAGGATTCGCAGGATGTACTCTGTGTAGATATTGAAGAGCAATGGAGATATAATGCATCCCTGTCTAACACCAGCCTCTGTTTTGAATGAGCTTGAGCTAATTCGAACCGCTGCCGTGCCGTCTTCGTATGGTCTTCTAATGAGGTATGTTAGATGATCTGGTACACCCATAACTGAAAGAACTTCTCATTATTTTTGACATTTCACAGTGTTAAATGCTTTTTGAAAATCGAAACATATGAAGAGGGGTTATAAAATTCCTGAAATTTCTCTATAATTTGACGTAGTATGAGAATTTGTTCTCTAGTTCCTTTTCCTTTGACAAAGCTGGCCTGTTCGGGTGCTATTTAGCGGAACAAAATCGACTGCAGCCGCTTGTTTATCACATGTAGTAGCACTTTGCTTGTATGAGAGATGAGTCAAAGTCAAATTCAAAGTCAAAATATACATTATTCAATACAATCACAAGGATCACTTTGAAACGTCTTACACACTAGGTGAATTTAGGTGCCAATTCATCCTAACCTAAGCCCGAGAAGAATTGACAAGAAACTCGTCTTGGTCCTAGCGCTTTTTTGTATGATCCATCTTATAACTACCTTAACTACGATATACAAGAGAGTTTATACATTTTAAGTGTGTCGGTTAACTGTCTGACGGCAGAGCGACATGAGGCCATGCATTCTTATCAATAATATGGTCATCTATATTATAATAAGTTTTTCTCTCAAAGATTCTCGTGGTTTCATTTTATAAATGGCACGTATTGCCCTTTTTTGAATTACAAATATATTACTAATATCACCTGCTTTCCCACAAAGAATGATGCCGTATGACATAGCACTATGGAAGTAACTGAAATAAACTAGTCTAGCTGTAGCTTCATCAGTAAGCCACCGTGTCGCACGAACTGCATATGCAGCGGAACTAAGCCCACCAGCTATTAAGTGTTTCAATTTGTGGTCCCCACTGTAGTTTTGCATCAATATTAACCGACCTAGGAAGATCGTGGAATCTACAAGATTAATTGCCTCTCCATTCATTTCAATGTTGGTCGGGCTATGAATAACATTTGGCAAAGTGAATTTGATACATTTAGTTTTTTTTTGATTAAGCAAAAGATTATTTACAGTAAACCAGTTAAGAACTAACGGTAAGGATTCATATACGTTATCGCAAATACTGGTTTTACCGCTATCAACTTTAAAAATTAAAGACGTATCGTCTGCAAATAAAACTATATCACAAATATTTTTTACAAAAAAAGGTAAATCTTTAACGTATACTAAATAAGGGAATAAAATAAAAAAAATGAATAAAAAGGGTATCGAACCCTAGTATCGAACCCTGAAGTACCCCTATATCAATAATTGATCCTGAAACCTCTAACCACCCACGTCTACTTTCTGGACTTTATTGAATAAATTAGACTGTATGAGGTCAATCGCCCGGTTTTTAATGCCATAATATTTTAACATTGTGATTATTAGGGTTGCATGGATCACACAGTCAAAGGCCTTAGATAGATTGCAGAATACCCCAACTGCATCCTGTGACATCTCCCAGGCCTCAAATATAGCATATATTTATTACTTATGAGCGCTATACCGGCATCAACTGTTGATCGACCTTTAGTAAATCCGTATTGATTACTATGTAGCAGGCCGTTAACGTTAAAGTGATATAATAACTGACTCAGAATTTTTTTTTCAAAGATTTTACCTTACGCAGGTAAATTCGATATCGGTCTATAATTAGCGAGATCACTTTCACTCCCAGACTTAAACATAGGAATGAGTTTACTGTGTTTCATGAGATCGGGAAAAACTCCCTCGTCGATACATCTATTAAAAATATAAGCTAAACATGGTACAATATCTAAGATAATGACACCCAGCACCTTTGTAGACATTCCCCAAAGATCTTCTGTATTTTTTATATTAATTAACTTGAATGCTTTTACAATATAGCCTCGTTAATATAGCTAAAAATAAACTAATTCTTACATATTGCAATACTAGATTCTAACAGAACAGAAGCTCTGGAGGCTGAAGAGTTTAACGATTTTACGTTAAACTCTTCAGCTATAATTTAGAAAAAAAACTATTTCAGATATATCTGAGAAAAAACTATCAAATGCATTCGCAACATCCTGTTCCTTTGTCAAAATTGTACTATTTATATTTAATTTGAACTGTATATTGCGAGCTCTTGATTTACCAGTTTCATTATCAATTAATTTCCAAGTTTCTTTTATTTTATTTGATGAATTTTATATTATTTTTGTCAAAAACAGTGACTTAGCCGCATGACCAACATTTTTGAAGACTTTTGAGTAATTCTTAACATGTAAGATAAAAACGGGATCATCTAACATTGTCTCTCTGGAAGCATATAATTCATACAATGTATTCCTACTTCTACAGATACCCGGTGTAGCCCAGTCGGCAAATCTAGCACTCAAATTTTTTGCTTCGCATGTTTTTACTGTAAATATATCAGCATGTTCTTTAATTATTAAATTAGACAATGTGGTGAAAAGATCATTTGGATCATCGATGCATGGTACGAGGGAAACTTTGTGTTCAAATTCTACTTTGAAATATGTTTTGATGCGGCTCTCTGTAATAGGTCGGTAAGTAAAGTTCTGAGCTTCAATTATACGATTACAAGAAAACGTGTGACCGTAATGGTCAGAACTAAAATGTTTTAGTACACACTTATGAAGTGGTATGCAACTGCAATAGATGTTATCTAGATAAGTGGCTGTTGTTAACATAACTCTTGTCGGTTCAACAAAAAGAGTGCTTAAATTGAAACATTTAAATAAGCTTAAATAAGTCTTTCAGAGAATGGATGAATCGGAATATCTATAATAAAATCACCACAAACTATTATGATTTTATCACATGCTATTTTTTGCAATACTTCTTCCATAGTGCATTCATATAACGCAAAATCAGCATCAGGGGGACGGTAAACGCTTACGACGACATGCCGCTCTAGCTCGACACACGACATCTCAATAGTTCTTTGAATAGAAAGACTAGTAATATCTTTACGCTCCTTGCATTTCAAGTTATTTCTTACAATAATTAACGAACCACCACTTATGGTGCTGTTGTGTTTATTTGTAGATACTAGAAATATTATAATTTTCGTAGAAAGGAAGTACCTCAGATTGTATTGTATTGTATTGTATTGTATTGAATTTATAGCTAAAATTAGGTTTAGATGTGTCAAATGAAACTTGGTATTATGCTGTTACCAACTCATCCTAATTTAATTTTATATAATTTAATTAAGCGTTCCTAATTTAGTAAGATGGTACCAACCGAATAGGTTTTACAAATGCTATGACTAACTAAAATATATTTTAGACAATTCCTAATTTTAGAAATGAACCAACCGAATATCTACTTTGAAATGATTTAAAAATAATTCACATTCTAACATTTTGCTGGGCTGGCCTTGCATATTTTGGTGAACTACTTGTAAACTGCCTGTTTTTCCCATTGTTGACTTGGTTAGCCATCTGACCAGCATTTAGCTGGTCAGTTGGCCCTACTACATTTTTTTCCTCATTAATACTATTACTAAAAACGGGGTCGTCATTAAACTGTGTTATAATTCTTTTAACAAGATCAAATATATTATATGCTAACAATTTAGCAATAATCAATTTACTACGCCTACTAAGATATACTTTACCTTTAGTCAAATAAAAATTACTAATAAAATTATTAGTGTCTAAATATAAAACGTCACTATGAAGACATGTCAAATTGTAAAGCATTAAATTCAGATGCTTTATTGAATATGAATATTTTCTGATTGTCTTTAGCACTTAACGATTTTGAGTAAGGGAAAGCACATAAAATAAGTTTCCCCAGCCCAAGATCTAGCTTTTCTAACAGGGTCTCAATCAGTTTAATTAAGTCTAATTGCTTGACACTACTACTATCACCTAATTGAACAATCACGGTAGTGTCATTGTCTGAGAATTTATCATTCTTTATTCTATTGGTAAAATAGTCTATAGAGACATCTATGTGAGAGTTATTTATGACTGTCTGTTCCATTAGTCCACTAAGAAGTACTCCATGCCAATGTCTATCTTGTCAGAGTACAATACTGTCTTTCGGTTCTGGCTTTATTTCTGCCTCTCTGTATCTGCAAGTTAAGTCACTAAGTGATTTCTCTAAGCTTGTAATTTTATCTACCATGTGATCTTGGTCTATTGTGTTTCGCCCAATAAGGTTGTAACAGGATTATAACTCCTCTTTTAAACTACATTTTTCTTTGCTCATCTTCGCATGTTTAAATACATTTTTAAGCTTTCTAGCTTTTTTCTGTTTTTTTAATAAAGTTATTAAGTTTTACATACTTTTTGATCTTGTTACTCCCTTTGATTAATGAGGATCTATTGTTACAATGGGGTATTGTGAGGTCAATCAATGAGAAGTCAGGCTCACTATCTAACAGCTCCGCCTGTAAACTTAGCCAGGTATTCTGTTTTGAATCCAAAACTTGCCTTGACTCTAATTCGTAAATTGTTAACTTGAGAGATGAGAGAGATCAACCTGTAGTTATTGCACATTTTAGTGGAGCCTTTTTTGTGTAGGGTGGTTGAAACGGGAGCTAGACCAGTCCTTCGGCCACTCGCCGGTCTTCCATATTCTACAACACATGGTGTGTATTATATCTACTCCTGCATCTCCCATGGCCATTATTACCTCAATCGGTATCTCATCTACACTTACAGCTTTGTTGGGCTTCAAGTGATTTATTTCTGCTCTTATTTCGTCATTCAACAAAACAGGTTCTAATTCCGAGGGCTGAGAACCTTGTGTGGACTGTGATGAGTGAGCGTCAACAAAAAGCGATCCTCAGTATTCTTTCCACGTGTTAACAATTTCCTTGATCTCCGTAACTGTTACACCTTCATAGTTCTCATTAGCCCAAGATTTTTTGTTTGAATTGGCGAGTGATAAACCATATCTTCATGTGAAGATCTTTGGTTTCGAACTTTTGGGCAACCTAGCAAATCTAGGTGCCAAAAATGCGCATATGCACTAGATCAAAAAATGTGATCAAAAAACAATAAATAAGACCAAAATTCACAAGATATGATTATGATAGATATACGAATATAATTCTAAATAATCAGCTTCTTATTAGTGCAAGTAACAAAAATATACGTTAGAGCTATTCAAAGTAGAATTGTCAACATAAAATTTAAAATTTAAAAATGTTCCATACTTATTGAGTGATTTTAAAACTTTGCGGAACACAATAATATTTCATAATAACACTAAAACAGTGCTACCTAGTGGGATATTATTTGCTGAAATCGGCCTTCAATCGTACCGAGGTGAAAAACCCAACGTCATCAATGTTATCTAAGCAAATTATTATACATGAGGTATTTTCAGATACCTCTATATAATGATGTAATTAATTTTAATGTTAGTAAATGTTTGAACGTCACTTCTTGATTCATCCTGTATATTAAGAACATACAAAAATTGCTATGACTAACCTTTTACTACTAAGGTAATTTAATTGCGGCTTGTGAACTGTTGATACTCACAAGACCATTATATTAAATACAAACTCTAGTAATATCAAAACGGGTTAACTTAAATCCACATACCTACAAATGCCGAATCATATCAAGCAATACGATATCCCAGTGACTTATTTAAGTTAAGAAAACCTCGACCTAAATCACGTAGATGATAGTTAAACCTAGAGTATTTTATCACTAGGTTAATATACTTATCTAGTTCGACCAACCAACGGTTACGAGTACATTCGCTACGTTTTGTGTTATTCTAGTAAACTTTACAACTATGTAGATACTCTGAAACGGGCATTCACACAGTGGGGAGGGACAACAGAGACCCATAACTTGCGGTGGAACAGTTAACTGTACGAGAAACGCTCTATATTGCGCGCGCGGCTTTACCGACTATCTACCACGTAGTATTGTCTAATTAATGGCAGGAATTTATATGTGTACATGCCCTAAGGTGTACTTTCTAATTGTTTGGTTTAGTTGCTAGGAAAAGTGAGTATTTTCATTGTACAGCTAATAGTTACGGTTTCTGAGATTCAAGATAAATTCATGATAAAACAAGCCTACGCTTGTCTGTCAAGATTTAATGCGTTTTTTCAGAAAGAAGCGTATGTTGAATCTTAGTTTCGTTTTATGAATGAGCTTCAAACTGCCTGAATTCATAGAAAAATAGCACTAAAGGCTCTATTGATGTTACGATTAATAAATAAATTAATAAATATTATTAGCCAGAACTGATAACAGTACAAACTGACAATAACACTAGCAGTCAACTATACACATGATGGTCGCACTAAACTAAAAATCGAGTATCAAGCGTGGTTCTGCGTTTGTCATTTCATGAAAAAACATAGCTCTGCTAATTTAATATTTTTTACTCGTTCTATTGCATGTTTTATTCAATAATCTTAGCGGAATTTTAATGAGTAATTGTGACTACATATAAGATAAGTATGGACAGTTAAATTATATGTGTATTATGGTGCAATGTGATTTGAACGACGAGGAATCCCAAGATATATCTATACGGCCATTCCGCGATGACGTTTAGGGTTGACAATTGGCCATCGACTAAGACTTTATTAACAAACAAATTGACTGTAAACAAATATAAATAGTTGACAATGGCAAAATTGACATTAGTATGTCACATGCCATTAACAAAGAAGAAGAAGAAGAGTAACAAGCGTTTTTGTAGCTGATAAGTAATATAATGTAGTATAGAAGATTCAATTACCTTCTTCTAGTTCTATTTTGTAGTTTAACCTATTTCTTCTCACTGCATCTCTCCCAAATCCTTTAAACTATTCCTATCCCAAAGGATACAATACAATATTTACTTATAGTATGCTAAAGTACATGAACTGCTTCAAGGAAAATATAAAAAGTCTCCTTGAAAGCAGACAACGCATCAGGTATGCTTCTTGTGTTTTAGATGTCTAAAAGAGACGGTAACTTCCCATCAGGCAGATCATAAGTCTGTTTGACTCCTTATTGTATAAAAAAAGTGTTATTTTTTTACATATAAAATATACTTAATATGTTAAATAGTGTATTAAAACTCTATATAAGTAAAACCCTTTCAACCAAGACGGGGAGAACAGTGGGAGATCTCAAAAGATCTCCCACTGTTCTTCATGGACGTGTCGAGATCATCCCTTTAACGCTTTCTCGACCGCGACGCTGCTGTCCGTCTTGGTTGAAAGGGTTTTACTTATATAGAGTTTTCATACACTATTTAACATATTAAGTATATTTTATATGTAAAAAAATAACACTTTTTTTATACAATAAGGAGTCAAATAGACTTATGATCTGCCTGATGGGAAGTTACCGTCTCTTGTAGACATCTAAAACACAAGAAACATAGCTGATGCGTTGTCTGCTTTCAAGGACACTTTTTATATTTTCATTGAAGTAGTTCATGTACTTTAGCATACTATAAGTAAATATTGTAATGTAAACAGCCAGTAGAAGCTGAAGTTCCAAGCTGAACTTCAAGCTCATAGGTGTTTGGAGGGTGATGAAAACTAAACAAAGATAACGCTAAAGCTAAAAACTTTACCAATATTAATTTTAGCCGGCACTTTCGGTACGCTAGCAGCTTCGTTACTATTACCCTGCCAATTTATAAAACATTTTCTACCCAACTTTTTACGTCCATACAGTCAAATCTACTCCAAAGTGTATAAAACTGCTACACTCCTGAAATTATTACGACCATCTCAATAGGAAAAGGACAATTCGACCGTTTCTTTCAATATTCCTGTATTTTCCCTCGGAAAATGTAATCGACCGAAGACAGTAATATTACGTTTTGTTATATAATAACGATTTTCCTTCCCAATGGCAATTCGTCGTTATTGGACGTAAAGTAAGAAGGAACGGTGGCTTCAGTTGAAACGAACATAGGTAATAATAATATAGTTATTGTTATACCTACCCTTAACCTAACCTTAGTATCGCGAGATCGGATTTTGGGGGAGAAACGAATTATTTCGCGTTTAGCGAGTTACATTGCGTGTTGAGTACAGGGTTCTCGACTGAACGCAGTGCTGGCGGTTCAATGGTCTGGAAACGAAGCAGTGTAGTGGATGGTAGTTGAATTCTTGAATAAGGTAGGTTTGTGCGCTCCGACCTGGCTTCTATCTGCAAAATCAATGTGGCTATTAGCAAGTTTTCGCGCAGTCGCATTACGTTCATGAAATGCTACCGGTCAAAACTCGCTGGTTCGCATTGTGCTTTGGAAGCTTTCATTCTTATTTCTAGCAATAAATTACAAAATACCTAAACAAACACGTCAGTTTTGTATTCATAACTTGACCCAGTAGCGGTGCTGATTTATATTTAGAATAGCTAATTTAAATTTAGAAAGGGCGTTATTTAAATGTATGATGTCAAAGGTTTTATTTTTAGCGTACAAACAATATCGATGGTATCTTACCTGCCATGTCGAGTTGTTTGGCTCGATAAAAATGCTAATATTTGTGCTACGTTAGCACTTTCCTCCTTTGTCCCGAATTCAGAGTGTTGTTACAAACTTGCTACGCAATTGCGAAAGTTTCGTCATGTCATATTTAGGGCGTGTTTGTACGAAAACTTATGTTTCAACAAATTGACTTACGTTTCTAAAAATGTTTTCTTAAAAGAAGGATAAATGGCACATTTTCGGATAACTTTGTAATATTTTCCTATTTCTTTGAGAGCATCACTCCCATATTACTAAATAAATTCATTGTGCAACTAGCTACATAAGTACCTACATATATGACTAAGTGCTAAGAAATTTTAATTACAGGACGTTTAGGTTTTAAATAATTTAGAAAATACACCTATATAACCTATCTTCCTGTTTTTCATTATATGATGATCTACTGTTGAGTACCCGCGGTGTTTTTCATCAATACTTTCTTTAATAAAGGTGTTTTCAAAAGCCTCGGATAAACACGAAAATCAGTGCTACTAAATTCTGTTGCTTATTCTATTCAACCGTAAAAATATTTGTCAGAAATACCTTTTGGACATTATAAAATTGCAAAATAATCCCCCGCTTAAGTTGAGTAGGTTGGAAGTAGGAGGGATGAAGGCCGATAAACGCTCTTAAATCGATACTGCAGGGGTGCTTCTTCGAGGTTTGGTACCTGTTTATAGCGGTTGTGGGAGACAGCAGCCAAATGTACAGTCAGCTGTAACTATAAGTAGGTACATATATAGATCCAGTCCTTGTTCTTGCTTGAAGTTCATCTTTGCCTGTATATTTTAATAGTTATTTTATATGTGACAGTAGGTAGGTACAGCTTGTGTTTTACTTGTACTTGTATTTCCTAGATCGTTGTTCGTAAGTCCACAAAGAGGGAAGACACTGCTACACATTTTTATGTGTGTGCACGAACATTAAAGGCTTCCGAAGTCAGTAAGGATAAGAATGACTAGTCAGGTCCGAAACCTAAACTGTCTAGTTTGTAAGATAAAAAAATATGGGGTTTTACGTTTAGGGGAGGTATCCCCAAAAATCTTTTTTTAAATTTTATTTCATAACTATGTAGGAGCTACTAATACGTATTACAGTGCAAAATTTCACAACGATAAGATGAATAGTTTCTGAATAGAGCTCTAATTAGGGGCAAACAGACAGACGGACATAGGTTAAACTATAAGGGCCCTTCTAGATTTGTGGAACTCTAAAAAAGTCTAACTGTCAGTATAGTCAGTACTTTTTCACTGATAAAGTCAATTATCTGTCTGACACGAGAAACAATATAATGTTTGTATTGTACACTACTGATTGGAGGCAGAGTAACTGACACTACAGTGACTTTCTAAATACACTCATGGACTTATTTAGAGGAACGCTTCATCGATGAAAAAGAGGTTAACAGTTAAAACAAAGAGTTCTTATTACTGGGCACATATACCTCAATGTTTAATTTGAAAAAAGAATTACCTCTTTTACTTCAATCGTCTTTTGTTTCTGAGTTTCTTTTGTTATGTTTATTTATTATACTCATTAGCACATTGCAATAATTTTGCTGTTGTGTGCATTCATTTATTCGAATTCTGTATGTTTTTTTTTACAAAAATGTATTGATGTCGTGTTGCTTACACATCCTTGAATAACTAACGAGATAATACCGGATCTCAGCGTAATTCAGGTCTCTAAAGCTATGATTTTAATTGAAAATGGTAACAGATACAATGAAGTAGCACTAAAATTGCGAGTTTCCAAGTCTGTCATATATCGCAATGGTAGACGATACCGGGAGACTGAAGAGTACACGAGACTTGCAGTGTAAGGTCGCTAGAGAGTCTCATCAGTGAAGGACGATCGATTTATGGTGAACAGTGTCATTAGAAATTTCGACTTTATCTTCTTCTGAGTCAGACCTACGCTTCGGGAAGTTTTTGCAAAAAGAGTTAGCACTAAAGCCGTAAGTAGAAGGCTTAAAGTGGCTGGAATAGAGACGTACTTGCCAGGCTCCTTACTTAGGTCTTCGAGTATCTCGGGCCAACATAACTTGCCTATACCAAAATGGGATGGTGATGCTTGGCAAAAAGTATTGTTTACCGACGAACCCCGGTTTTGTCTTAAGCCAGACGATAGAAAGGTAAGGAGACGACCCGGAGAAAGATACGCTCATAGCAACATTGTCGGAAGAGACCCATAGGTATTGGGGTATTTGCAAAGGCACGTACGGAGGAGTAGGAGCGTATGTAGGAGCTACATATCTTGGAAAATGGGTCTCTGCCTAGGGCACGGAACGTAACTGACATTTCAAAACCCATTGTGAAGTGCATTGCTCCGTGTATGGGAGATGGTTTTCGTTTAATGCAAGATAATGCTCAGCCTGCAGCGATACGTTTGGGGTATCTTCGGGAGGTTGCAATCAATGTTTTGAAGTGGCCTATAGCATCGAATTCCAGCACAAACAAAAGTAACAGATCTCAAAAGAAGAAATGCCACATAATTTTATAGATTACTTGATAAAAAGAATGCCAAGAAGAATGCAGGCAGTTTTAATAGCTAGTGGAGTAATACCAAGTACTGATTGTGTGTGTGAAACTTACGCCAAAAGACCCTGTACTGTCAGTTACATTTTATAGGTGATAGAAGAAAGGGTTAAATTGTTCTAAATATAATTTTTGAGATTTTTCGACACATATTTTTATTCAATTTTTTCTCGTATTTGTTTCTCTTTTAAATAACTCCATGAGTGTAGTTAAACAAGACTTACCCACCCAAATCCTACTGCTAGTTAATAGTGAGATTTTTAAAAATAAGACTTACCCATCGATTAATAATCCACATAATCTAAGAAAATAAATATACAGAACTTTGCATTTAAATACATTTACAGGAGGCTGCAGTGCCGGTTTATTTTATAACCGCTCATTATGAAAAATTTGAAATTTTAAATTCACAATACTATTTTCCATTCTAAGATAGTATTTAGTGTTCATAAAACATTTCTCAGTCATCTTGCAGACTCTCGAGTTCCCTTGTAATACTAATAATGTGCATTTTGCCTCGAAGTGGTTGGCTGCTGTAAAACTTTTATGTTGAAATAAGGGTTTTCACCTGTACTTTTGTATTTTGCACTATGTTCTTTCCTATTAGTAGCTAGTCCATTACCTATTTGGATTCATAACGGTTTCTGAAGTTGTTTTCACTTGACACTTCGTTCAATAAACGAGTGTCATGAGAACAGACCGGGGGGATATATCTTCTTGGCATGGCATGTTTCTTTTTCCAATGTCAAGTGAATTTAAGGGTCACACAGTTTTAATAAGTCGTTCGTCATTTGTTAAGCCTAAACCGCTGAACCGGTTTTGATGATTTTTGGTATGGAGATAGATGGGAGAAGGAGAGAAGAACGAGAAGGACATAGGCTACTTTTTCTGTAGGTACCACGCGTGCGAAGCCGCGGGCAACAGCTAGTTTTATTTAAAATATCGACATTCCATCCTACTAATATTATAAATGTTAATGTAAGTTTGTTAGATACGCTTTCTTGTTAAACTTTGTACACATATTCTTGGAGGTATTAGAAGTAACATAGGATACTATGAAAAAAAAAATGTTTATGAAAGATATTTAAATGGCAAAACAACGTTTGCCAGGTCAGCTAGTATACAATAATTCTACTTTATTTTCAATTATTCACCCTAGTGTCTATAATTAAACTAACTACATATATAACTAACAATATCTTTATTTGAAAATAATTACCAAGATTAACAATTAAACCCGAAATAACTAGAGAACAATTATATAATACAAAAGCAAAATATATGCTTTGCAACACGGCCAAAATCAATATATTGTCAATTATTCGTTCAGCGGTTTTTGACCCTAGTCAAAAAGCGGAGTCTTTTTTTATTATTTTAAAATTGGGAAAAGAGGTTTTTCGATAGAACACCACTCAGTCGCTTTTAAATTGTGAAAAGGAGCAAATACTTGCAAAGCACACAGCCATGATTGCAGTTCAAAAGTTCTGTAACTGTTATTAACTTATTACAGTGTTATTTCTCTGGCATCCCTTTTCATTTTATTGTAGGACAACTCATACATAATCATCTAACCCCAAACTGAGCATACACTGGTTAATACCAAGATATGCTTAGTTTGCTTGATCTGGTCACCATAATTGTTGACCATACGGCTGATAGATTACTTATAATAAAATAATAATAATAATAATAAAACATTTATTTTGCGCCACATATAGTTAAACTTAGATTACAAAATAATGATTATTAAGCAACAGCAAAAAAGGACACCACTCAGCAAAATTTCCGGTGGCGTATACGCCATTGCGATGCTGATCTTCCATGACGCCTCATGATGCTTTATAACACCAAGACACAGAACAAACAACTACGTTCATTAAACACATGTTTGTAATGGGAGGGAATTGAACCTTGAACCTACAGCTAAGAAAGCAGAACTGCTACCATCTAAACTGACACGCCAGTCTTTGATACCTTTGATTGTTCTTCAATTCCATCGTATAGTGACTTAATGCGTTTAATTTCTTCAATATGTATTGATTCTGAAAAATATAAATAAAAAAATGCGTCAATCAGAGTTGACTATCGAAGATCAAGTATATCGAATCGTGTCACTAGATATTTCAAATCAGTGTTTCTTATAGCGATAAAGACGCTTCCACATGCGGTAATTCTTTCTGAAAAATTAAAACAAATAAATTGGTGAAGTGTGAAAGTTGCTTTTGAAAAGGGTACCTACAGTACCTTTTTTACAATCGGGTACTATAACTGGTCCAAATATACCCTCATAAACTATCAAAGACCTGAAAATGTTAAGGGACAGCTATAAGGGACCGCAGACCTTAGTATTTGATATCAATTTCAGCGTCATACCTCCATGGATTCTTCAGAATCGGATCTCAACCGTTATTGGGAATTAGTCATCATTGTACTGACTTCACAAATTGTGTATGAAGGTGGGTTTCCGCAAGCAAACCAATTGTATGAATAAAAACGCTTCTGGCATATCATCAGCCATACATACAGACAGACGTACATACGGATAACGAAGTAATCCCAAAAGGATATCTTTTTGGGGTATGGAACTCAAAAAATTGCTTATTTTGTTTGGAAAGCTTTAAAAAACTGACTTTTATGAGTAAGTAGTACTCCTAAAAGAGGATCCTGTATATTGTTTTCTGTTCGGTGCTTTCACAGGGAAACGAAACAATTTTCCCAATAGAATAAAAGCAAAAAGGAAATAAAATAAAAGGATGGAGTTTTCTATCGCATCCGGAATAGTTTGCAAGCGGATCGCAGTCGCCATGTTCAATTCAGGCAAGTTCCTATTACGTGTCGAATTAAAGTTTCAATAAAAACTTTCAGTTATTAAAATAACTGTGTACTGAACTACGTTTTTAAAATGTTTGGATAAGTAAGTTTCAGGTAAAATTTAGAATTCAAAGTATTTTATAAAATTCCTTTGTTATGTACCATCATGGTTATTCACATAGTTTTCATTATCTTCTTCTTCTTCTTCTTCTTGTCGTTTATTAGCAGTTTCAAAACAGTGTGGTGAAGAATAAAAGTGCGCCTCAGATACTCTTTTCGTGCACTTAGCAAAAGTTCACTATGAACGGGATATTTCTCATGATTAGTGATTTTTTTGTTCACAAGAAAGTAATCACTAATCATTTTACTTTCAAAATTTTCGTGAGTTGTACTAATTTAGTGCAAACCGTGAACTCGAGCGGCTACGAGCGGATCGCGGATCAAACTCACCCTGATGAAGATTCTCTAGAAGAATCGAAACAGTGTCGGTGCCTCCATTGACAAAATAATACGTGAGTAAAGCCCGTGTTTATCAAAATGTATTACTAATCATGTTATAAAATAACTAGAAATTCCGTATTTCGCTAGTGATTTTAGGTAAACCAGTTTCTTGTGTGCTTGTAAACAAGTACTATGAAAGGGATATTTACCATGTTTAGTGAGATTTTCTTGTTCCTAAAAAAAATAATCACTTTTCATGTTATAAAATTACTAGGAATTAAGTACTTTGCTAGTGATTTTAGATAAACCTGTTTTTTGTGTGCATTAATACTGTTTACATTTTAGTCACATAGCTTTAAAATAAATCGCTGTTGCTACAATAAATCACACACGTGAGTAGAGTTATTAATATTCTGTATTAGTATGCTACTAATCGAACCTCTACCGTTATTGGGAATTAGTCATCATTGTACTGACTTCACAAGTTGAATATGAAGGTGGGTTTCCCCAAGCACACCAATTTTATGAATAAAAACGTTTCTGGCATATCATCAGCTAATTATAATATTATATCGCACAGTAAAACAATGGTGCATTATTTGAGTAATAACTTTATGGGAGGGTAAACCGCTTCGTTACGTAACGCGTTACGGCGCCAGTCTGTCTGGATTCCCTTTCTCTCAAATATACAGCAGCGGTAGGCAGACTCCTCCTCTTTTACTCTAACCCACAGCGCTAGTTAGATTAGTTTATGTTATCAATTCTGTCGGGCGTTTCGAGACGCACACGTTTTTATAGTATTTATAACTATGTATATTCATATAGTTTTCATTCTTTATATTTAACTTTTATAATTAAAGGTGTAAATAATATATTCCGATTTCCTCTATCACTTACTTAATACTTCATGAATAGTAGAAATCAGAACCACAAAGAGTATTATCTCGTATGCCTGGACGATTCACAGTTATGATTTACTTTGATGGCAATAGCCATAACTTCCAAAATAAGCGTCACGTAATAGGTGATTTCTATGCAGGGTGGAAGCGTTAGACCATGAAATTGGCCCAGACTACCATCAGGACGCATCGGCGTTTAATGGCCGACGAGTAGATGAGATTTTAGCAATTTTCATAAATAAAACGACCTGAACTATGTTTACAGTAAGCTACTTATTATAATTAGGTAATTTCATACACATAAAACACAATAAGTCGTTTTCGTACTTCTTCATACAAATAGTAGCTACTGCCCGCGGCTTCGCACGCGTGTTACCTTCACAGAGGAATTCAATTTCTTTTCCTAAAATACAACCTATTTCCTTATCAAAATTCGTCAAGATTCGTATTTGATCCGTATTCGTGAAAACGTAACAAACAAACAGACATTATTAAATTAGATTTATTAGTATGGATTTAAATGAATAACAATTTATGTGGATATACATTAAGATACACATTAATATGCTTACCTGATAAAGTATATAAGTATTTTATAACGAACCATTGACGTCATCAAAGAAATGATTCGCGATTTTTTATATGTTGTGAATTCGTCTTACTATACAATTCTTTATGCTACGAGTATTTAAGATTATAGTACAATATATAGTATATCTATAGATCGTTTTAAACGGTCCAGAGATAGTTCAACTGTTTTACATGTATTTACAATAGTACATGTAAAACAGTTCTGTGTATAAATATATATCAATATTGGTTCATACAACATAATCTAGGCCCAAACTAAGCATAGCTTGTATTATGGTGACCAGTGGGGCGATTATGGAACTTTGATACTATCAAAACATTGATACAAATAGCTTTCAGTTACTATTGATGAAGTGGTATTACTGATCGCTGCGATTTCTATTGGCTTCTATCGCTAGTTACAATGTGAAGTTGGTGTCAAACTATAACTCGAACAATTTACAAAGTACGATTGTGGTAGGAACCGTATTTAGCGTACTAAGCATTTAAATACATCGTATATGATTGATTGAAATAATGCCTATTGCTAATCGAAACTGATAGACATTGATTGTATCAAGAGTTCTATAATTGCCCTATAGATGACTGAGAGAATACTTATATATTTTTAAATACATACCTACTTATGATACTTTATAACACCCAGACATACAACATACACCTATGCTCATCACACAAATGTTTTTTCTGGGAGAGAATTGAACCCTCAGCCTACAATCAGAAGGCAGCTCTACAATGAACTGAGCTGACAGGCTAGTCAACTATCATTTATCAGATTAAATACTGTTTATGAAAAAGTTGTTAGTAATGAAAAAAATTTAATTCTAGTAAGATTTCCTTCCTTCGCAAGGGCATTCCTTACGTAGTCCTGAACTCAAATATTCGTTGTTTTTTTTTATAAGTCACCATAAATTATTCAATCTTTCAATCTAGATACGATCAATCGATTGTTTCCCGTAACAGTTAACATAACAGGAACCGAATTTGTTTTGGTTGTAACAGCCGTTTTAGCGGCTTTTAACAGCTATTAAAATTTGCCATGATCGTTCTCAAGAGATATTGGGCGCCATAAAGGTAATGTCACAAGATGCCACTCGAAAAAACTATCAACAAAAACTATAAAAGCAAAGTATTACGAAAGGTCGGGGCAAAAAATTGGTCGCCGTATTGAGTCAGAATCGCTTAAACCCTTCGATAGCTCTTTCTTGCTTTTTGTTCAGGATCGCGAGTAGATTGCTAAGCGAATTTCGGTTCAAAGACGTCGGTCCCACCTATTGTGAATTCCTTAGGTCTGAAATTTATTTGACAGTCTCAGTGTCTGTGGAGAATGGAAAATGGCAATGGTAGAATGCATTATAGATATAAGTCATGGTTTGTTTTTGGCGGGGATCCGACAAGCGTTATTGGTATTTAGAGGCATATAACTATTAGGGGCGATAACTTTTTTGTTTTTGATATATGAGACAGGGAAATGTTATAAGATTGCCTTGCCGACACACTTGTTAGTTACGGAGGGAATCAATATTGTTCTAAACGCTTTCTCTTCTGATCTTTGGTTTTTTGACATATTTTTTCTAATTTTGTAGCCAATATTACCACTTATGTAGGTACCTTTGTTTATGTATTTAACCTTGTGTTGTTGAACTTGGTTAAGTATTCGATTCCGACGCCTGATACAAGTTAAATATTTATTCTAAGTGTGCCACTTGAAGCAATGCGTTAACTATAAGGCGACTTAATTAAAAAATAAATCAGTTAAGTGCAAAGGTCTTGCCAGAGAGGATACCGTACCTACTTACTTTTTTCAGCATCTTGGTTCTTTTACCATCAATTACTATTACTATGTAGTCCAATTATACCGTCAAAAACTATGAACGCACAGAAAGTACATTGTTTTTACGTTAGTAGACAAAAAAAAGTACAAATGAACGGTTTTCGAATATTTCTTTTACATGTGCTGTGAGACCTTGTTTCTTGCCAAATTTCATGGTTCTAGATCAACGGAAAGTACCCCATTTTTAGGACCATTTTTAGGTTTTTATTTACTATTGAGTATTTAGACCGTAGCTCGTAGACCTTAGTCTTTAATATATATTTCAGTTTGATACGCGTTCCTAAGAAAAAGGATCTCAGACAGACTGACAAACAGAAATCAATCAAGTGATTCTATAAGAGTAACTCTATTCCTTTTGAGGTAGTGCCTTTTTAACTAATGAATAATGTTCGTATTAATAGTTAGAAGATATACCTGCTGTTTCTTTGACAGAAAAAAAATACACCATGGATATAAAACTACTTCTAGTAAATATTATGAACCTTGAAAGCCTTAAGTTTTATGTTTTTATAGTTTTTACTCCTTATATTTGCAAGCTGGTCTTATACTCAGTTCTTGAAATTTAATCTAGGCGATCCAACTGTGCTTTCTTATCAGTAATAGCACTGTCTACGTTTAATCAATATTACTATCAATAATTGTTATCAATATTCATGTTTTTCCATTGCAAAGCTTGAATAATGTATTTCTGGTATTATTGCCAATGTCAAGAGGAAGCATGTTACTCAGCTTCAACAGAGAAAACTAACACAAGGTCTGTGGCTTTGTTTGCGTAATATATTCCGAATTTTCATCTCCATTGGGAGATGACATCTTTCAAAGTACCTACACCTGAATTTAGAATAAAGATGTTTTCCACAAGTCTGTATAAGATACAGTTTAAGTTGTTCGTCGTTCGTCAGTCAGGCAGTAACGTAAGGATTTTATATGTTTAGATAGCAAGGACATAAGGCTCATCAGGAAAATCGCATAAAAATGAATTGCTACGCCACTCTGTTTCTTCCACAATGTTTTGTTTCGCTATAGCGCCCTTGGGAGATGTGAGCTACAGCCCCGCGGGATGGAGGAGAATGGGGAAGTCTATAACAACAATGTCCTCATTCTTTGTTTCATTCCGAAATATATAGTTTCATAGATACTTTGCTTTTAGGGAAATAGTTTTTCGCAGGGAAGTGAAAATTACTTGATGTAAATTCACGAACTCAAAAAGTCAGTGTTCTGATAAAGTGATATTTATTGAAATAGTCGAAACTAGTATTATATTTATATATGTCGGTGACGGTGACGATAATGATAATGTATATTTTTCTACATAAAATAATAATAAAGGATATGGATAAAAGGATAAAAATACCATTACATTTTATTAACTCTTTATTCTCTTGAACTTTTGAAATTAATATTACAATATTGAATGCGGGTTTATACAATCACCCAACTATTTGCTTATATACCACGACACAGTCACGTTTGATCGCATCCTTGGATATTGACCACTTTAAGAAGACTATCAGCGCTCTTAAAATCATATGAAGAGACAGTTCAAGTTATAGTGGTTGGATTAGTGTTGCGAGAAATCACTGCAATGCCATTGCAGATTCACAACCTTCAGAAAGTACCAACCAAAATCACTTGGCATCTCACAAACATTAATTTCCATCCAAACGCATTGGACTTCAGGTGTCTTATTATAGTGGACGTGAATCCCAAACACACGATCTTTCAATACATAAACAAAAAAATAAAACAAAAATAATGCGCTACATAAACTTTCACAACTATTTACAGTTACTTAACAGTAAGACGACCTATTATTACTATATTAAAATATAGATATACATAGATACATACATAGCTACATTATAATTAGAGATAAAAGTTGATCGATTAATTTGATAGTTAACTTATAAAACGGAAGTCTTGATTAAAACTTAAACTTGAACAAAAACATTTAAAACGTTAACATGAACAAAAACAAATTATCCAAAAATAAAAAATAATGTTCTAAATGTTTTTATTACAAATATATACTGAATGAGTTATACATTAGTTAATATTACTGATATTATAAGCTGAGTTAGGTATGCAATACCTAAAGACTACAAAACACTAGCTATATGGCAAGACAGCATTACAAATGGAGGACGTATAGGTATACTCTATTTAGCAAATTGCTCATTGTTTCACGTGAATTGTTCTTTACGACACAGAAACAATAAAGAAAACCTGTCATAAATCAATGGACGTACATACCTACACAAATATCGTTACTATGTTACAAAATTCACCTATTGTTAAAGAAGAAACTTAATGAGTAGTTGTATTAAGCATTACAAAATTACTTCACAACATAAATTCGATTTTGCACTTTCCCAAGAACACCGAAACAACTGAACAATAAAAATAAACAAACGAAAGCTCGAATAACAATTTAAGTTCGTATACACACTAAGTGTTTCAAATTCAACATAGCTTTACTGTGTGTGTACGTCCCTCTTGGAAAATATCAGAGTAAAAACAAGCAGACTATAAAATGCGAGTATGACATTGCCCCTGGTTCTGTATCAATCGAACGATCTTTAGTTTGCACAAGTCTGAATTAGAGTAACATTTATAAATTATAGTTAAAAATAAGTTAAATTGACATTTGAATGAATTTTTCGAGGGTTTTTCACAATTTAATTCAATACCAATTAGCATGGCGACCTAAATGAGTTAAAACAAGAAAATATACGCATCAATCTTGTAAATTTAAGAAGTGTCACTTAAAAATGTTTCTCATATTCAAACGAAACAAGATCGTTCGCATTTTACGAAATTTTAAATAGTCCTGCAGAATGAGGGCCATTGGTAGGCCATAAGGTTGTTTATCCTTTTTAGGCATAAACGCGTTCTATGGTTTGCTTAATACTACTTTGACTAAAAAACAGAATTTTTCCTGACAATCATCCTCTCAACATTAAAATACCCAAGCAGTAAGTTCAAATAGGTACTAACATCAGATTCTTAGTTTACGAGTTTCTACGATTATAACTACGCATTTTATAATTTATAAAGCCTACTTATAACGAAGTTACTTAAGTACATTTTGTTCGATTTTACTCTCGATTTGATTTAAAATTAAGATGGGATAAAGATTTATTACTAACGACAACCTTATTATTACGTACCTTATATGAGGAATATGGCTTGCATGATTTTTATTTTAATGCACAATTATCTGGAAATGTTGATTCCAAATACCTAGAAAATCTCATATTTACCCAACAATGAGCTGTAACTCTAAAGGGATAGAGAATATTTTAAAATTTCAGAAAAAAAAAATATAACGTGTTATGCTGTAGAAATAGAACTACTCCTATTGACTTAACATTTCCTAATGATATCACGACAAGATGTAAACAGCTACAGATATATAAATTATTTTCCCAAGAAAAGGTACATTGGACAGGATACCAAGAAGTGTTAGGTACAAAAAATTAAGCAGAATTATCCAATTTTATGTAATAGGTATTCATAATTATCATAGTTTTATTTCTACCCTGACAATAATTTACGTATAATGGTGACTATAAATACTAATTTTACATAAGTTTTTGATTTGATTACGTATCGAAATTTGATTTAAAAGAAATTTATTTGGTCGCGAGAAGAAGCTTTAAAATTTAAATATTTTGGCACAATATGGAATCGAAGCGAGTAGAAAGTGTCGGGAGATGTATTGTTGTAATAACCATGTAAAGTAATTTTCAATTTTGAAATGCTATTCGCCATATTGAGGACATTACTGGCTAAAGATGAAATGTGCTTATGCATTGCAAACCTTGCCAGCAGTCTGCCGCTGTTTATTTAAATCGCAAAAGGAAACATCCCATTGTTATCAAAAAAGGAACATCATTTTTTTCCTAATTAAAAAGCGTGTGGCCACTGTTTATAGTGCTCATTCCTATATAGCTTAAATATAAAGTCATAACTGGTTAATGCAATACCTAATTCTTAGCAATACTTCATACAAAGTCGAACCTATTTACCTACGTATAATACACTTACACTACTCAATTTTAATTATTACGTGTAAAATTTATAGTTAGTCACATTATTGTTAATTTTATATGTATCATAGTTACGTATATAATTTTGAACATCAGATGACTCGAGACCCGTGGACTTTCCCGCCTCTATGTAGTTTCAATTCTACAACAAATGGTTTACATTGTTCGAATCTATTTCAATAAATATGGACAGGGTATTTTACTAGAACTATCAAAAATACCTTTCTACGTTTATATACGAGTCATTCCAGAAGAGAGAATGTATATAACACAACGTTAGTCATGTATGATATACCTATCTCAATTGTACTTCAATACGTATTTTGTTTTATATTATTCTTAAGATTCATTAGCTATGCAAGTTTTAATAATGCTTGACAGGTTAACACTTTATTTTATATCGAAATAAAAAAGTTTTTAACTAAAACAACTTGACACGGACCTAATGCTACTGATGAATCACATTCTGACCAAAATAATAAAAGAAATCATTTCGAAGTCAACTGATAAAAATACAACAAATTTTACAATCATAAAAATATGACCACCAAAACATAACTAGTCCGCTAAAAGCGAACAAATAAAATATACATCAAAATGTACATAATATAATATCTATTAATTAAAAAAATAAAATAACATATTGGATTTAGAGTAAGTGGTAGCAATAAATACTATGAGATTCACAGATTTATAATCTTAATTAACAATACCGAAGTTCACTCGAGCTCCTTAACCTTAGAGCGATTACTAATTTTTGTAAATTTTAGTAAAAATATTATTGCAATACAAGGTGTGGTTATGGCAACAAAATAAATGCTTAAAGCACATCACCAGCTTGTCCGCCCATCGATCGACACGGAGGCAAGTCCTTCGCACTAAAGGAACATTACAAATCAAATGTCACTGAGCGCCTCAACGAGGCTCCAATCAACCGCAAACATAAAACTAGTGGATACGAATCGACTATCGCCCGCAGGTCCTTATGGACGCAACACTTCCATTCACACTATATGTTACAGAATCAGTCATGATTGCCTGCAAGGTATGGAGACCTTACGCGGGGACTTTGTTCACTTTCAGAAGGTCGTTGGATCCTTTATCGATGGGCATCTTCATCGGGTCGTGGTGGTGGGTCACGTGGTGCCCGTGGTGCTGCCCTTCGAGCTTTGCCTGCTTCTCCTGCTGCTGCTGCTTCATTCTGTCTTGTTCCTCTCGTTCTCTGCGAGCCTGCTCGTTTATTTCTTTAACGGCTCGGAGTTCTTTCTTTAGTTTCATGCGTCGGTTTTGGAACCAGATCTTGATCTGTCTTTCGGTGAGACAGAGCGCGTGGGCAATCTCTATCCTGCGCCGACGCGTCAGGTAGTGGTTGAAATGGAACTCTTTCTCGAGTTCTAGTGTCTGGAACCTTGTGTATGTTTGCCTTCCTCGCCTTCGCGGGCATCCATTAGGGCCTGGAAACAAAGATGAATAAAATTAATACTCGCATTAGGCAACGCGTAAACTTCTATTTGTACTAGATTATTTGCAATAAATTATATTTTACAGTTACATTAACGTTTCACGATCGATTTATTGCATCATATATCACGATCCGGCGGCATGGATTCGCGAGAGACTTCAAGTAAAAACCATTAAATTTCACTTTTATACCAGTTTAGATTTTATAGCTCATTAATATTTTATTGCGATGTTTAAGTTAATTCATGAATTACCAGCTACTGCAGCCGACCTCGTTAGGACAACCACAAATAGAGCAGAGGAAGCAGTTTGCTAGAGCTTCTAAAGCTAGTCTATGTAGTGTGATTTTATAACAAAAATGAGTAGAAAACAATATGAAAGAGTAACGGAAAGGGTTAGCAGCAAACGGTGCGCGAACAATAGTGTCCTTCTAAAAAATCTCTACAAAAAGTCAGGGATGCGTAAACGAAGGGTTGCACAACTTTCTAATGCTTTGTAAGGTGTCCTTTTATTTTTGTCAACGTGAAGGCGCTTTCTGAGAATTTGTGAAAGTTTCTTAACCCCTTTAAAAATCATACATGAGTATTGCTTTAAAAGAATTAACGGTTCATTTAACCTCGATCGCTAAGAGTGAATTTATCAGAGTGCGTTCCCACAAGTCATATGCATGTACGAAGTATACATAGACGGGTAAATGCCGAGTCCCACAAAGCGATCGGGTCTCAAACTGGTTTTCGAGTCAGCCAATAAATAAGGTAAGATAAATGGCCTTCCCATTGCGTATAAAATTGATAGCGGCCAACGGTGTTGGAATGCCCGGGTGTGTAGGCTGGACCTTAGTTACCTGTTTGAGTTAAAAGCTATAGATACGGCTAATGGATCGTTTTAATTGATGTTGTTGACACTTTATAATTGTAGACGCTGAATAAGAACGTACAAAATATAATACATTGTTTAAATTATTATCTTTATATTAAAATGATATAAAGTCGTTTTTAAGTACGCTTATTGAGAGAGGTAAAAGTGGGTAGATTCAGATATAATTTATGTCCTAAATGCTAGACGTGTCACGTTTGCATTGCGACTGTGATACTCCTTTCATAACTACTCGTTCCGTTCCGTATACCAGACTATCGCTGTCCTATCTTCCTGCACAAGAGCTGACTTCAACACCGTCTCGGACGCATCTTTTTGGTCTAAGCAAAATATTTGAGAGTTGATTGACACGAATGGAGAAGAAGGACGCTTATCGTATAATTATTTTAGTTGCCTTTACCTTGAAAATAAAATAGCAAATTGTTAACATTATTTATTGTGTCATGCAACCAATTGGCATGTTAGCTCAGTTGGTAGTAGCTCTGCTTCCTGTGCTGTAGGTTGAGGGTTTGTCGAATGTGGGCGGGAGTTTATTCCCTCTCAAGAAAAACATTTGTCTCATGAACAAAGGTGTTTGGGTATTATAAAGTATCATAGGTATGTATTTAAAATATATAAGTATTCTATCAATCTTCTGGTCACCATAATACATTTTTAGTTTGGAGCTAGATGGCGTTGCGTGCATTGTCTGTCTAGCAATATTTCATAGTTGAATAAATTATAATAATATCAATATTGTAAAAATATGTAAGTTTATGTGATGTATTTGTGTTGATTTAGGCTTCTACATAACAATATAAAGCGCCAATTTCTTACCACTTTACAAAGTAAAAAGTAAGCCAACAATAAATCAAATAACCCGTCCGAAAGTCAAATGTTACATTTACATGCGCCGTAAATTACCAAAACGGCCTTTTTACTGCCGCAACAACATTTATGGTTCGTTCTTATTTCAACAAAAACTTAAAAACTGTTTAAAATCCAATAAAAAGAGAATGGAATAATTATACAAGTGCGGTTAGACGGAGATAACGATGATGCATAAGAAAGAGACAGGGATAGACATTCTAATTTTAAAAAGCAAAGATGGAACCCGAAACACAATACACGCATCCCAATAATGCCATTGAGGAGAGGGGCCATAAGCGATGCTTGATGGCGCGTCAAATTCCACCTTCCGGTTTATGGGGTAGAGTCTAAATCCGTGCGATATTGGGGTTGTATGGGCCCTTTCGACAGATACGTCGCCGCGGCAGGTTAGCCACCCTTCGTAAGGTTGTCATGACAACGCACGTTAAGGCACCTCCCGTCAGCTGGCGCCCATTATTCCCAACAGCATTGTCACGAAGAGGTTTTGCCATCACCTTTGTATGTACCTGTAGAGCTCATCTTTTTTAATGATAACTGCCTTTACCTTTCCCATGAGATAGAGATCAGATTTGTCGCTCAGGATATAGTACATCACGTTCGCTCGCATTGTTTTATTGTAATTGACCGATCTGATAGCGGGTTGTTTATTTCGGGTAATGTTTTTCGGTTAGTCTTTAATAGGGTTGCCGCATCTCATACAATTATTTTGCATACTATTTTTACAAAAAAACACTTGTTCGACATCTTATCGTCTCACTGGTTTGAAACCAGTGTGAAACCGTGAGAAAATCGGAATGTTGCACGTGAACAGTTGGAAGACATTTGCCAAGTGCACGAATGAGTCGAACTTTAATCCAACCACTACATTGAATTGGTTTGAATTAACGTTATGAAAAATAAGTGTGATGAAATTGTTTAAGTGCGCCTCAGAAGCCTAATAAGACAACAATTATTAATAAATTTTAGTAGCTGTTGGAATTATATTTACTTTAAGATATATATTGAACCATCATTTTATGATCAGTATTTTAGTCAGTACTGAGATAAAATTTGGCTAGTCACAGAAAAATGTTCGTTTTGATGAATATATAGAACAGTGATTGGGCTCGGCCACAATACGCAGCAACTATAGTTGCCAAGTGTGCGGTGGGTATGTTATAATATATAAGAAACAAAAGAAACAAGATCGAGTAAGCTTTTTAAGAGCAATCGGTAGAAAAAGGATGACTTAAAAAGATACTGGCCAAACAATATATCCGAGCAAGGGCACGGCATTAATTAGAGTCGTACATTGTGCCGACACCGGGACGGCTATCTGTTATTTTGTATTCTGTACCGGCCAGCCATAAATATGCTGTGACAAGACCTGCCTCTTACCCTCTCGCTTTTTTCTCCGAAATAAATCTCACAGAATGCCGTCGCTTATTTATTATTTTATTTAACTCGCCCGCCTTTGTACCTAACCCGTTCCATACTTTTGATTAATACCCCCGCCATAATAAAGGTCTGATTGTGAATTATAACAGAATTTTGTCCGGTAAGAAGGTTATTTATGTAACGAATAAACTGGACAGTAGACGGGTGAGATTTGTTAGGATCTTACGCTGGGAAAACATGGGGTGGGATTTGGAGACGCTGTATCAAATGATGTTAAAGCTAGTAAAATATGGATTAAAGTTAAAATTTATATTTATTTATTGTAAATAAACTTATAAATTTACAGACAAATACAGAAAAATATGAAACACATAGGCTACTGGGGAGGAATAGGTGGAATGAGCTGCATCATTGACTGGCCTTTTAGCTCAGTTGGTAGTAGCTCTGTTTTCTGAGCTGTAGGTTGAGGATATAATTGTTGTGAACACAGGTGTTTGTTCTGTGTCTGAGTGTTATAAAGTGTCTTAGGTATGTTTCAAAAAATATCCATTATACAAGCTATGCTTAGTTAGAGGCTAGATGGTGTTGTATACATTGTTCATCAATATTAATTAATTTATTTATTTTAAATAAGAAAAATAAAAGATGATAAAATACACTATGGACACGATAAGAAAAAGAAGAAGGATTAACGATCTATCGTTAGCCTAACTGATCCAGATTATAGATTGCTGCAGTTATTCCCTAAGACACTGGCGACATTGCCGCGATAAGATAGGGTAATAATAGGATAGTAAAAGATAATATGCTTTATATGGAATATTATATTATATTATAATACACTTAAACTGCAATATTCAAAGTAATTAATTTATGACTGAGTGTGTCAGTAAGTAATTTCTAGATCAAAGGTTCCTTGACGGAAAAATTATGAGGATAAGAAATATTCAGCCGTAAAAGGCCTATAAATGTAATCAATATCATCACGTAATATTACTTATAATTATCAATTAAACGAGCATTAAAGGCTGAAAGCAGCGTGTCAGCGACAACGTTTTACAGCATCGTAATTTGCGAAACGTCGTAAAGACTCGGGAGTGTTCGGGACGCCATCTTAAAATAGTTTGGAGATGCAGATTATCATTGTTATTCCAAGCTTGTTTGGTACTCAGAAATTTTGAAGACTGCTTCCTTCCTTGGCTTTTATTTTTGCTCGTGTCATAATGAAATTCCATATCCGTATTTTCGGATACTCTTCATGTTCTGAATTTATATCATGTAGTACATTCTGTAGGTACACTATATTTTATATTATTATACATTATATTTTATGATTGCTCTACTTGTCCCTCCTTCATCGTCCCTCGTTTGACGACCTCTGTGGCGCAGTTGGCTAAGACCCGGCTGAGACGCAGAAGGTTGCGGGTTCGATTCCCGCCACGGGACAAATGTTAGTACCATCTGCAAGTATTTGTCTCGGGTCTGGGTGTTTCTATGTATAATATGTATGTATTTACAAAAAAAAAAAGTATATAAGTAGTATATCAGTCATGTTGGTACCCATAACACAAGCTCTGCTTACTTTGGGGCCAGATGATGTTGTGTGAAATGTCCGGTATTATTATTATTATTATTCTGCTCTAGAACTGACCCTGACCGCCTCTGATGCCCTATAGCGGCAGCAACATTTTGGTCGAAGCAAATTTGAATTATTTTGAGATATAATTGTCACGAATGAAGAAAATGACTATATTTTTAAAAACATAGGATTTTAAAGTTAAGCTTAAACCCGGAGAGAAATTCTATAATTTCAATCGAGATCAGTAGGTGCCTATTGGATTATATGTCAACTTTCAGTACCTTTGACAAAGTTTAATCAAAAAGATTAGCCAAATATACTCGATCCCGATTAAAAAAGGGCTTATAATAATTCCTCCACTGCTTTGTTTTGGTGTAAATTGATGTACTCACGATTTGAGTTGGTAGTAAAACTCAACCTGTTAAATACCTACCTGCATAATATAACCTATACATAATAATAAATGTGATCGTAGGTTAGGTATGAACGAACACCCGCTGATTGAAATATTCATTTACAGATTCACAGAGAGATAATTATACACAACGCCATTCAAAGAGCGCGTGCGCGGTTTGTTTTGAGAAAACACGTGTCGCATGGTGCTTTGAGTTTGTGTACCTACAGTTTTAAGGGTCTTTTTAGTAACTTTCTTACCTAATAAGGAACAAGGAACCATTTTAGAATCACTTCTTTGTCCGTCTGTCAGTTTGTCTGTCTATCGGTGTATATGTATGTATGTCAAGAAACTTTTTCTCTGGAACGCATGTAAGTATTAGTTTAGAGATGCTGTAGCAGCTCGTAATCAAAATGAATACAGTCCTTAATACGGTCATTTATAGCCCATATTTCAAACTAGCCAGTAAATCAAAACCTATGGGGTACTTACTGTTTCTTTATCAACTTTAAGTAGCTTATGTCTACGATACAATCTCCTTATCAAATTTCAATAAGATCCGTTCAGCCGTTGAACCACGAAAAGGTAAGAAACAAACACACAGACAGACAAACAAACAAACAGATAGCTAAACACACTATCGAATTTATGATATTAGTATAGGTGATTCACGAACAATGTCAAATCTATAATTTCATACCATGGTCTTACAAAATTCTGATCATATACAAACTCGTTCTCTATAGTCAAATTTGAACACTCTTAGGCTAATCTTACGTTATTATTCAATGTCACGAGCCCAGTTGGGTTACAGCAATTTATATTTATTTCTGGTGAATAATAGTTGTAACAAAAAACAGTGTTTTACGATGATATAATAGCTCTTTTTTACTATTTAAACGCTGTAGTTATAAATAGCTGCACAATGATATAGATATGACTCGTTTTCGATTTTAGTTAATTATAGGTAACCTTGCAACGTTCATTAAAACAGAAAGTAATTCATAGCAGTAGAACTATTTCTGTAGTATTCTATTATCAATACCAGCAAACCACAATATAACATTATAGATTGATTCATATTATTTTTCAACCTATAGATAGTATGTACCACGGCACACCAGGCTAGCAACTGGCGCCAGTGCTGTGCATATTGATCAGGCACACTGTCCTGCGACTATTGATTTGTATGACTGCACACGCTTTGAAATTATTGCCTATCTGTTTACTGGCAGATATATTTTGTGCTAAGAAATTTATGTGAGATATTTATTACGAGACTTTCTTTGGCACAACATACTGTGATGCTTTTATGTGTGTATAATATGATAACAAAGTTTTAAGGTAATAATTGGACCTTTAAATTCCTTTGTTAGTATGATATTTAGGTCATAGATATTGACTTAGAATTGAATATCTACTGAAAACTATGCTGTGTCCTATACATACAAGTATAGTACAGTACTACAAGTACTACACTTACTCTGCTGTCAAACTATAGATTTAGACACGATGTGACAGGTTTTAATACATCACTTACATACATACGAACAAACAGTGTTTCTTTCTGTTTCAAATTATTAGGATTTTGATATCAGATATCAGCAGAGCTATAACTAATGCAGTTTCATTCAATAATAAGAAACAGTTGACAGAGTCGCAAGGCTGAAACAGTTTAGATTACAAACAGCTATTTTTAGTCGACTGGCTTCGGTAGGAAAGGACTAGTTTAGGTCACTGCAAATGACTTTATAACTCAGTTAAATCATCACGACTGTACTGAGGTTGTAAGGACATTGCCTTCGATTTAGGGTTGTCAACAAATTTAAAAACCAATTCGTAAAAATTGTATCGATTAAAATTTTTGTTAAATCCAGGGTAGTTTTTACTGTAGTTTTAGAGATGAAAATATTATGGTCACTATAAAATGCAGATAATCTTGAGTATGTGACAATATCCACGCGCGCGACTACGTGATTCGTACTTACTGTGCTTAGCCATGAGTCATAGAAAAAGCTGTATGCAAACTATAGTAGAATTCATGTGGGTTCCTAGCGGTTTTCCTCATTGACTATGTAGGTCGTAGTTATAATAAGTATTTGTTAATTAGTTAGCCAATTTATTGCAAATAGGTTTACTGTTATGTTATGCCTAATTGTATAGCCAATAAGTCTTGAGTAAACTGTTAAAAGATATTGAATTGCATGTAAGCTTTATGTCTAGTAATAGATGAAGTTGCAAATTTAATCTTGTTTTGCTTAACACTGCAAAGTGAGAAATGTAAGTGCATTTTTACGATTTTTATTATCAAATTTATTGGCTCATCCCTATCATTTCGTTAAGACTGCGACGTAGCGTGCAAGGACGATCTGATCCAGGATTGGCGCGCCATAATGACGTCACGAGTTAATTTACCCCACAGTTTGTATGTAGGTAGGTATATCATTGCCACAAAAAAAAATACAAAACATGCTGGATTTCAGGTTGCCG
Source organism: Lampropteryx suffumata (assembly GCA_948098915.1). Lineage (NCBI taxonomy): Eukaryota > Metazoa > Arthropoda > Insecta > Lepidoptera > Geometridae > Lampropteryx > Lampropteryx suffumata. The sequence continues at coordinate 7,334,369 of OX402559.1, forward strand.
GCAGGTGGCAGTTTAAGATATATGAGTTTACATAAACAAGTGGTCGCCACTGCTGCTATCATCAATATGTCAGAGAAAGAATTTAATAATACATAGAAAAGCAAAGAAAAATAATTATACATAGCATATTTTATATTTAAGTATAATTTTTAGTATCATCGATTTAAACTACATAATTTGAGTCTAAAACAGTCATTAATTATAGCCTCTAATATCATTATTGTAAACGGAAAAAATAATACCTGCTTAGTAATAATTATTATCAATTTATTAACTGACATATTATTGAAACTATCAACATTACCAATAGTACTTTCACCACCAGTAAAAGTGATGTTTTGTTAAATCTTCACGTTCAAATTCACAAATTTCAACAAATTCAAATTCACATTAAATTTTGGGATATCCCCGAAATTCAATGAGAAATCTCAACGAAATTTCGGTAACTCGAAACCCTTATGGCCTTATTAAGCTGGCAATGGGTTTGCCAGCCATTTGTCATTGTCAAAACTAGTCCTATAAGTAAGGACTGCAAGGAATTATGTATATTGTGACTCAAACAGAAAATACCTATTTAGATTCATTTGAAACAATGATACCTAGAGAGAATCTAAATAAGTATGATTATAAAGATATTGATACATATTGTGTAGGATTCGATAGGTAGGACTTGTGTAGGCATTGCATGAAGTAATATAGCATTTCTAAATAAATATTTTTGTCTCGTGCTATTGTATGATTTATTCAGTAATTTTAGCTCAATTTTAATTAATAAATTGTGGCTTCATAGGACAAGCGTGGACAATTGATTTATAAGTGTATTATGTCGCAATGTGATTTGAACGACGAGAAATCCCGGGAAAGTTCCAGACGGCCGTTCCGCGATTACGTTTAGAATAGACAAATAATAATTGACCAAGACTTTATAACCAAACAATCACTTGGAACTGGCAAAATTATCAACAAGACAGATTCCATTATAGGGAGAAAAGAAGAAGTACATATTGGTGGCAATTCGGTTGGTTATTTCTAAAATTAGGAATTGTCTAAAATATATTTTAGTTAGTCATAGCATTTGTAAAACCTATTCGGTTGGTACCATCCAACCAAATAAAGGACGCTTAATTAAATAAGATAAAATTAAATTAGGATAAGTTGGTAACAGCAGAATACCAAACCTTCATTTGACAGTCTAAACCTAATTTTAGCTAAAATTTGTTAGGTTGGTGCCAACAGAATTGAGGTTATTGTGTGCTACGCAAAATTTAACAGCTAACAGTCTTTCAGGAACTTTCAAAAACCCTAGATGGTCTAAAGTTACGAGTTACAGATTATGCATACCTCCATTCATGCATTCATTAAACTACGTATTACACAGCAATGAGGCAATAGTTGATATTCAATTGAAAGTTTACTATTAAAGCCTATAACAGCTTTTTAATCGACTGATTGAATAATAAATTCAATAGTTGATTATGTTCTTACTTTATTTTATTTGCTATCCGTAAACAGGTGACAGAATTTGTAATGGACGCAAATATGTGACCTCTGGTATAAAAAATATTTACAGTGTTTTTCTATTATATACAAAGTAGTTTTTTTTTATTTATTGTTAATTAAATAACTTTAAACTGTTAGTGTACTCGTAAGGCTTCAATACTGGTTATTTTAAAACGAAGACCACTAGCGCATACGACCATATGCTTCTAGAGCGGCACAGCTGCATTGCGGGATGTAGTGCGTCCTTCGCGAACGAACTAACAAGCAAAGACAGGCTGATTTAATGCAAACTGAAGTTCAATCACCCCTCTCGAATACATCGTTATAATTATAAACTAAGAAACAAAATTATCCCAAAATAATGATTGACTTTGGGCTTCAATTAATCATGTTATTTCATACCTTATGAACTGATTTCTCAATAATCCAGTCATCTTATTTTTTGTAATATAACACAGAATTCAAATTTATAGTCTTCTCTAAATAATTTAAAACTTTAAATGGGAAATAAATAAGGTACATTAACATTTTTTGTTAACCTATTTACACAACTTCCTTTTTGAATTCAAACGTTAATATATTTCCATTTTTATTCCATTAGAGGACTAATATGGTGATACTAATACAGGTGTAAATTTTTAGGTACTAGTTTTCGCACAAGTTTTACCTATATACAAAGAAGCATAGGTATATTATGCTGTTCCAGATTACATTGCAAATTGATTATTATCGACATATATTTTTACAAAAAACAGAAAACCTGTTTCTTAACCTGAATATCAAAGCCTGTAATATAAAATGACCAATACAATACATTAATAGCAATACATGATATTTTTGTCATCAATGCGTTCCATACCTTCGAAGTCTGATCTACAAACAAGTATAAAGTTTGCCTGAGATCCTTAAAACAGTGCTTTAATTGCGACTCAAGAGCTGTTTGTTGTTTAAGAGTTCTATATCTTTAAAGGCAATTAATTGTCAAGTTAGTTGACTACTGAAAAATACACAATAAATTATTCCTGTACCATATTTTTTAAACGACTAATGCGATGCATTTGTTCTCATGTGGCGAAGATTTTTGGATTTTTATAATGTTATCATCATCAGATTCTCACTAAACGTAAATGAGACCACCTAGGTTCACCCTGCAGGTCAAAAAAAGTATTATAATAATTGGATAATAATTGGCTAAGATCAGGTAATATACGAGTACATACGAGTACAAAAATTATATATAAAATGAACAGAGACGAATTGAGATCCTCCGTCTATTTTTGGAAGCCGATTAAAAATACTAAACGTTCTCGTATTTGAATCCTTCAGTAGAACAAAATAATCTGCTTATGTAATAGCCCTTAGGAATTAATTAATTAGCAGATCTTGTATTCAATGTTACTTCCAGTATATAAATATATTATCATAATAAATTATGGGCCCATAACTTAAGCCTGCATGTATTACAATGTGGCATAGATTAATGATAAATGACCACAGTGTACATTACGACATTTAATTATTGAAAAGGATGACTATATTATATACCTACCAGATAGAATGGGTCAAACGATATCGCTAAGACTTAAATGTTCGATTTAATTACGCTGAATGGTACCATTATCTTATGTTTACCTATTTATTACTGTAAGTACGTAAATAGTAGATAAAATATCATGTAACATACAGTTACGTAATCAAATTTTAATAAAAATTCTTTGATACAATGGATGACTTTATTGTAATACCAAACATATATAATTATTTTAGTTATAGGTATATTTCTGTTTAACATGACCCAGTTTTTAGATGATACCAAAGTGAGATAAAAATTATATTAGGTTAGGTTAGCGGTATGGAAATTTATAAATTGTTCTCTAAACATTTTTTACAATCTCACCCACAAGTACAGCGAGATGAAACGGTAGTTATCAAACTAGACAGCCCACTCGTGCTTACCCATTGCTAATAACCAATTTCAAGCTTAGCGCGAGTTTTTGTTCACCTCACTACCAAAACGATAGAGCAAACGTCCATTCTAGCAAATACTTGAGGTGATTCTGTTGTTTTAACGGACTTACTAAAGAGGCGTAAAATACGAACGATATTATATAGTTCACTCAGTCTAAATCAGCGTAAACATTCTAAAAATAAAAGTTATAAAAATTTGATATAGTTACATGTGACTGACACTTCACATTGTCACGTCACGTTACTGATTATGTAAATTGGTGCTGAGTAAAACTGCTGAAAACCCAAGGCAAATCAAAGCATAAAAACACAAAATATTTTTTTAACATAACTGTAATTCAAATAAAAAATAATATTTAAATTTTTTTTTTCTTAAATCTACAACAATATCGACTTGGATAAATCATATTTTTAATATGCCATTTTTAAAGTTATTTAACTCTTTTGTTGTTAGTCGAAAAATGCAATACTTTGTATCAACTCAACATCCGTACATTTTGTACATGTTGTAATACACTGTATTTAACTTAAAGAAATGGTGTACACTGTATACCAACTTGACCCATGAAGCTGCGTCCTCAACATGTTATAGAGAATCTACAACTCCAAAGACCATAATAGAAACATTAACGCAAAGATCTAACACTCCAATGAAAACAAAGACAAAGGTTTATCCCTTAGCTTTACTTTCCGCTGAGCAATCTTGAGAGCCATTAGATCACTGTCTTGGGCAATAAAAGCGTTCTCAGTAGCTGACCAAAACGAGTTTGCTTGCATTAAGATGATAGTGCAGGGCATACGGAATTATGTTGTGCAATGGGCAATTATTGCAGCTTATTTAAATCAGCTGGATTATTCTGTATGTAATAATGCGTAACCAAGTGATATAATTTATGTTCTAATCTTACTAAAATAAATATCTTCGATGAAAAGTATTTTTAAAAAACATTATATTTATGAGATACAACTCGATATGTATCACATATTGACAGATCTGTCAGCTCAGTTGGTAGTTTATATAACTTAGCTTTCTGCACTGTAGGCTGGGTGTTTGATTCCCTCCTAGGACAAATATGTGTGTGATGAATATATGTGTTTGTGCTGTGTCTGGGTTTTATAAAGTAGCAGAAGTATGTTTTTCAATGTATATATATATATATATATATATATATATATATAATATCAGTCCATCTGGTCACCATGATACAACCTATGCGTACCACCAATATTTATTATTATTATATATGTCTTAACCTAACTAAAATAAAGATATAAGGAATTTATTAATAACATGATATATATGATGCACTATCAACTCTATATGTAGGTATCTCATATTTAAAATTATTAAAACAGAGGGTATGTTACTAGTTTCCGAAGTTTTTCCCGTTTTATCCCGATCAGTCCTGCCGTTACGTCACGTTTAAATAATAGCAGGATTGAATTTGTCTTTTAAATTTAGTTATTTCAATATACGAGCAGTCTTTGGATAAGCAAAGAGGTATGTGACGGTAAGAATGCGGCAAGCTTAACATATTTAGGGGCTAAGGACAGATATTTACGGACTTAAAAGCAAGTTTATTAAGCTCCAAATATTTGTCATGAATGAGCTGAGGTAAAATTTATCGATTGAAATTAAAACTGTTTTTTTTTCTATTTTGGGTGGATCGAAAATCTACAAGTTAACTGAATGAACGTGGACGTAAAGTATTATTTTATTTAGATAGTAAAATGTAGAATTTCGCGCTATTATAAAGCCTGTATTTATTTTTTACTAAAACAATGTAAGATTTTAAATCCCAATTAGTACATTTCGTCTTTGGTAAGTAAAAATGTGGATTATGAATGTAAAAGTAAAAATCATAATGGCGTGGGTAATTTTATTGTACGCAGTATAATAATTTGAGAGGCCAAAGTAATTGTTGCATTCATAAAATGTTGAAACCGCTTAAAAGTAGCGTAATAAAGGTGTTTAATGAGCCCAAATGTTCTTAGAAACACAAACAAATTGTTAATTAATTCACTCGATTTTAGTGTACTTGTAAATCCTTATAAATTAATTGTATAATTACTTTAAAGTGCAGTAAAAACAATGGTTCTCTTGTCTCTAATAATCTAAAAATAAAAGTTTAAAACCACGAGTGTAGTGCAAGTTATAATTACATCGCCCGAATCCAAGCGTGCAATTATACAAAGTCTGCACAGGATATGCAACTTCTCGAAAACCTAAAACGACCCACCGCACGGGAAAATAAACCTCTATGTTTCACCGAATCTCCTCGACTCTATGCTCTATTCAACAGAATTCTAGGTCCATTTCCCAGGCTTGAATATAGAACTTTCAGCGAGGATTTCCCATCTCGGCTTTGTCTGAAATATACGTTAGCGACACAAATAAAGTGAGTGCGGTCTGCCGCCCACCACATAGACATTAATTCAGTTTGCCTCTGATGTTTTAATTAAAAACTTTTTGCATTCCTCGGGCTCCGAGTTCAAGTTTCAAAGTCATATCAATACTCAAGTGTTTGGTATACGCTTTGAGAACAAAGTCCCGGATAGAATCGACTTGCACCGGCACTTTTTTCGTCGTCAATATTTATATAAGAGCCCACGTGTTAATGGTACTTACAGGATGTTTGAAACACCAAATTGCCCCGCTAAGTACGGACTTCATTTTCTTTAAATTATTATGTGAGTATTGGAGTTAGATAAGCCTGGTTGAGAATAGACCGATACTTTGATAGTTTGTTAGAGTGAATTGGTCGTATATTATGAGAATGGAGCAGTTTATTTTTAAAAATGACTCCATCAGTCACAGATAACGTCTTGAAGAGTCACTAAAAGCTGTAATAGAGGGTGTTTAGAGTCACGTACGAGTTCGAATTAGCTAGACATTTTTTTTCAAGCAGATGATAATTTCATTTAATTTGGTGTTGATAGATTTATGAACGATTTCCTAATCTCGAATTTTTTCAAAACTAATCGGACTGTCATCATTCATCGCGAAAACGAGACAAGTTTTTGCATAGAATAATGAAATTTTGCATAGATTTGTCGTTAACATTCATATTATTAAAACATTAACAGATATATAAAACAGATTACGTTTTAATTCGATGTGTCTTTTTGTTAATAAAATTGAAGTTATTTATTATTTCATTAAGTATTATTAATATTGCGTAATTTGTGTCTTATTTAGGTGCCTTTGCCAAAACATTTTGCATTCTATTGCATATAATAAGATAGTATGAATTTATAGTAGTGTTTTTATAATATGAACTAAAAGTAGTAAAGCTGTATTTAAATCATTTAAATCCGTTGCTCATAATACAAGATTACCAGTTAAATACCGATGCCTGTAAAAATCCCAAAAAACATTATGAGTCAGAAATAAAGCGCGGGCATGGCAGTTATTTCAGAACGTGTCAGCTATACATCAAACGAACAACGCTCTTATTGTTCTCGTCACTGAGTACAATATACAACGGCGCATTGTCACACTAGGTATATCGGTCGCACAATAAAGGAGCTTTTAAAAACATCGAGGTATCTCATTGGCGATACAGACGGTCGAGTTACGCGATGTTTTGAAAGCACATAGACCTATTACGATTACAGTTCCTACGAAGTGTCGACTTCAGGTTACGTTTTATACCGTCATTTGAATCTCGCGCTCGGATGTTTGGTCCGAAACGCTCGTTCATTAGCATTTTATGACTGATACGACCGATAAAAGTGTAATAAGACGCATTCAGAGGGTCATACTGTGTGATAGACATCCACCGGCCCGTTGGCACACACTATGGAAGTTGTCACGTTATTGGACTATACTCATTCAAATCGATACATTTCCATTCAGTCAATGGACAATAACGTGCGTTTTGAATCTTACGATGCCGTTTCTGTTTGTTTTATGCGTTTGAAATGTGTTTTTATTCAGAAAACCTTACGTAAAGATGACGCATGGATTGTGTTGTATGTAAAGATTATTGTAAAATATTTGACAGACTGTATTATCAATACGGATTCACCTATAGGTAAGCGAATAATTATGTCAAGTACACAGTAATTTGGTTATTGTGTGAATAAACATGACATTCAAATTACTATAAAATCGCTCGGCAGCTCTCTTGGGTGGATGTTCCGTCATTATTGCTTCATCGTGTGTTGAATTAGTAACAATATTTCTTCATAATATAACACTCTTTGATACTTTAACGACTTTCAAGTTGCAATGTTAATAGCCACTTGAAAGATGTATCGTAAACCGTAAAAACACAAAAAATAACCTAGTTAGTTAAAAATAATCCTTTACATGAATGTTATTAATTGTATTATATCTCTTACTCTGACATTCAACTTCAAAGATCGAATCGATTGATCGATTATAAAATAATTATATTTTCATCATCATTTTTTTATAATTGCTATTGAAGTTTTACGACTGCTATGTGTTTACTGAAAGCAAACGAAAATCTGTTGGCAGTGGGGATCGGGTTTTCCAAAATACAGACAGGTGAGGTTTTCGTGTACCATCTGTCGTCTGGACCGATTGTCCACGCTCCAATCCCTCCATGAGCACCCCTGACATAAAGTCAAACATCCAGAGGTCGTAAACTTTTTTTAGATCTCTCTTAACAAAACTCGAATAATAAAAGTAATTGGACTCTATTCATATTAATAGACGTTTACGATGCCTCTACCATAAAACAGGAGTGTCATCGCCTTACACCATTGCGTACCTATAGGCAAATTTTTGCTGAATAGCTTTTAGTGCCGATAAATCATTAACACCGCCGGATATGTTTTAAATGTTTTATGAATATTCACAGTATTTCATTGAAATTGGCACGCTCTAGCTTTAATAGAAGCAAGAGTGTTCGTTGTAATTTTAGGATTTAATTTGTGATGTTTTACTAATGCTTCTCTTGTGTATCATTCTTCTTTTCATCATGTCACTGGTAGTCTCGAACTAGTGTGGTGAAAGGATTGAATTGTGCCTCAGATGCTCCTTTAAAAGACAATAATCAGTTTTAAAATGAAAACCAATTTTTTTTATTAGCTAATGCTGTCTTATTACTGGGAAACGGCCTCCCTGTTTCTTTCCACTAATAATTAAATATAAATATAACCATAATTATATAGTCTTATGCCCAGACGGTTTTTGAAAAAAGAAAGCGGTTTTTCACTCTGCTTCAGCATTGATAATTATAAATATGGATTTCCTATTATATTGGTAACTGTTAGATCGGTATTACAGATAAATCTCGTTATTAAAAATACTTGATATCACGCAGTCGTGTTACTGTACATCGTTTTCCCGATCACAGATAAATATAAAAGGCATTAGGCCCGGCAGCTGTCGTTCCTTGGGGACTCTTGCAATTTTCTTACCCTTAGTTTAATTCGACTCCCGAAAGGTTTTCCTTCGTATTTATTATTATATAACTTTATTAACGTTTCGTTTCAAGATTCGTACGAGAGTTGTTCTGAGCGATAGTTTTGACATCTTGTTTTATATTCGAAAGCTAGTAAAATATACACCTGTATAATAAACATTGCAAACGTGTTGCGATAGAAATGTTTCACTCTCACATTTATGTTAAAAATAATAAAATAAGAAAAACTATGTCGTTTCTAAAACAGATCAACAAAGTTAAGCAGCCTTCAGCGAGGTCTGTCCTCGGATGGGTGACCAAAATGGTAATTTAGTCTGATCACTTTCGTGCTTCGGACAGACAGCTTATCTTGAGAGCCTTCATTCACCACATCACCAGCGATAAGCACCTACTCATACAAATTAGTACCATTATGTTAATCAAATCCTAGTAATCTAATAAATCTCTTTATCAATCTCAAATCAGGAGTTTCGCGAGATATTTATAGAAATTACCAAAATATTTTTTCCTGTGGCGCTATCTAGTAATAATACACATTAGTGCAGGCTTAGTCAGTTTTTATGTAAAGTTTTACAAAATCGTTAATTATCACACAAAATTCAACAGCTCTTATTCAAACTATGCATAAGCACCTAATCTAATCACAAAACATAACCTGAGCGTTCTGTACTTTGCAGGAACCCTTGTTGTTTATAACAGCAATATATTGCTAGCAATACGCAATATCGTAACGCAATTTAAAACGAATTAGTTTACCCCTGTCGAGATCCAAATTTGAATACTGAATGCCCCTATCCAAGGTCTACGCCAAAACAAAGGGAGGAACAGCGCAATATTTTATAATTTCGCGTTTCCCCAACGAAGAGATAATATTTTTTTAGAATAGGCACCCTAATGTACGGTAATGTTCTAGGTGGAGAGCTCTTGCGAAAAATGGCTGCTTTTATCTGGGGAAAAATTGGCTTTTTGTCTGATAGTGTTAAGAAATGGGTATTAGCGTAATGGTGCAGGATCCTACTTTGCTGATAGATACTTGGTAACCAAAAGGTTTCGGGGAAACCTACTTTGTATATCACTTTTATTCCAACCCAAAAAGGAACCACTACCTATCTTAGACTTCCGATCAAATATTTTTATTCAAACGTAAACTTGACACTTCAGACTTAACTCGAAAAATAAAAGAAATACCATCATTTTTTGTAAAAAATTACATAATCGATTAAAAAACCCACGTTTAATCCTATTTACCCTAACCAACGAACACCTAAGTGTATGTGTATATATAGATATATCCTAAATACCAATCCTTCATCTGATTAATTTTACGACTAACATTTATTTAATAAAATAACGTTAGATTTATTTTAGGGTTCAAAATTATTCAAGAATAAAATTCAAATTACAAAACTGATCCCGAAAACAGATGCCCAAACCACACCACCCTTGGACAAAAATGGCGGCCGGACAGGGGGAAGTGGCGCGGAGGGTTGAAAGGGTGAAAACACGGGGTTGCAGACATGCAAATTTGATTCGCCGATGCAACGCAGGCGGTCGTCGCCTCCTGAGCTTGTTAGCTACCATACTAGCAATATACTGTAGCTATTAATTCAACCATGTTATTTATGGTTTTACAATAAGCAACCACTGCAGGGTGCATAAATTGGATTAATTGAAAGTTAATGCGGGTGATGTGAGATAGGCAAGATTCTATGTGTTTTGCATTATCAAATAGGTTCTCGGAATTGCAAAATAGAATGCATTTGCTCTTGATTTAGACTAAAATTTTATTTGCTATCAAATATATAAACAATTAAGTAGTACTTTCACACGGTAGTTAACTGTGATGGGAAACAAAGCTTGCAACAAATTATCTTTTTGCTCGATCGCAATTTTGCAACAAAGAAGACATTATCACAAATGAAACAATCTAACGATTTATAATAGGTTCGGTCTAGAGAACACTTGTGGTCTAGTGATAATAGTCGCCTTCTGATTTTAACATCGTGGGTTCAAATTAAACAGTGCACCGAAAATTATGCGCGCTAATACCAGTACTTGAATTTTAATCTTTTCAACACACTGGTTCAAAATAAAAAGTGACATCATAAGAAGTTTGTACTATGCCAATATAGGTTATGTTGGCAGTAAAAAAATTCAAAGCAAGGAGAAGTAGTCTCGAAAGTGGTTTAATTGTTTTTTTCTTTAACCTGTAGTATCTCTGCTGGGCAAAGGTCTCCCCCTTCACCTTCCACTCTTTGCGCTCTAATTTGGCTCGAATGCATCTAGATCATCTCGCCATCTTTCCTGGGTCTGCCGCGTCGTCTCCGACTATCGGGCACCCACTGAGTGACGAGCTTTGCCCAACGTTCTGAATGCATTCGAGTCACATGCCCTGCCCAGTCCCATTTCAAACATGCAGTCCTCGTACCTACATCCGCTATGCTTGTTTTCGATCGGATTTCGGTATCTCGGACTCTATCGGTTCTTTTAATTCCCAAAACACTGCGCTCCATAGGTTAAAAATAAATTCAGAAATTTTTATTTCTTGAAGATGTCATAAATACTTAAATTAGTATTTACAAGTATTTTTCTTGTAATACAGTATAAAATAACAACAAATAACCTAATCAAAATTATTATTACATAAGTCAGCAAACTGAGCTATTTTAAAATTTCAAACACTTAAAGTTGACTCCAACACTAGCTTTCATAGGCACTTCGTAATAGTCAGTTAAGGGTGTTTTAATTAGAGCGGCCCTATTCCAAGGGTATAATGTGCCCTTACTCGCTCGCTCGTGTGCTTGTAAACTATGATAGGGCCGCGTAACGCTCAACTTGTACCTTTAAAGGGACAGTTTCATATTGTTCATATTACCGTGCTAAATGCCTACGGCTATTATCCACTTAGCTATATCAGTATCGCTTAGCTACGCCTAGTGATCCGTGACATTTTGACCCAGATGATCTTGCAGTAGGCTTAGTTTTCTTCTAGAAAGATCTAAGGCATAGTATCGTTTTGATCAAGTAAAGTTATTAGACATTGTATTTACCTAGTATAAAATGATTGCACAATTGATTGATTTTTCGGGCACATGACTAGAATGAAGAACGACAGCCTAGAAAAGCTCCTGGTGACAAGATAGATACAGGGAAGATGAACAAAGGGAAGGAGTTCGTTTCGAAAGACCAGATTCGGGACCCCACCAACAAGAACGTCCACGAAAGCCTACACACTGCCGAAGACCAAAGAAAGTAGAAAGCAATCGTTCAAACAATTATTCGTGAAGGTCACGACCCTCAGCAATGAGGAACACGACACAAGGAGGAGGAAATTGATTGCTGGTATATATATTCAAATTCAAAAATGTTTATTTAGGAACAAGTAACATTTGCTTATAACACAATTAGAAAAACGATGGTATCTGCAGAAGTTAGAAAAACTGTGTCGCAAACGCACGCCTCCATTTACAGAGATTTAGGTGTTGCAACTATGAGTATGAGTCAGTTAGTGTGTTTATGAGTTAGTGTGTGAGTGTGTGTGTTCGGATATTGGAACAAACACTGTTTTAGCGAAAGTTTGAATTACGATGATAAATGATGCACTAGCGATTTTTTCCACGCGGTTTAAACCGCTATTCTAAAGTCTATAATGTGCGTTCATGCGTCTATGTCTGTTTCACAGAATATTGAATCATGTTTGACATGTTTCATAGAATATCGTGAAAATATTCACCACGGATAAATCTGCAGTGCACGCAAATCGATATAAACGCTTGCTGATTTTATACCATAGGAGAACAAGATCGATATCTTTTTAAATTTTACGTTCTTGTTTGATAAGTTAATAAAAATGTGAGTCGACAATTATCAGAAATGGAAGACATTCCAATTCATCTAAACTGCTTTATATAAATTCTGAGGGTATATTTAATAAGGCAGAAAATATCTAAGCGCAATTAAGGGGCCTTTATAACTCAAGAATGCTTAGAATGCTTAAATATCTTCCCCTCCCCAACCTCCCCTCGTTATAAGCCGAGTGATTAAATCGAGCCTCTCACGCATTTTAACGGCTTCTATGAACGAATTATATTCGCAACGCTATTATAATTAAAAATTAATCCGATCCCGAGGAACATCAGAATTATTATTCGTTGTAGTAATTTTTAGTTTTGCAGGGAGAAGGTGCAGTTTATTGAAAAGTATAATGAAAAAATACTTATATTTTATTACTATAACGTAATTTGAGGTTACTAAGAACTACTTGCTACACAGTTCAGAAATAAGCCTTAAAGTGAAATTCGTGCACCTACCCTCAATAGCATTAAGGGCAGCTATATTCATAAAGGTACACGTGAAACTGCCCAACATACAGTTATGTTAATGCCTAACCTCCCTCACCGGCCGAAAAAGATAGGATTGCAAATTTTCGTCGGACAATTTATGATGGTTAAGCCCGAGGGGGCGTGGGGGTAAAATAGACCTATTGGCATTTGGGTGAGCTAGCCGAGCTCGTTGTCGGTCAAAATGACCCTAAACATTTTATTTCGTAGCATCGCTATTCGCGTAACGTGGTGGAATGGCGTCGACTAATCTTGAGCCCCTATTTAAGGGGTGTTTTCGCGAGTTTTTCGTATAAATATAGCCGGAGATTACACACGTACGGGCGTTGGATGGTAGATTCAGACGGGATTTAGTTGCCTGTCGGGTGGTTTTTGCTAATTTGGAAATGTTTTACACGAGAGGGGGTAGTGCGACGTTTGTAAATAGTTTACAAAGAAAATATTATTCACAAAAAGCTTTTTAACTTGTCAGAATTTGAACACGCAGCCACTGATTCACTCTGGTTTTCTCTCCCATATATACCTACACTTAAATGGTAGAAAAAAAATGTGCCTATACCCTTATTGGTTTATAAGGTCTGTTGATGAAAATTCCATAAAACTTATGCAATAAAATAAAATAAAAAATATTGATGGACAAAGCACAGCACCATTTAGCCTCAAACTAAGCATAGCTTGTATTATGGTGACCAGATAACTGATAGAATAGTTATATATTACTAGATGCTGCCCACGGCTTCGCACGCATGGTACCTACATAAAAAGTAGCCTATCTCCAAGTCCCATCCATCTCTATACCAAAAGTCATCGAAATCGGTTCAGCGGTTTAGGCGAGAAAACGTAACACACAGATAGACGGACAGACAGCCAGAGTTACGTTCACATTTATAATATTAGTAGGGATAAATACTTATGAAACTTCATAACACCCAGACACAGAACAAACACCTACGTTCATCACACAAATGTTTGTCCTGGGACGGATATCCTGTACTCTCAACTTAGCGCAAAAGGCAGAGTTTCTACCAACTGTACTGACAGGCCAGGCAATTCATAGATGGAAAGTCAGTATTTATCAAGTCTTAACCAAGTGTTTATTACTTAGTGCTTTCTAAAGTATATGTACATTTATAATCATAAGGCAGTGTACACATGCATAGGGTGCATAAAATCATGCTTTCGGACTTGGAATCCCAATTTATATCCAATCGATTACACCGAGAGCTTTGTTTAATTGAAGTGCCGCTGATTGGATTAGCAGACGATGTAGGCAAGCCCTTATTGCTTCCGTAAGTAATGAAATAAACGTAAAAGATAGAGGTAGGTTATTTGATCTAGAGAAGTTAACCCTCACCAGACCATGTGGGTACTTTTCACCCATTATTTTATCAGAAAAGGATTGTAATTTAAAGAGATAAATCGAGAGATACATTTCAAAGGATGTACATTGACTACAATAAGGCATTTATGTGTATTCCCACGTCGATATCTTCCTCAATGTAAATATGACACCCCATAAACTGAATGTTTTATCGGCTGCCACTGCCATTCCAATTTATTCTGGTCATTTTTGTCTACGAGGGTGACCAATTTTTAGGGGTGAATTTATAGGCTCTATGTCTTTTTTGGTGCTAATAACACCTTGATCGGTGTGACCGGACTTGTAAGTATACAAATGTTAATTTATTTATGTTTACTTTAAATTATACTAGATAAGAGAGATAAGAGAGTAGACTGTCAGCTCACAGTTGGTAGTAGTTCTGCCTTCTGCGCTGTAGATTGATTGTACGATTTCCTCGGAGAGAAAACATTTGTGTGATAAATTTAAGTTTTAGTTCTGTGTCTGGGTGTTATAAAGTATCATAAGTATGTATTTAAAAATATATAAGTATCTATCAGCCGTCTAGTTAAAATAATACAAGCTAGCTTAGCTTGGGACTAAATGCTGTTGTGTGCATTGTCTACCAACATGTAAGTATTATTTATTTTATTTATCTAATATTTCTTGATATAATTTATTGAACACTTCTCTTCTCTAATATTTCGTTGAACACTTAAAGCATTGATGTAAGTACACTATGTAATTTTGTTATGTTGCCAAGATATTTAAGTAAAAAGTTGGCAGCAGTCTCATGCAAACTTTACTTACCGAAGTAAATACCTTCACATCGTCGTGTGCAATTTCTGTTAATCCCATAATAAGCTTCAGTAAAGCGTATAGCCAATAATTTAGTATAGACTGAAGCATTTATCAAGCAAACACAGATCGATATCGTTTAGCACCCGCTCCCCCGCATTGTAATCCGTTGTTTAGGACACAAACTAACAAAATATTCCGATCTCGTACAGAAGTAACGCCCTACGCTGCCGGCCCCCGCTATTTATACCACTGTTATTGGCACTTCTTCAATGTCAGTCGCACCCTGTGCTTGTCCCCTGATCCCCTAAACCTCTGATGCCCCTCCGGATCCCTCCGACATACATTACACAACACCACCCGAATGCTAACACCAGTGCGGAATTATACCAATTTTCGCCAATTACAATTTTAGACTTCATAATTTTTTACCGCATGCGTAGGGTTAAAGTTCTCACAACATTGTTAGCGTGAATACAGTCTTATTGAAAGCTTGTCGTCCGTAACGTAGATAGACATCGTAATGTAAACAAGGAATTTATCGCGATTCAGTATCCGGTCGGCATTCTAAGAAGCATGTAAAGTACCTGCATTCGTTTAAAAATAATATAGTTTCAATTTACCGAGAGCCAAGGAGTATAATTAAGTAAAGCCATTGGCCAGTGAGATCGATTGATGTGAAACTGTTTGTAATATCGATTCTTGTTATAATCTCGATAATCAAACGATTTTTTTAAACTAAGATGTAAACTCCACTATTTATGCCGAGTGATTGAGTTGTTACATGCGCTTCAGTACTGTTTTTGATAAAAATACGCGCCGAGATAAACCCCACAAGCATTTTTTAACCTTATTGCGTTCAGTCATGATCGTTATTGTACTCGAATTTTCAAGGAATTAAGGTGCTCATTTAAGTGAATTGTTTGGATAATACTGTTTCGAGTAAGCAGTTACATAATAATTTAAACATTGAATTTTCTCTGAACAATGTTTATTATTATACTTTATTTGTACTTTTTGTATCTTCTAAAACCTCTTGACTTTACGATCCTAGCACAGTAAAAAGCTTGTGCTGCGTTCGACAAAATTAGAGTTAGAATGACGTCACATCACGTACGAGTCGACTAAACTCACAACGTTAGGCCACTACCATGCACAATATGTGACATAGATTAGCGTCATCGCTCTCAATGACATTTTATTTTATCGAACGTTTCGGCCATTGAACGAGATTACATCGCAAAACCAAAAAACAACTGTAGTTATTCAATCCCTTTATAACACCAGTGCCTACAAACGTGGGTGGTAACAATCGCAATTAACAATTCTTGATTACAGTTTTCCAAGCTTAATTTCCATAAACGCTGGCAAAACGAGCGAGGCCTCAATTGCATCTATAATTACCAATAGATAAAATAATACGTAGAATCGAAACTCTAAAACTCTTAAGAAACTAGATATCATCCGTAGCTGAACTTATCATCTCCAGACTTTACCTATCTAGATATCGCTAGTTTGAGGCTCACACTATAGTTAATCTCGTGATAAAACGATGTCTATCGCCGTGGCTTGTGGTTTTGATTACTCTGTGGCACGTTAAGCGGACGAGCTGTGAACCGGACGTGCCGTTTTGTTTAGTAGATATAGTATGTCCGGATGACACGAGTTGCGTTTCTAGTACGCTTCTATACGTTTATAGTTTATTTATTACCTACGATTATACACGAAACCAACTAGAAGTAGCCAAACGAAAAGATACAGTCATTATTTTTATTTGAAGAATTTAGTCACGGCCGATTTGGCTGTTATTTTTTTATATGTTTAAAGCTGTTTAATTTTAAGTCAGTATTTAATCTTAGTACCGAATACTTATTAAATAACACATTATTTTATGTCCATAGACATTGTCATAATTATTTTTACCTGAATGTAATAAAAAACTAAGGATAAAGTTCGAAGACATGTGCCAAATGCACGAAAGGAGCCTCGGCGCACATTAATATTTTCACCACACTTGTTCGAAAAAAATAGTGATACGATATGAAAAATAGGGTCAAACAATAAATAGGTACTCTCTGAAAGATTTATAGATAACTAGCTGCTGCCCGTGGCTTCGCACACGTGGTACATACATAAAAACTAGCCTATGTCCGTCTCCAAGGTCCCACGTATCTCTATACCAAAATTCATCAAAATCGTTTTTGCGGTTTAGGCGTGAAAACGTAACAGACAGACAGACAGACAGATAGAGTTACTTTCACATTTATAATATTAGTACAGATTCTGTCGTATGAATGTCACTAAATGTCACTTAATTAACTGAATGACGTTAATTGTATTAATGTATACAACGAGTATTAATGTATAAGAAGAAATAAGGTGAAACTTTCCACACAAAGTCAGGCGCAGCTTTCCATACCAAAAAAATGACACACATTGAAGCGGCTTTAACCAAAGGGCAGTCTCGTCGAGATATTCTCGTATCGCAATTTAGCTTCTCTATAATAAGTAAACCTTTTAATCGCTATTTGGTGGTAATTAAATTACAGAGAATTTAAATATTGCCATACTCGGAAAGCAGCTTTATGTGGAAACCAAAATAGTTTCACGTCCTTTATAAGGGACGTTTAATTTTGCAGTCCTTTATGTGGTACAAGGAAGTTTGTAGCATTATGGTTCGTGTGTTAGTAAATATCTTATTCGCACGGAAAACTGTAGGTACGTTATGAGATCGTTCTTTTCACGTAACGGGCCGGTGGACTGTTTCATGGTGTGAAAATGCCATAAAAGTCGTTTTTCAGTTATATATGGCGCTAACTTTTCGCTGTAAAAACTGTCCACGTTTAATAAATAAACCGTAGCGTTGCCGTAACGCTTTTCTTTAAATATATAATCTACTGTACGTGTGTATGTCACTGAACTCCTCCTCAACGGCTGGACCGATTAGAATGTTTTTTTTATGTGTTCAAATGGATTCGAGAATGGTTTAGATTTACAAATAGATAACTATAAAAAAAAACGCGCGGAAAAAGTTGCAAACGGGACAGCTAGTATTATTTAGAATAGTTACCTACGTAATCTGTTAAAAAAAAGATTGAATATGCGATGGTTCATGATTAGGCTTCTATTAATTGGCATAATGATCTTTATCCTAATGTCACACATAACATGCTATTCATAAATACTGGCAGTCCTAAAGATATATTCGATTCATTTTTTACTGCCATAAAAAAATTCTGTCCTAATATTATGTTCTACCATTTTATTAAAATAACTGTTTCGACTCCTAAAATATTTTAGTAAAAGACATTATTTATTATATTATATTTGAAGTCACTAACTTCATTTTGTATAAACCTGTAAGCCCTAATGATTGTTAACTCTAATTTAATTAATTCCTAATAAAATGGTTCTATTGGCGTCATCTGCTATACTCTATACTCTACTCTACTCTACTCTACTCTATATACTCTATCTGATCCTGATTTTTTTCTAAAACTTCATCTACGTCTTGTTGTAGGTATTATTTTTATATTTGATCCGTACATTACTTAAAACATTTTGGTGCTTACTTATAAGTCTACCATGCCCACACAATGCATGTAGTGTCCATTACCTATGAAATTACACAGTATATTACTATGGATGAAACTTTTTAAGTAAACCGATTTAATTTGAGAATAAACAAAAAAAACAGTGTACAAGTAGTTTCTCATAAACGTATCAATTTAACTTGACTTTGATCATGACAAACTAGATAGTTAGGTATACTTGGATTCTGGGACTATAAAAATATACAATATTCTGGTAATATTTGATGATCAATTAACCTAAATCCATTTTATTTTCCTAATTATGCTAGGTGTCTGGTGTTCTCTAAGATGTTTTGCACTTGAGTCTGCATAAATCATCTAAGTAAGATGCATTGCATTTTAGGAATGGTAAAAAATATGATTATGATATTACTATGTGTTATGCTTAGGTTAATATAGTATTATGGTTGTATGGTAAGCATTGTAGGGTTAATGTCTATTATGATATTTAATTTATATTAGACCAATCTAATGTTAGGAGCTGTGATGGTGTTATGATGTGATGTTAAGATATCATTAGGATAATATTAAGACTGAAATTGGTATGGAAAAAAGAACAATTAGGACAAATGATATTATGTCAATCAATATCATGACTATTCCTTATGACTAAAAAGTCTGCCTTCATTTTATTTAACTTTATTAAAATTTATTAAAATATAATAATAATATTAATAAATATTGCTGGACTATATACACAACACCATCTTTTCCCAAACGAAGCATGGCTTGTATTATGATGACTAAATGACTGATAGAATACTTATATATATTTATATACATACTTATGATACTTTATAACACCTAGACACAGAACAAACACCTATGTTCTTCACATAAATGTTTATCCTGGGAGAGTATCAAACCTTCAACCTACAGCGCAGAAGGCAGAGCTTATACCAACTGAGCTGACAGGCCATTCAGCTATAAATATAAATAGGTAAATATAAATCTTACTAAAAATATTATAATAAAAACTCAAAAGTAGCTGAGTACATGCATTCCAAAGACCGTTTACTAGAACAAAAACAATCCAAAATTCCTATCTGAAAATATCGCAACCTGATCTGAACAATGCCGTGCCTTTATAAAGTCCAAAAGCATGGGTTTACGTGAGGTGTCCTCCACCCTCTTCAATAAAAATACTTAGAACCTTACAACTTGGTAATAAGATCGAGAATCAAATAGATAAAACGACGACTGTACATCAAGATCCCTATCAAAGATTTACACGACGCTTTTGACGGAGATTGTATCTTTCAGATTAATGCGAGGAGTCTCACTGAGGTTAACAGATTGTAGGTAACATTACCTACTAGTAGGTATTGTACCTTTACTTATAATGTTTTTCCTTGTTTTTTTTATTATGCTTTTAAAAAATATTGTTCTATGTAATAACAATAATAATATTAAAACAATAAAAATGAAACGAACATTAAATAGCTATAATCACGATGATTAATGGAAAATCATTTGAATAAATTAGTTCTAAAATTTAAATAAATAGTTACTTAGAGTACTTAATTTTTATGTATGAATAATAAAAAAAAATATCTTGTTTTGCCTACGAACAGTCGTGAAGTAATTGGCTTCAAAAAACACATTAATTAATAAAACGTACATATTAGTGGAACCAACAACATAATTACTTCTGTATAAAAGAAACACCTTTTTCACTAAATTGCGTAAAATTAAATATGCAAGATGGGCGATACGCTACCGCCTGATGCCGTTATAGATTATATACATATATATATATATATATATATATATATATATATATATGTTTATCTGTTTATCAGACTGTCTGGTTGACAAACCGGAGAGATTTATAAAGCAACCCTTAGCAAATACTTTGTAACCAAGGATCTATAACATAAATGCATCTCTTTCTAAGTATTCTAAGACTTCAAAATAGAGGGATCAATTCAGGTGTTTTCTTTAAGTTACCTCATACTCCGTCATTTAAGAACCAATTTGTTTTTTTTTGTGCATAATACCTTAGACGTTTTTAACCGACTTCAAAAAAAGGAGGTTCTCGATTTGGTTGTATTTTTTTATATTTAAAATTGTCGGTATTCTTTTTAGTTTTTAAAACGTAATTATAACTTATAAGCTTCTGCTTCACGTTGTAATTAGGTATCTATCTACTTATAAAATGTCTTCAGGATCCATTCAAGCGCTTAGCCGTGAAAACGCAACAATCAGACATACTGATACACGTTTGAATTTATAGAACCCATTTATAGTATACCTAAAGATCGTGTATCGAATATATCGTAGTAGGAGGTCGATCGACGGTCGAGAGGGTACAGTATGTGTATGTTCATAGGTCAATATTAAAATTCTAACTTTGACATTGAGGCGTACCGGTTTATTAGATAAGCACACTGCAATAAGAAAATAAGACCGACCTCACTTCGCAAAGACTTCAAACTATGTTAAAGGTTTTATCCTAGTGGCATGAGAATAGCGATGAAAGACGAGGGCGTAACTAGTGGTAATATAAACAAATCTAAAATTAAATTTAGCCTCAGCCATTTTTTTCCGTGAATATTGATTACGTATTAACTACCAATAACCATTCTATACGACGTTGAATGTGATTTTTATGTATCGATTCAATGGCTCGGAAAGTGTTAAGATGGTACTAAATTTCCGTAGGCTCTATATACTGCGATAAATTAGTCATAGTCCTATTTAATGAACTGTTCAATGTGACCAATATATTGAGAATTTATTATTAGGCATTGCTTAGGTAGTAGTTACATACCAAAAGACATATTGCAAGTTAGCACAATATAAACAAAACATCCGATCAGATTTTTTGTATGCATCAATTTCAAATGATTCCGTAAATACCAAACTTTATTATAAATAATAGCATTTAACGTACAGTTTGTTGGATAATACTCAAGAATGACTATAACTTTCCTTTAAAAATGCCTCATTTTGGTTTGGGGTTCAAAATGTATGTCCTTTTGAAGTAATTTTATGCTTATAACCAGTATAGGGTTTGTGTTTGAATAAATCAAAGCAAGTAAAGAGCTTAGATGTAAGCTCTAGCCAGCTGCTAGAGCTATTTGTAAATGCCAGTAAATCAGCAGTAAGCGTGTCGCCACACTCGCCGGCTTCCTCGAACGTGTGTAATGCTCGCTCTGGTCAGCGAGCCAATTTGTTTTTATTGAGACTACCCCCAAGTTATGCAAACCGTTTGGAAACGCTGAGCCCGCTGTAAACAAACTTAAAGCGGCCAGCTCATATCGACACTCCACCTAAAACTGATATTGACGGTTCACAGCTCTGCATAAACTGGACTCAGCGACCGTGGCTACCTTTAATCTCGAAGCGAATGTTTTCACAAGCGCCAGAGTTTCGCCTCAGAGGCCGCGGTCAGACGTGTGTAAACAATACACTACGTTAATAGAGATATAAATTGTAAGCATTCCATTATATCCCTTTGAAATCAACACCTATACGTAACGTAAGCGCTTATCGAACAGCTCCAGTTGGTGTAGTATTTTGCAAAGGTTTACCCGAAACCCCAGATGAAAGTCCTAAACTAACTCGTAAATTGTGTTGTTAACAAAGTTAGCTATAGCGTCAAATATGCAGAATAAACTATGTAGAGCGTAGTTAGCATTAGTTGGTTGCTGAAATTTGGTGCAGACGAATAAAATAAAATAGTAGAGTTCGACTGGCAGACATGGTATCAATATTTGCATAACGTAGTTGGCAGGAGCCATGCGGAATGGGTTAGGGGGGATTTACACAACGCGTTTAGAAACTTTTGTGCAAAACCTAGTTTTGTCGTGTATAATATTTATTCGTATGATAATAATCAATTATTTAAGTGCAAACTTCTTCTGCTTAAGTGCACCTCAGAGGCTCTTTTTGCGCAGGCAATATGCCGGTTTCTTGCCGGATTCTTCTTGAACTGGGGTTAGGAGGAATCGGCACCTAGATTCACTAGCATGTAAGAAGACGATTCAAAGTGGTCCTTGTGGTTTTATTGAATAAAAATTTATTGAATTGAATTGAATTGAATTGAAATGAAATGAATTGAATTAAATTGAATTGAATTATAATAAAGCTGAGGGATACCTAACTGAAAGCCTGCAACTTCTCACGTGTGCTTAGAAAACAATAAGTGGTATATTTTAGTCATCGTATCATTGTGTGTTTCTATCGATTGCAATCCCAAGCTCGAAGACATGTATACTAACACAAAGTTTCTAGCTTCCAGAATATTCTTTTGATACACAGTGCAGTTGCAGCCTAGCTTAAGCTTTCTCAAAGTTCGTCGGACTGTCGAACAATGGCTGCGTGCGCATTCTTGGAGCTATTGAGTCACGTCGCACTGAGAGTTGTAGGCACTAATAACAATCTATATAATAACTAGTATGAGCTCGACTTGGGGGTATAGACGATGTAGCTACTAAATATATTTATTTTGCTATGCTTTCCAACGAAACGATATAATAGAGTTTGTACCTACATGGTACAAACTCTTGTTTATGAACTATGGTTTTCAGCGTTTGATTAAACGATGGATTCAGTGGCTTTTTCTTCTTATTGTGTCACTGGTTATTTCTAACTAGTGTGGTGAAAGGATTAAAGTGCGTCTCAGAGGCTCCTTTCGTGCGCTTAGGTAAGCCTTAATGTAAGCTCTCGACCTTGCCGACAAGGCCCGCAGGAAAGACGAATCAGTACATGCGGTGTCGGTTCGGTTGCAGGGGCACCGAGCCCGGCTAGTTTCAAGTTTTCCTTCTCAAGATTCAGTGGCGAAATTAAGGCTACATTTTAGCTCGGCATGTAGCATCTTAAAATTAAGATCTTCCTTGCTACATACTGATTCGTAACAATGGTTAAAATACATTTTATCTAGAGTTTTTAGGGTTTTTAGGTAAATTTTGATTGTTCTGTATCTACTAAACGATCTAACGACATTTAAAACTGAAAATTTATATTGGTTTATTGATAGTGAAAGTGGACATCAGATTACATTTCATTGATTTACAACCAATTAACAGCATCGCAACAAACAGTGAATAAACAACAATGGACATTAACATAACAAAATGTGAATTATATCGTAATTGAGTTGTATCGTATTACTGTTAAAGGTTAACGGTTGCTATAGCATTTGTAGTACTTACAATGAATTGTTATGTTAAATAAAAATAAGTGTTAACTTCAGACGCGACTTTTTGTCGCGGTAAAAATCTCTGTCGTATTTTTTGATCGAGACACGACCTTTTTGGGAATCTTTTCTCGTACATAGATCTCCAGTCCAAATTCATATTAATATATTACAAATTATAAATTCTGTTTACTCTACTTTTATATCAGTTATTTTTGACTGTCAATACGTCTGTTTTTTAGTTCTTTTTCACGACTAAACGGATCTTAATAACATTTGGTACATATCAAAATTTGCTATCTTGGATACGGACATAAGCTACAATTTATGTGGGTACCAGGCGTGCAAAACGTTAGGCAGCAGCTTGTAATAAATAATTTTGCAATAAAAATGTCATTATCTTATTTTTCGTATTTTACTAATTGCGTAGCTGTACAATATTCTGATTCTATTCATGGATTCCTATCCATGAATAGAATCAGAATATTGTAGTAACCCTTATAGTTTAAATAGCTTTAACTTGGTTTTAGAACTCAGAGACAACTTTGTTTGGAGTAGGTACTCAAATCTTATATGATACGAAGAAACTTACCAAAAACCGCGACTAATAGTCGCGTCGAATAAGTTTTAATTAGAAGTCAACATTTTGTGGTAGTTGCCGGTACTAATTATGTGTTACGGCGATTACCTATGTAGGTACCTATTTACTTAGTATAATAATGTTTATCATACTAATTATATATACCTACCGCTTATTTAAATTGTACCTAAGTATAGAGCAACAACTTAGAGCATATTACCATTGAATAGAACTCATTTTTATAATGAAAACTTTATAGCCTCAAAACATAATCTTAATAATATAAAAATCTTTTTTGAGTTGCTAAAACTGTAAATAAAAGTAGTTCGTATGTGTGCGTTTTATATTCAAAATAATAATTAGACAGGTAAGAAAGCAAAAAAACTATAGTTTTCTTTACTTTACCTGATTCATTAGAATTAATAAAATACTTCAAATATATTTCATCTTCAATGATCAAAGCTTCCTTAAATATGGATATGTTTTAGACGTAGGCGCTTTTGAAATTATATAAATATATTAGATGACTATGCGGTTTGACCTCTGTTTATAAATAACTGGCTTTATGAATTGAAGTGTAACCTTTTATATTGTTTATTAGTTAACGGGTATTTATATATTATATATTAATTATAATAGATTCCCGACATTTCGGTTTTGTTGCAATAACCGCGGTTGCGGGCTGACTGACTAAAACAATATGATTTTGATTGCGAAAGTTTACAAAATACTATAAGTATAACCTGGTTCAATAAAGAAATTAATTTTAAATAGCGGTTTTTGTCAAAGTTTTCTGGTAGAGATCACTCTATCTAGTGATAAGATCGCCCATTATACTACCGTGTAGCTGAACATTGTTTCTTATAACAGTCTAATGTATTTGTGGTGTGCAATTAAGTATTATACTCTATTCTATTTCGTCATGCCCTCTAGCACAATCTCTTGTATTGTGCATGTGATAGGACATGACCAAAATCATTTGTTCGTCATTTATGATTCGTTTCCTGAATAGATTAGCTTACGAGTATAAGTACTAACAACAAAACACACGCAACAGCTGTGTACAGTAAAATATTTGCAACATAGCCTAAGAATAAACCAATGATCTAATAAAGAAAAAGATCAACAGTTAGAACCTTGAAACTGTGGGCATAAGTACAAAGATAACATTCAATTGCCTTGATCGCCCTTCCTAATGAACGCACAAGCTGCGTGTGCGCATATACATATATATGTAGCTAAAACATGCCTGTGCGTGTATAAAGGGGAACCTTATGTTGTGAATAACGATGACACAAACATTATTCATCAAATGAACTTGAAATATAAATAAGTTGGTTGTAATAAACCGTTTGGATTGTACCCAAGATTTTTAACATATTAACTGATTTAGTAAGAAAGCTAGTTTTCTGTGAGAAAACTACTGGGTATTAGATGATATCATTCATCAAACTGGAGCATTATCAATCTCATTTAATAGGTAAAAGGAGGGGTAGAAGTATCTTACATAAAAGCGCTAGGACAAGACAAGTAGAGTTTCGTGCCTGATCTAGGACTTGGCTTAAGAATAAAATGAACTTGATGATAAATTAATCTAGCATTTAAGACGATTAATATTAGTCCTTTTGTAAAACCATATTGACATTGACATTGATAATACATACAGTTTGAAACAGTAGACTTATATTCCATAAATTGTCTTGCGTGTCTGTTATCTCTGATGCTATTTAATCTGTGTTCTGATCTGCTATACCGATAACTATTATGGAAATTAATTTCCGGTTACAACACATTTGTACCAATAAACACTACTGCGTGCTATTTTAAAAGGATATCTATCATTTCTAAAAGATGGAGCATAAAATAATCATAAAATAAGGGGTCACAAAGTTTTGTTCAAAATAAATCATCACCCGAAATTGCTTTCCGAAAATGAGGTGCCGATCGTAAATCAAGAGCTAGTTTCCTCAACTCTTTACTTTTTAATGGCTTCAGAATGTCTATCAGCAAGGACTGCAGTTGCCCAGATGTCGTCCCAGCTGTTTCTATGACAGTCACGTAGTACAATGTGCTCGTAGTACGCCACGGGCTTAGCTCGTTAAATTTTTATTGCTGCAAGGTCGTCACTTTATGGTCAATCCTCGGCACTTATTGTTCGCGGACTAACTTTTTTACAAGCGCCAATCACTTATTACAGTGGAGTTTCTGACAGTGATTAAACGTTAATTGTTACGATGCTATAAAACGGTTTTAAAAGAAATCGTGTGATTATTCGCTCGATCGGATATTTAAAATCTGAGTTGCATTTACGCATTACGCATTTATAAATCTGTTATTCGATGGATTTATGCGCAGGAACGTATCTAATATTTTATGCTAGTCTTGAGCGTGCTCGGTGTATCGTGCAGGCACAAAACTGAATGCAGTATATTATATTGGATAGGTTGAATACCTTTCAAACACTATGATAACATGTTAATGTTATGACTGCGTTTTTGGCGATATCGACTTTCGGTCGCCGCAAAAAGCTTGTAATAAAGCAATTTGTGAGGGCAAGCATAACAATGGCCGCTGTTCTAAGCTTGTTTTAAAGCTTTCGACACCGTGATTTAAAACCCTTTGATTTTTACTTTATTTGTAAACATTTTAGCTGTACAAAGGATTGCTATATTTGCAAAAAAAGAAGAGTTTGCGCAAGTATTGCCGTAAACCTCTTTTGTTTATGTTTTTTAAAATATTCTAACAATTCAGAGAAAGTCTGAAGATTAATGTCAATGTTGTAACAATTTATAGTGGCTGATATGAATAACATTAACATTTTAGTGAAGATTTGTTATATCATGGCTTGCTAAACTTGTATCACAGTTAGCACGGAGCACGGCGACTGTAATCGTGCGGCTTTTGTGATCAGAAGGGATGGGACAGACCCAGATCTCATATCTCATACCTACTGTTCCTAGTAAGTATAAATAAAATACTCACCAGGGAGTTTTTCTATTTCCAAAATGAGGTATATACCTATATGAGGTATAATCATCAAGCTCGTGGCATGATTATTAAAAAAAAAACGCTAGATATAGAATTAAAGTTTTTTTTGTAATAAAAGCAATTATGTTTTGCTAGTGCAATTTTTTACCTTAATGTTCGGTTTCCAGAACCAGTGACCTTCAATGTACCTTTTCTTCTCGGAGAAAGTCTCTATTGGCAATTTTTTAAACCCTTTCCTCGCTTTTTGCACAATATACAATAGACAATTTTTTGCACGGTGTTTGCAAAATAATTGTGAAGAACAACAAACTTGTCCATTGACTCCGCAAGGGTTAAAAACCTTAAAAACGTGATGTATGATGCAAGAAATCTCAGGTAGCATTTCAAAGAAAGTTTGAACAATGATTTGACAAAAACGTTATAATAAACCTGTTTTTTACTAAAATCGCCTGAAAACAATACAATAAGGTAAACAGTTTTTGTATCATGGAACCATATTGGTAAAATAAACTGTCTCTAATTTCTATAAAAATGTAAAATTATGCAGGTATTTTTAAAAATTAATAAAAATTGTTTACCAAATAAAACCATTATTCATTGCAATAACTCACAAAGCCATGTCAAATGAACAATTGCAACAGAAAGGTTAAAAGGTTTTGCTTAGGTTATTTGCAGACTTGCGACCAAGACATGCGACTTTTTATCGCGACATTTACGACTTTGACTTTCACGCGGTTATTTAATAAGGAATTATTTATGATCTTTTCCAAAGTAGGATAAAATTAAATACAGAATCAGTTTTAAACTGTTACTTAGCTACAAAGCTAGGGGCCAGAGCTCCTAATTCTATTCTGTTTTACTTGCTAAAGAAACTTTGATCCCGCGATTTAAAGTCGCTCATCTGCAGACTCGCCTACGAAAACCAAATATACCTGCTTAAAACTAAAAGAAAATAAATTTGAAACGATAAGTACCATTGAACTCACCGCAGACCACGCGGTCGAAGGGGCTCATCCAATCTGGAAATGGAAAATCTATTATCAATCGTATTGAAGTTCTTTGTTTCGGCCACAGACACATGCAACACAGACATTCTAGAAAAATAAACATGCTCTAAAGTAAGCTCGTAGATAAAACAGGCTTCTATAAAAAAAACGCTTTTTTTGACACATATTCGCACATATTTGTATTGTATGTAATGTTATCGTAGTTTTGGTTTTTGCACGTAGTAATGTTTACTTAGTTAAATTTTTATTTTTTATAGTTTTCTTTAGTTTACTGCACTATTGCTTTATTGTATATCTGCCCCGTAATGTGTACTTTTGTGATAGGTAATTACGTTTTGCTTGACCGATCTCCCGCGATACAGGCCTGGCCTAGTGCGGGGATCACCAGTAACTTGTAATACCTATGTATGTGAAATTTATTTGGTAAATAAAGATTATCTTATCTTTTCTATAAAATTGAAAAAAATATCACTGCCACCGAACTTAGTTCAATCGTCACGTCTGGTGATTCGTATTCGTAGTTACTACGAGTATTTTCCCTTCAGAGTTTAAAGGGAATACCTACTCGACTAGGCGCACCCACCTAGCCACTACAAAAATATATATAGCTGTTATAGATGGAAAAGTATCAACGTGTGCGGTTGTGCTGATAAATAGATAAAACTGAAGATTAGTCTCTGACATTTTCTATATCGGTTTTACAAATTTTACGGCAAACTACTAAAATATCTCATTTTTTTAAATTGAATGTGGTGTCAATAAAATATTATAACTCACGTAAAGATTACTGATCAAATATAGTTTTAACAGTTAAAAAAAAATTATTTGCTATACAGTAGATTCAAGCTGTGCCAGTTTTGACAGTTTTTTTAGGACCCTACATAACAAACTGTTTTGGAACGAAGTTCTTTATCGCACGGTACGGATTTGGCGGATGGGAGGCAAAAAATGTGTAAGATTTTTCCGTCACGAATTAGCGTCACGACCCTTTCTTTAGGATAAAGTTATCCATAGGGCGGCACGAATGAATAAATTAGATGAACGAATGAACGAATTAATTAGATGAATTGAATGATGTAGGTACCTACAATAAAATGTTTACTTTCACAACTCAAAAGAAAGATTAATTACAAAATTTTTCAACATTCCTACTATTACTACTACTACTACTACTACTAATTAGTTATTTCTGCGTTTCATTTAATTACTCTCAGACGCTAGTAATTAATTAATTTGTATTTGTTAATCGTAATACCGCGTTTATCAATAATAATATACTACGATCGGAACTTCGTTCCAACCAAGTGTGTTCCATAATACTCACGCATTTTTTTTATGTTTTATGTTTCATGCTACTTTATAGGATACTAAACCGATGACAAAAGAGGCTTAGCAGCTTGCTATCATTGTAATAGGCTCGTTCAGAACGTTCGCAACAGAACAATTACTTAACAATTGTTGTGTGATTAGTTTTTCTATTAATTCCGAAGGCAATTTTACGAGTAGGGTTACTTATACAAACTTCTAATTGCATTTAATCAATTAAATACATAACATTTCTTTGGTTTTATGGCCGCAAAGCTACAATGTTGATAGGTTGAATCGAATCGCTAGCTTATTGTAATTACTGTGTGATTTGACTTCTGTTCTCGTGAGGGCTAGCACTAGTGGGGTTAGCATGAGTTACAAATGTCTTAGACTCTTCAGTGAGCCGATTGCTAAGTAAAATTTAACCATTATTTAAGCGAATAAGTTCATGTCTCAAGATACACTAATCTAGTTTTAAAACCTTGTATATGTATGTTTCATATTTAAGTGGAAAAATGTTTTAGGACGAAAAATAAACATGACAAATGAAAAAATTTCTTTTTGGACTCCGAATTTTGAGTAAGTTTCTCCAAATTTTAAGTAACCATTGTTGTTATTATTATAATATTTTTTTTTAGTCTGTCGTCCACAACAATACTGTTCAATTTATAATCTTATCTCTATGTATGAGTGGAAACTTGTAATTGGCCATTAGCGTACATGGATCACACATGTATCTACTTACTTTATGTTTTCCTAACATTAAAAAATAAAATATTCTTTATATTGTAAAAAAAAAAATGCTTTCCGGATTTTTAGATACTACTTTCCTAATCGACAAAAGTAAGAAACAATCCCCGTATATGTATTTTATATTATGAAAGCTGCCTGGTGCCTTAATTTACTTTAAAATGTGGACCGCCATTTTTTATTCGTATCAGTTCAGTTCATAATAACTCACGAGTTAATTTAAACATCCAATTTGAAAAGCATGTTTTGTTTCCCAGGTTTTTTGGCAATGATAAATAAAATAACGGGTTCTACCGATCGGAAACATTTATTTGTACCGAGCGAGTGCAATCGTTAACGACTCGATTAAAAAATCGATTATTCCTTTTCGTACGTTATACTTCGAGATTGCACTACTATATCGTTCAGATAACAAGCTTCAAATTAAAAAAGTATCTGGAAAATTACAAAAAAATGTCTTTACCATCCTGTATACCCGAAATGGAATGGTTAAGAGTGCCGTATCAGAACCATATATCACTGACAAAAGATAATGTTGTTATTCTTTTTAACTTTATTTTAAGGTATCGGGCACCACCGTTTTTAATCGAAGAACATGGTAAATTAATTCAGTAAAGAACCACCACGTAGATTTTAAACAAAATCGCAAAACGATTCAAAATGGATGATTTCATTCAAAACAGAGCAAATATTAAACCAACTGAATTAAAATGTGCAATTTTTTTGCTAACCTGATACCATAAAAATACAATTATAGAATCGACTGTTAATTAATAACGTGCTACAAATAACAATCAATAGCATAAAGGGCATTTGATGGCATGTGGGCTCCGATTGGTAACGGCGCGTTGTGATTGGTTCGATGCGACGGCCATGTTTGTACGCGCATGCGCCCGACCGCTCCACACACATGTGACTGGTGCTCTTCCTTTTGTCGACCACAATACATTAGGTCCGATTTATGATGCTGAATATTGAGTATGACGTGTCAAATAAGTCATTTTTGTTAAATATTTGATAGAGAAGCTTTATTAAGAACATATTCGGATTGTATTAAACTAAGATTAAAATTAATTATTAGTTTAAATCTTCACAAGTTTTTGTATTTAATTGTATTTGTATATTTTATTTTTTGTAATAGATAAACTCAAAAACTACTTAACCGATTTTTTAATTCTTTCACATAGAAATTATTTAATTCTACTTATCACATGGGCTGTAGGTTTGTTATTTAAAAAAATAGAGATCCCTACGAAAATTGCAATTATGTAATCCGCGATCCCGTGCGATGCTGGAGAGGATCGTTAGTAATGCAAATAAAAATGAAATCATGGACAAAGCTAGATCAGATCGTTCTATTTCAAAGATTAAGCGCGTAAAATAGCATGGTCGTTAACCATATGAGATAAAGTGTTCTAAACACGTTTTAATTTGGCAACACACCGCCAAAAGAATAACAAACACTAAATCGCACTTGGAAACTTCATTCAACTAGCATCGAGTAGTGTTTGAACGTAATACACCGTTTCTGCTGTCAAATTGTTGTAAAATGTAGAGCGTTACGACGAATAAATGTCGGTTCACTGACAACTCCGCCATTTTATTTTAGTTTGCGCACGCGCAGAAGCGTCTGTCGCGCTATTTTCGTACTCCCAAGACGGATTTTTGCTTCTATTACGTCGGACATTTTTATAAGCCAAGATTGCCGGCATAATTCACTAAAATAGTCCATTCCTAAACAAAACAAGACGATTATGGGCCGTTTAAAACAGTTTTTGTGATTTACGTTGGAGGTGTATTTGATAACTAGGTTTTTTTGTCGCTATGTCATTTTCATTCATAACAGGCATGTGCCAGCAAGATTAGTTAGTTTTTTGACATTGGTTATCTCTGTGATTCTATGAGTGCCTATAGATTTACTTGCAAAAAAGATGCTATCTTGTGATCTTGTGATGGTCTAGTTTAGAAATGTGATGTGATTACACTGGGGCATTTTATAATACAGGTTGGGCATATTACCCAGTGTAATAATCACATTTCTAAACTAGATCATCACAAGATCACAAGATCGCATCTTTTTGGTCATTCATTTCTGGGGCATTTTATAGTAAAGGTTGGGCATATGGGTTATATGCCCAACCTGTATTATAAAATGCCTCACCTAAGGTTTTAAAATAACTGTAATAAGTCGAATATCTAACGAGATTGCTCAAATTAATAAGTGTCATAACGTTAAGAAATAACTTTTATATGTTCCTCAATTAAAACTTTGTTTTTATCTTAAATAGGTTTTTTTATAAATATTTTATTGAATGGTGGGGCGTCTTACCGAGTTTTACCCTATAGAGTTACCTACTCGATAGTGTTGAATTCTGCTTCTTCACTTTTCTATTTTCTAAATAACCAGGAGTACATATTGATGGACAATATACTCAGCACCGTCTAGCCTTAACTAAGCGAAACTTGTATTATGGCAACCAGATGAAGGCAGAATACTTTTATATGTAACTGGCAAGAAATTCGTCCGCGCGTTTGAGCTAAGTCTGTACTTAACTTTAATAGTTAGACTTATAATCACATGGACTTTTTTTGTGGATAATAATGAGAACTATTTATAAATATGTATTACATAATGTTATGTATCATCATTAGTTTTCGCAGGTCTGACAATGACTTCCGTTACATAATTGTAATAGGTAAGTATTAGAAGAGATTTTTAATTTAAAAAAACTTATTTTTCTCGCTGATTTTTCAGCTTTATATAATTGAAAGAGTTTTTAAAATCGGAATTTTTGCAATTATTTTTTGAGTTACAAGTTGAATCTTTTATTTTAATATCCCTATCCCGTCGGGAAACAGGAGTGATTTTAAGTATACATGTATAACAAGGCACAGAACAAAAACCTATGTTCATAACACAAATGTGTATTCTGGGTGGGAATCGACCCTGCAACCTACACGTATACTTATAACTACACGGATATTTACTACCCAATGAGCAGAAGAGAACATACCTATATAAATAAATTAAAACGGCGTATCTATCGATTTAAACTATTTAAACTAACCGTAAGTGCAAAACAAATTTGCCTTCCATCCAATAATCTCAATACATTAGTTAACCTTATAATGGTAACGGAAATCTGATTGCAGGGTCATAAAACTACGAATAAAAAAATGATTGCAGCATTGTATGCTAAGTGAACAGGCACTTTGGTTCAGTAATGGTTCTGCCTTTTTTGTGTACGAATAGACCTCACGGAAGAAAATAAAACTGCGTTGGTTACCGCAATGTAATATTGATTTAGTAAATTATGAAATATCGAAGAAAGGTTTGACAACTTCTATGGCGCAATGAGCGAAGGTCTAGCTAAGACGCAGAAGAATGCGGGTTTGTTTCCCGCCGCGGGACAAATGTTTGTATGATCTGCAAGTATTTGTCTCGTGTCTGAGTGTTTCTATAATGTATAATTACAAAAACAAGTATGTAAGTAGTATATCAGTCATGTGGTACCCATAACACAAGCTCTGCTTACTTTGGGGCCAGATGATGCTGTGTGAAATGTCCTGGATTATTTATTTATTAATAGGTATTAGATTAATTCGGAACTAGCAGCATGACTTTTGTAGGCAAATTAGTAATACTTTAGGTTACATTACTGATATTTATGTAGGGATATCTATTTTTATTTTAAATAAAATTTAGCCCATAATACTTGCTGATAAAGTAGCTTTTTATTGGCGAAAGAGTTTTTAAAATCGGTAGTGTAGTTTTTCTGTTATTACAAATCTTTCTACAAACAAATCTTTTCTCTTTTTAATATTAGTTAGAAGTTTATAAAAATCTGATTTGTATTGTTTTCTTTAGCTCTTTGAATTCGTTTTATTTCTATTTAGTTTTAGAAAAATATTCTCACAATGACCATAATTAATTTTAAACCATAAAAATGCATGCGGCATTTTTATGGTTTATAATCACAAAAACGCGTCTGTATTTAATATTTGTAAATTGTTTAAAGACAGTTTATTTAAGTTAAATTATTAACCGAAATACTGACGTGTTTTTATTTTGAAGTACATTAAAATGATTAAATAAATATTAATTCAAAATATTAAAAGCTTGGTATATTTTCTGATTAATAAAAAAATAATTTGTTAAAAGAATTTCGGTTAATTAATTGATAATATTATGTAGGTACAACATTTTAATTAAAAAATAACTAGTAGATAAATTAATTGTATGTAGGTTAGGTAGACAGGAACCATAAAACACTGTGACGCTTAAATTCGAAATATATGTAGGTACTAAAATGTTCGTACATCCTGGAATGGAATAGTATCTGGAACATCTAGTGTGTGTTGATATCTAAAACTTCAAATGTATAAAATTAAATTGGAGATACCTAGGAAATACATAGGAAACGACCTAGGTAAAATCGTAAAATAAATAATATATAAAATCGCCGTCGGTCGGCGGCTCCAACATCGACGGGCCGGGCGGCGCGTTATAAGCCGTCAGTTCTCATTGTATGAAAAAACGAAATAATTAATGCTGAAATTATAAATTATTAAGATAATTATCCGCCAATTTGTATGTTTATTGCTTATGATCTGTGAAATTAACCAAATAACGATTATTATCCAATAAAATACCAATGTGAAACTTTATTATGTACGTAAATGGCCTATTTGAATGATTCATTGTCAATAAAAACAATAACAGTGATTTTATTGCATTTATATGGCTGTTATTGAAAACTTTATTGTTAGATAATTGGCTGGAAGCTATAATTAGATTTTAATTTGCAGTGAATAGGTGAATATATAATTCTAATTAGAACCGCACAAACTGGCTCATCTTGTGATTCTGTTGCAATTAAATGCAAAATTACATACATTAGATATACAATTAATAGATCTGTAATTGCCGTTTAATAACGTAAAACACAACATAAAACAGGCAAAAATATATAGCTAATTTGAGATTATATAGGCACTAAAATTTCAATCAAGGTCATAGATTTTTAAATAACTCGTTCCTAACCTACTGCTTACAACAAACAATTGTTTTCGAATAACAAACATAATTAATTTTAATTTAATAAGCAAAACACACAATTTTATTTTCAGAACAACCACAACATTTACGAGCAAACCAGCATGCAGAGATAACGGAAAACATTTACCAGTGATGGACATCCAAGGATACCGCGGTATATCCGGCAGGGGTTGAGCTGAGGGTTGTGAGCATGCCGCTCCCATGGCGTCCACAGACGCTGCCGATGCTGCCGATGCTGCCGAAGCTGCTGCCTGGTGGTAAAACTGAGCAGCCGCAGCCATGCTTGCCGAAGCAGCTGACACCGCAGCACCTCCATTGTGCTGCCCAAGAGCATAATTCACCATCGGATCTCCACCCACAGCTGTCGGGTAGCGGCAGCTCTTGTCATCAGACAAAGCTCCACCCGCCGAGAACGGCACCGTCCCTCCGAACTGCTGATGATGCGACACGTATGGATACATTCTCGCCGGCGCCCCCGGCGACGCCGAAGACGAGGATGAAGACCGCTGCGGGCTACCAGCGCCTGGTGAGCCGGCTCCCAATGCCGCTGCCCCCAGTCCGCCAGACAGCGAACTCGACAGCGACGTTGACAGCGACGATGACAACGACGAAGACAGCGACGCCTCTATAGGCGACGCCCCAGCACCCGCGAACAAATTCTGGTGATGGAACTGCTGGTGGTATTTCGGGAGCATGCTATCGATGATGAACTTGGAACTCATCGCTCGGCGGCGACGCGGCGCGCGACGATCGCCTCGCGGGAGATGCGTTTATCGCCGGCGATTCGGATCGATTCTCGCGCGTGCACCTCTACTATGGCCGCGGATCGTTTATGACCCGCGTATGAGGCTCTACGACTCCGAATTCCCCGTCGTGGCAAGCGTTACCGCTGCCGCGCGCCGCGCTCGAGACGGCAAAACATGCCACGTGCGTGCGAGCGAGACGCACTGATAAAGTGGGGCGACCCGCCGGAACCCTCTCCGTCTCATTAATTCCTACCTGCGTGGCTTATATTAGAAAGAGATAAAAGCTATTCGCTAACGACCATTCTGACGGCCATTGTTCGTAATGGCGCCTGGTTCCGCGCTTCCCCGCACCGACATCTTCTACGCCAATAGTGATCCGGTGCAGAACATTCACCGCCAATCACAAACCATTCCGGCACTTCTAGCTGTCAAAGTGAATGGCTGTAGACCACATTGGAACAAAAAATCATTTTAGTTTTCGTGTCCACCGTAAAATTAATAGATAATAGACCTTTTGCATGATTTCAAAAACTATAATTTAATCACGTTGTAAGAAATGTGTAAAACATTTACTTCCATATACCAAATTTCTTAATAAAATTTACTCCTTAAAGAAAAAGGGTTTTTAATAAATACTTCTCGCACGGAGTATCTCGCATACATACCTACTTACATTTTACCACAACATGCCCTGGATGATTTAAAAGTAGGCTATAATAATTAAATAAAAGTTTATTGTTTTTTTATTTATTAAAAATAGCTGTATACTCTTAAACATTAAAATGACCATTAAAAACTTATGACTAAAGTAGGTACATATTTACCGTAAGTTATAATAGTAAAACTTCACAATTAAACAAATAGAACAATTATTATTTATATTTATGTTAGCTTTTAACTACTTAGGTAGACACCTAATTAAAATAAAATAATTATAATATAATACTTACCTATAATTCAAATAAGTAGGTACTTTGAAATATGTAGCGTATTAATCACAACTTTTAGTCAGTGTTTATTGTCAATATAACCTGTAGCACAGCTTTTGGCGCAAAATCATAGATTCTTATGCTTATTCTAATGGGAAATAGAACTCTCTAATAGCACAATTGTGTTTTCAATAGGATGGAAAACCAACTTTCATCTCTTAGTTGATATTTGTTTACGCCATTAATATGTGAGCCCAAAGGTGTCTATTATTTTTCTTGTGCTTATTAAACTAATAAAAACAACCTTATTAATAAATGTATTCCTTAAAATCTGTTATATAATATAATATTAGTTTTCATTCGGTTTTCATATAAAACCCCTATCCCTATGCCTTGGATACCTATGGATGTGAAGTTCCAAAGATGATTTCTATAATATAAGTATTACATATAAGATTAAAGGTCTTATTAGAGTTGTTATTAGAATCACAAAAGGCAGAATATAAAACAGGAAATACCGAAAAATAAATGGCACCCTGTTGCATTACACCGACCACGTGAACCGGCGAGTATCGTCGCTCTCATTCCAACGGCTCGTTCTATCTCTATCACGCATTTCATTCATCCTCAGCCGTCGTAACCACAGCGAGCACATGTGCAATAAGAATCTTTACGACTATTAAAATAAAACCTTTTATTGCCTGAGAACTTTATTTATTTAATACACTTTTGATTGTAACGCGTGTTTAGTGCATGGTTTTTATAGGCTTAAGTTGTCTTTTCAGCTTTATCAGGTCGGTGGTACGACGGTGTGGCAGTAGAGCATTGCATAAGTATAGGTTTTATGTTGTTATTGTGATGTACTCGGCATAAACGTATGGAATGCATGATATGGGCAGTTGAAGTCGTTTTTGCCGCGATAAACACAATTTTAGTTATTAATTTTTAATGAGGTTAACGGCCATATAATTTATTGATAAAATGTATGATTACAGGGCCCTTTGAGTTATCATTTGAATTGCAAAAGTGGTACCTACTCACTATTATGTAACTGAATAAAATTTATACACTGTTTTAACAATTTTTTAAGACATAATGTTTGATTTCGCACTAACATTAAATTAATTTATTGACTATTAACGCAGTACCAAATCATAAATAAAGAAAGTATTCTTTTATAATTAATTTTAAATAATATCTTTTATCAAAATTTTAAATTAAAATGCAAAACTTGTAGGCTACTAAAATAAATAAAAAGAAAATTACATGAGAATGAAAATTCCTTTTGGTGAAAAACACCTGACACCTGCAAAATTATTTTTAAGTACGAACGATCATAGTTAAAATTCCAATAAGACTGTGATGAAGAAACCCCAAGCATTTTTCTATAATTTTAAGATATCTTATAGCTGAATGTCATACGTAGGATATAACAAATCTATAGCATCCATAAGTTATCTTAACATACTTTCTGGCATCGCAGGAGACTTCAAGCAACTATTCTTTACAACCTATCTGCCAAAACTGAGCTTGTCAATGCTTGAAGACTCAATCCAATCCCTTCGACTACCAAATATTATGATGATATAAAAAACAAAACAGGTTGCTACTGAACTTTCATAAACTTAAAAAGAAGAGTAGCAACCTAAAAAACCCTAGAGTATGAATGCATTTTGTGAATTTTTGAAAATTTGAAAATAATAAATAAATTGAAGAAAAGTAAGATGAGAAAAGTATGAATGTCACATTTCGAGCAAAACCAGGTGACAGCAGGCGTATCAATCATAGTGACAAAGGATACTTATAGACATAACCTATTTCCGGGTATCAATTCCTCAGAAACCTGAAGCAAACAGTCCCTGCATTTTTAAGATCTATAGAGAAAAAGAACAGACACAATTACAATAAAGCGAAATGTATTGAAAAACTATAAAGACATAGACGATAACATAATTTCAGAAATCTCCGCCAAAGAGTGAGTATCGAAAACGAAAGATGATGCATCATCCACCTCTCCTTTTTATAGCGAATGTAACATTATGCAAGCCACAAAGTCTCAGGTGGGCGGAGCAAGTGTCCATCGTAAAAGTTGCCAGAGTCTTCTGAAAATTTACAACTATCGCTTGCAAGATTTAACGACCAGTTTATAGATACAAAGCTTTTAAATTCGATATAAACTTGCTTTGTCTCAATGAAACAACCATAAAAATGACAAATGTGGGTTTTATATAGAGTTATTGCGTCGTTGTGGTCATTTTTAATGTTATCAGCTGTTGATTCTTCTAGACTTGTAGTCTTCTTTGATATGTTTGATTTAACAGACTTTATATGTCTTGAAACCAATAAAGACTGTTTCACAGGTTGTTTTCTGTATCAGTAGTAGATAAGTGTAACTCTGCGCTTTCATTTCTGATGTTATTGACTGTTCAGTTTGCTTTGATGTTTTCTTAGATGTATTTATGCTTCAGTGGATTTCATGATTTGTATCTAATAATGCCTTCAAGTCTTTTCTTTCCAATCTGTTTCTGCTTCTCTGTAACAGATGGGATGTGGCTTAATTATTTAAGTTTGAATTCCAGATTTGATCCTTTTCAGTGTTTTCATCCAGTTTCAGTTGAAAATCCCTTTTTACGCAATTCTTCTTTAAAATAACTTATTTTTTAACAGTGTTTGTTTTAATATCTCTTGGTTGGTTATTAAAGGAAATGATATATTTTACTCCGGTGTTTAGTTTTGTGTCTAAAAGGTAGTTAAACTTTTCGGCTTTTTTCGTTTGTTAATAGCAAGTCATGCTTTATTCCGTCACCTCGTCTCAAATAAGACCATTTGTAGTGATCTCCAAAGCTCGAAGCAGCCCAAACAACCCAAGTTCAAGTTAGGGTGGTCATGCTGGCACGTGATGCGATGACTTACCCAGATTGTGTTTTCACCTGAAAAAGAAAAATAAATTGTAAGACTTCAGGTTCTCTGATTACCAAAAATAAATGGAATAATAATAAGGTTGGTACGAACAATTATGCAAATTTGTACAATTTGAATGTTAAATTAGGCAGTAAAAATTAGTTGACATAGCAAAGAATTACTAAACATGACTTGGCCCGGGGGCAAAGAAGGGTTTTAATTACTAAAAAGGCTGTTATTTTTGTAGTGTTTAATTGTGTCATTAGTTTAAACATACGTTTAAATATATTACAAAAAACATCGTTTTTTATTATTAAATCATAGGCTAAGAATTAGATCGTTTGAATATTTCTGTGTCGGGTTTGGAGTTGAATGGCCAGTTTCAACATGTTACAAATTTTCACTGCAAATGCAACTATTGCTGAAAAACTGTTTTAATAAAGAAGAATACCCACTTATGCTAGGAACCTACCAAATTAATTACATACCTACTTCAGATTTTTTTCCTCTTTTATAAAAAATGCCTTATTCCATTCAACTCAAAGGCTCCTTCTAATTCCAAAGTATTGTTCTTATTAATAAAATTATTATAAACGGGCCTCATTGTTACGCAATTCAGCGTGCTTCAGGGGACTGCATCCTTTAGCGAGGGGGTGGGGGGGATGAGGCGAAGCTGGAAAAATTGCACATAAATATTGAAGCTGCCACTTACACGTGCGCCCACCGCCAGACATTGGGCTAACATGGATAAGATTTATACGATATAAAATTGATATAGTCTAAAAGTGGTTTAAACATTTAAGGGGCCTAAAAAGATTTGGATTGGTTTGCCGTTAGTAACCAGGTTTGGTAAGATCTATCCGAGTGATGAACCAATGAAATCTTCAAGCAAAATCGGTATGTATAGGAAAATTACCATTAATCATATATCTGATCAAATCTAATCATATATATAATTACCATTAATCTGGTGGTGTAGGAACTTTTACAGGTTTTTTGTCAATGTGATCAATCTGACATTGACCATCTCGTTTTATGTAAGTATTAATGGTACTCTCTCATCTCCAAGACCTCTTTATGGTTTGTCAAAATTGAGATTGTATGAATTTGACAATGCGCACTGTGGACTACTTGATACATGGTACACGAGGCTAGTATTTTAAGCTGAGAGAGCCTATTTGCTATCTAATATTTCTGTTTCAGAGTCACTTCCTCATTAACTTACAAGCCTAAAAGTAAAGCTCGTTCTCATGAAACCAGATTTACTTACTTGCTTGCTTGTTAGCTTGTTATCCTAGCTTAAAACATTCACCTCGTGTATCCCGGGTATAGTGCTCGATACTAATAATATTAATATCGAGCACTGGGCGCAGTGGGCCAAGGTCCAGCTGAAACGTAGAAGGTTGCGGGTTCGATTCCCGCCGCGGGACAAATGTTTGTATGATCTGCAAGTATTTGTCTCAGGTCTGGGTGTTTCTATGTATAATATGTATGAAAAATGTATATTAGTAGTATATCAGTCATGTGGTACCCATAACATAAGCTCTGCTTACTTTGGGGCCACATGATGTTGTGTGAAATGTCCGGCATTATTATTATTATTATTATAAGCAACTGTTTAGTTTTCACCATAGCATGACCTGAGCGCGTCATCCGTTTCAACACAGCAGACAACCTTAGCATAAAGAAAAAAGAAAGAAAAGTTTTTATTTGTATAATTAAAGTAGCATAAAACGTACAATTAGGTAAATCTAGAGCAAAATAGGTCGTCACTTAGCAAGAGTTATAAGAGCGTTTAAAACTCTCTTATAACGCTGGTATTCTGTGTCACCACGGCAAAAAGGCATATCTATAGTGTTCCATCGACATCGCGTTGCGAGCCCTCCTTCTTTTTCTTGTAGCAAATTTCGCAACAATCTCACTTATTATGCCACACAAATTTCCGCTCCCGCTTGCCTCTAGACGCGAAATTAAAATTTCCTACTCACCCCCCGCTTGTATACGATACGACTGGAATGGCTTAATAAATATTGCTACTTAAGAACCTTTAGTACTAGGTAAGTTATCTTTTAGATATTTATTTCTGGCAAAATTCTGTAAAAAAAAAAACACGAGGAAACTTTATACACTGGTTGAAGTTGAACCTTTTAAATTGTAACTACGGACTTTAGAAATTACTTTTATCTTATAAAAAAATCTAAGACCATTGGAGCAATGTCCAAGAATTCTCGGGTCTGGATCGGGTCTGTTTTTCTATTTATTCTATATGTAAGTACTTACAAAATAAAAATATAAGTACTCGTAAGTAGTATATCACTCATTTGGTTCCCACAAGCTCTGCTTACTTTGGGGCTAGATGATGCTGTGTACAATAATCAGCATTATTTATTATTGAATTATTATAAAGATTAAGGTTAATTGTTCATTAATTAATCGTGGTTCCGCATGCTAATCAAATTGTCTTACAGTACAAATAATACTTAGTAGGTACTGTAAAAAGAACGCCAACTGTATTGAACTTTGTTGTCCAGACATTACTCTTTCAAGCTTTTTGTCAACTTAACTTTACGCTCTTTATTTCAAAGATCACAGATATTTAAATCGAATATCAAAACTAGCTTGTACATAATAAACAAAACAATATCTCCTAACTGTCCATTTCAGCAACGATCGCACACCGCAATATTATTCAAATAAAAACCATTTCAATTTGTTCCCAAATTGAAACAGAGAGCAAGCGGGGTGTTATTACGCCTGGGCGGAGGTTAGCAGCGGTAGATAGAGCGTGTAAAGTGCCTATAGAGCCTACCCTCCCTGCCCTCATTGCCTATAACACCAACATCGAGCTTTCCTCAAAAGCCTTCAAGAACGCCTCAAATTTAGCGAGTTTGCGCTCTCAATACTCTCACGCGGTGTTTAAGCGATTACGCGAAGTATGTAAGTCATTTTTTTCTTTTGTGTCTTGTCTTCTGATAAATTGAGTCGTTGATCGACAAGAGTTTTTCGTGTCGAATGGCTTCTAAGCAGCTCGTACTACATTGAACCTATGTATATTTTATTTATTACCATAACAATCCATATCTATACTAATATAATAAACTCGAAAGTGTCTCAGTCTGTCTGTTTGTTTGTTACCTTATGGCTAAACGGCTGAACGCATCTTGATGATATTTGCTAAGGAGATTGTATCTTAGGGACGGACATAGGTTATTTTTTATGGTGTACCATTTCGTGCGAAGCCGCGCGCAGCACTTAGTAACATAATAGTTATTTTTGCAATAAAACCTCCATAGTGATGGTATAACTTGTCAAACAATTTTGAAACCGTCATATCAATTTCAAAATTAATTCTTCAGAATAGATGTTCTACCGGATAATTAAAGTCAGCCTAATAATTGCACTCAGAGCCCTTAATGTTTTTCTTTATAAAATCTATACCTAGGTACCTAGTACATACCTAGGTACATGCGGCTATGATATTTTTTTTTCCATTTTTCTCGACATTTCATTTTTCATTTATTTATTTCAATAACAATTAACAATCGTGTTCGAAATTGGTAGGTATTTAAAAGCTAATAATCAAACAAATAATAACATTAAATAAATAAAATAAATATTGGTGAATAATGCACACAACATAATTTAACCCCAAACTAAGCAAAGCTTGTATTATGGTGACCAGATGAGATGATGACATGATGACATGATGATGATAGAATACTAAGAAATTTTGAATTACATAGGTAGGTACTTATAATATTTTATAAAACCCAGCCACAGAACAAATACCTAAGTTTATTACACAAATGTCTATCCTGGAATGGAATCGAAACCTCAACCTACAGCGCAGAAGCCAGAGCTACTACCAATCGAGCTGACAGGACAGTTAAAAAATTATAAATGAATAAGAACATGATCACAGAAAAACATGGCAAGGCATGGTAAACATGGAAATGGTAGGTAGAAAGATGTAAACAGTTTAAATAATATTGTATATAGTCCATAGGTGACTACCTCTATGGCGCAGTGGGCTAAGGCCTGGCTAAGACGAAAAAGATTGCGGGTTCGATTCCAAATTCGGGTTCGGGACAAATATTTGTAAGATCTGCAAGTATTTGTCTCGGGTCTGAGTGTTTCTATGTATAATATGTAATGTATTTACAAAATAAAAAAAAGTTTATAAGTAGTATATTAGTCATGTGGTACCTATAACACAAGCTCTGCTTACTTTGATGCCAAATGATGCTGTGTGAAATGTCCGGGATTATTTATTTATTTAAAGGTATTCTAAA
The DNA here is from genome assembly GCA_948098915.1 of Lampropteryx suffumata. NCBI lineage: Eukaryota > Metazoa > Arthropoda > Insecta > Lepidoptera > Geometridae > Lampropteryx > Lampropteryx suffumata. The sequence continues at coordinate 7,379,009 of OX402559.1, forward strand.
TTTGTGTTTCATGATATATTATTTTTCACTATCTGCCAAAATCATTACAGTGATTGCTTATCAGCACTTTCTAAGCCTCAAACTCAGTAGCGCAGTAGCGACATCTGTGTAAAATATGATGAACTAAGTACTAACACATCTTCAAATCTCAAATCTATGACTTTATGGTATGATATAATATAATTTTATTACAGTTTCAAACCTACTTAGTTATACTTACTTACGTAGTATATATAAACCGACTTAGTGTATATAAAGAAAGTTATTTGCGATAGGTTTCGTAAGTTCAGATTACTGTTGCCGTGTATGTTGGGTATATTATGCGGTATATCGCCATCTCTGGGAGGGTGAGTGTACTAATAACGAAACGGGTTGAAAAGTGCAATTGGTACTTACAATGCATGATGCGCCCCCACGCGATGTTTTTGGAAATCTTGCTATCCATAAAATGTTGTCCATTTCTACATTGTTATTTTCATAACAGCTTTTTTTATGATTTGAATTTTTTGCTTTGTTTTATTCCAATATAAAATAAACTTAGTACCTAATTTTCTTTTATAAAATATAAGTAGTAAAAGAACCACATAGTGACCGATATTTTGTTTTATAATTAGTTTGAAGTGTGAATAAAATTAACTTAACTACAACTACCAAACTATGCCTATCTTTATATAATTACATAGTTAATATTTATATAAAACTTGTTTTAATATAGTTAAAATGTAATTATGCCAAGTCAGTGAAGGCACTTATTTTTAATTACCCGAGAAGATTATAATTAAGTTAGGTAAATAGTACAATAAATGTTTTCATTAACATTTGAATTTTACTATGTTAGTACTTGGGTGAAATATGCAAATTAATGCAACGTTTCCTATTATTTAATTAACAATTATTTTTAAACAATTGCTTAGTAATTTTTGTATAATATATTTACACGTCTATCTGCTTCACGAGAAATTATTTTTTTACAAAATAACCTAACGTACCTATTTATTTTTGTGTGTATATAACAGTTATGCGAAAACAACGAAATAACATTAACATACCTAGGTACTTACCAATTTTCTCGTCATGTAAATTAACCTATTTCTTAAGTAACTGGATGATTTATGAAAAAATTACACTTATATTCCAGTAAGTACCGGCCAGTTTTTTGGGGAAGTGGTGATATGTGGCTAGAATACTGGCAGCATTGCCACTTTATATGGCAATGCTAATTCGCTGACCGCAATAGAAGCCAGCATTTTGCATGGTCTTCATTAGTCTCTATCAGTGTCTCTGCTAGGTCGTTGATCCCTGATCCCAATAAATACTTATTAAGTGATAAAATGGTACCCATAATCATTATTTATAAATCTATGCTCAATATACGTTTATTGGCGGAGGATATTACAAACATTTGGTAGCTCAGCTATGGATGTCAAGTCAAGTTGGATGAAAATTATAATTTTAAAAATCGACATTAGTATATACCGATAAATTTTGGTAAGTACATAATAGTATCAATTCTGCAGTTGCATATTTTAATTAAATCTTACTTACATTGTTGTAGTATTTTTTTCATTACATTAAAATGAAAGGGACTGCCAATTTTAATTATTTTAATATTTTAATTCGTTTTAGCAAGTGCAGCAACAAACATTATAAATGTCGTGTTTACTAAATAATTCGTATATATATTTTCATGTTTTTTAAATAAACAGTTGCTTGTAGATTTTAGAGTTAAAAGCAAAATTTAAACCAATACAGCTGAACTTTATCCAACGTGTTAATCCACGAAAACATTTATTCGGTAAACAAGAGATGTTCAAAACAAAGAGATTACGCGCATCTCTAAAGAAAAACAACACAGCACTTTGTCTAAAACACGTAAATTTACTACATTTTGACTAAACCACGTAAACTTACTACATTTTGACTAAACCACGTAAATTTACAGAGTATTGACTAAATAATGGGCCAATTCTCACGTCTTCTTCTGATTTAAAGCCTCACGGAACCCGCTATAAGACTACATAATGGCACCTACCGCAGCTACTTTATATTAGAACCTTATACAATTTTTTTCACACGCAACGATTTAGAATTTTTATCACGTAAATTTTCCGCTTGAAAGGGAAATCCCTATTGTCATTCTGTACGCACGAGTCGTTTCCTCACAAACACGTGTTTGTATCTATTTATATGTATATGCGAGTAGGTAGAGTACATATTTTATTTCTGTCACGCAATTTCGGGCTTGAATTCGAAAAATTCATAGTTTGATTTTTGTTTGGGAGCCCGGGGAACCGATAGTGACTCAATTGAGTTTATTAGACAATGGCACGTTAGAAGTTCTGCCTTTATTGTACTGATTTATTTTTAATGTTGCTACGTAGGTTGTTTAGGAGTGCTTACTGAAGACAGGTCTATAGATACAGTGCTATTATGGGATAGTATAGTTTCTATGTATGTATTTCTAAAAAAAAACGTATATAAATAGTATATCATTCATGTGGTACTCATGACTAATGTCATGGAACCATAACACAAGCTCTTACTTTTGCTTACTTTTGGGCCAGATGATGCTGTGTGAAATATCCGGCCTTATATATTTATTTAATGTATTTATTATCACTTAGTATGTAGCAAGAAAGTACATGAAAATTGAATTAAATATGACATTATCGGCGTTTGGTAGATATATCGCGTGACTCAAGAGCTGGCTCATATCTGGCCCAGCCTATTAGCATTGCCATTCAAGATGGCAATGCCTCCAGTAGCTTGTTGACGCTGCCCTCTGGCAGTGTTTTTTAGATCCTTTGATTTGACCGGATATTTAGTAAAGTTACTAATTTAGTTAGGTTGTTGTGTGTTAAATTGTATTCTGCATTTACTAATTAAATAGAAACATTATGGCTGGTATTAGGACGTTATCGGTTTTGTATTAGCATACTAACAGGCTCTGTATAAATAAACAAAGTTTGTACTTCGCAACTTAATTTTGAAATTGCTAGTGGTCAGTCTGGGAATAGGTATATACCTAACCTACATATATACATTTTTGTTAAATACAAACGATCTTAACCTACTTAAAACAAAGTCTAAATTAGAGTAACATTATTAAATGACAGTATTAATATAATGAAAATTTGACAGTTGGTCTGTTTGGTTTCCTGTTAGGATTCTTAGGATTTTCCACAGTTTTATTTAACACCAAATTACATAGCGTATAAAATGAGCTGAAACACGTCAGTTTAGTCAATAGTGTCAACGTGTCGAAGTGTGATTAAATATATTACTCTGATTCAGACTTTGTTTCAATCAAAATAAGATCGAATTTTACGCGATTTTTGTTAGTCCAACGAAACAACCTTATCAAGGCATATATCTAGGTATGCTTTGTGTCAGTTTAAGAAAAAACATTAAAATTATATATATAAATATTTACTAAACATGGGGGATTACAGATGTTTTGTTTTGTTCTTATTTTACTAAAAATTCATCTTACCTACTGACGACGTGGATTTTAGGTGTTTATTGTAATTCATTGAGTCCTACGAATTGATTCAACTATTGGCATATGTATATATTTGCTATTATTATAGTCTAATAAACAAAGGTCCTCGACGTGGCTGAAAAAGCTGCGAAACTGAAGTGGTACTGGACAGGGCACGTCTGCCGCATGCCGGACGAACTGTGGACCAAAGCTACCACTGAGTGAAGCCCTAAGACAGTGAGATAGCGCAGTAGACCACGCAAGCGATGGCGCGACGAGCTGGACACCTTTAGTGACTGTCGGTGGCAGACAATAGGCATAGGACCGAAATCAATGGAAAACTCGAGAGAGGCCTTTGCCCAGCTGTGGGACAGTACGGGCTATAAACAAACAAACAAACATTATAGTCTTTTGGAATTATTGGAGTGTTGAGAGATGCAGTAGCTAAAACAAAAAATTAACTTTTTTAACTTTTTTAATCTCCAACGGTTTTTTAAACAGCTGTGGTATGCTAAGATACATAAAAGGTTTTAGAAGTAGCAAGTGTGCGGATAAATAGAGAAATTATTTGTGATAAACTTAATAGCAATTAACTCTTCTACCACATATACATATGTATCTATTACCTACTCGTCTCTTGCGAAAGTCACTAGACGCAGTCACTACGTAACGAGAGCTGCTATTACGTGTACGAGTATAAAATAAAGTGATAGCGACAATTCATAGCAACTGAAGGCAACTTTTGTTGTAAATAAAATCTGCCTAGCCGACATGTAGGATTGTAATTTTGATAAAAGTTGAGCGAGGTAAGTATATGTATACCTACCTCGTTTATGTAAGTTTACGAGGTGGAGTTTACTTCAAGTAAAGATATATAAATAGTAAATTCAAAATTTAGTTATCTATTTAAAAGAACTAATAATTCCCTTCACTTATAAAATAAAATAAAATAAATAATGCCGGACATTTCACACAGCATCATCATCCTCATCATCATCATAAATCATCATATCGTGTTTATAACCGACTTCAAAAGAGGAGGTAGGTACTCAATTTGATTGTTTTTTACTTATGTTTGTTACTTCTCAACTCCGTCATTTATAAACCGATTAGAAAAATCATTTTTCCATGTGTTCGTTGCGATTCCTCCAAAATCGGTTTAATAGACATAAAAATTAAAAATCGGGTTTTAAATCAAAATAGACTTAAAAAATCGTCTAAGGAAGCGAAAAATCGTATTTTTAATAAATGAAGTAGGTTTTCAAGTTTTCAAAAACGTAATATATTTAAGTTTTTATTCAGTTTTTGTTGTACTAAAATGCATTATCATGATCATTCAAGAGCTTTTCTTTTGTCGGCATAACTAGCAGCTTCCTCCGATGCTCATCCTCTAAACATTTTTTAAGAGCTCTTCATACGATATGTTAGGAACCATCTCTTTATTAGACTTATACAAAGCTAAACTGGTACAAAAACAATTTGGTACCAATTTGGCATTCAATTTTAATAGTTAAGCACGCTAAACCATAACAGAAGCCTTCTGCCAGAAGGCCTCCGACGCCAGTGTTAAGCAACTGACTCAGAACTTATGGAGCACAACAGCAAAATGTACACCACGTAATAGGTCCGCGTATTTTGTCACCCCTTGCAGACAGGGGTTGCAGACTGGGGTGGCGCATTGTGTTGCAAATACCGTCTGTCCCCAAAGATGGGGCTACTGTATTTTGCTACAGAGTATCTAGTTCACCTTTTGGTGGCTAGATGGTGCTAGAATAAAATTATTATTGCATAGACTGCATTTTTGAAAATAATAATTTCGTCTAAATTATAAAATGTCTATGTTTAATTTTAAACCAACAGTTAAGGTTACTTCCAAAAACTTTGTGTGCATCATATACTCGTTAATTAAACAGTAATGGCATTTTTCAAAATTTTATAATTATAAACATCGAAAGCAACAATGGTTGTATTACAAGCTTCTGCCTGCGGATTGGTAAAAAATAAAAAAAATAAAAAAAATATGTCTTGCCCTAAAATCGAATCTATCTCTTCACAAAATTTCATCAAGATCCGTTAAGCCGTTTAACCGTGAAAACGTAACAAACACGAGAACTTGTGATATGTATATATTTTTAAATTTGTTTTTAACGTATAGATAATAAATAAACAGACTTTGGTGCAAATAAAATAAAAAGGTTCGATTTTACGAAACGATTTACGAAACAACAGAATCAAAGCCATTTTCATTACGTAAGGTAAACTATAACGTTATAACTGTGATTACAAAATTAAAGATTTAACACAAAGGGGGTAGTTTCATCTCTTTGTCTCTAGCGGTTGATTTTTGGGTAAAATATATATCTCGATATATAGGTCTCGAGAATAAGACTTTTCAAGTTATTTTGTTATTGCATTATCTAACTAACTAGTTCACACTAGAGTCTAGTCTAGTGACTAGACTAAACTATCGCGGTCTCTATCATTTTAGTGTAATAAGTAAAAGACAGCAATAATTAATTGTTTTCAAAATGCAAACAATGTGAAGATTGCTGTTTAGGTATCTTTTCCTAGGCTTAGATATAGACAGTGTAACATGAATAGAGGGGGTAGTTATTTAATTTAAAATCTTATATCATCGACATAAATTTCTTCTTAGTTCTCTTGTTTTACTACAAATCGACAATTTGTAAAATTTGAGTTCGTACCGTTTTAAATTATTTGCCTAAATTTAACAAGATGATAGTTTTTTCTTTCAGATACTTAACAAACTAAAATAATTATAATGGTTTCGCCAAAATATGCACTTTTGACGATTTTGGGTTGAACATACAACATTTGTTTTATCTACCTGTCTGTATTATTTGAAGTACTATGGTAGTATGATGTAGTAATTTTGATGCTTTATGTCACTTTTGCGTACAGATTTTGAGTTAAAAATATTTAAGTTACTTGTTTATTTTCTAACTCTTTATAATTCTCGATTTTCAAAACAATAGATTGTATTGTGACTTTGTCCATGTACTACGTATATATAAAGTTAAATAAATAATGCCGAACATTTCACCCAGCATCATTTGGCCTCAAAGCAAGCAGAGCTTGTGTTATGGTAACCACATGACTGATATACTACTTATATACTTTTTTTTTTGAAAATATAGAAACACCCAGAACCCAAATACTTGCAGATCATACAAACATTTGTCTCGCTAAAAAAAAGATAAAAAGTGTTTTCCAGGTCAAAGTCTATGAGCCTTATATTCATACACTAATGTTTAAATGTGTTGCCATCTTCATTTATTAATATAATGATAAATGCAGACCATACATAAACGCTACAATACCTGATTACTTGGTTATAAGATAAAGATGGGGCTACCCTATAATACCATACTACCTAATGCGTTGTTTGTTCTGTAGCTCAAATCAGCGTATTAGCATTGTGATTCAACGTGGCAATGCCGACAGTATTTTGGAAACGCTGCCTTCTGGCAGCAATCTGGATCAGTTAAGTTATCTATAGATCGTTTTAAACGGTCCTTAGATAGCTCAAATGTTTCACATGTATTTTATATTATTGTATATTATGCTATAAATTTCTGTAATTATTTCTTTAAATAAATTTATATCTTGTGATCTGTCGCTATCCGTTTTTATTAAACCGACAAGGACAGAGCATATTTAAACGAGCAAGCTAATTATGTGATAATAGAATAAAAGATATGTGTTTATTACGTTTTATACATATAAATGATTATTAAACAATTGTTTTGATAACAGTTATCAGTGTGTCATTGTATAATATTCGCGATATATATACGTTTTATTGCGACGTAAATTAATATAAGTATCCATAAAAGCTTATCAGGTCGTAAATGCAGTATTTTATAGTCAATTTGATTGAGTGAACCCATAACGAGGAGAGTTATATTTAATTTAACTTAATTTATAAGTAGTTAAAATAAAGCTTCTCATTTAACACGCATCAGCTAATTTTATTTTAGTATTTAACGACACATTATAATTAAACAGTTGATTTGAGCATTTTTTATTAAAACCAGTTATCTAGCGATTAGTTAAATATAAAAACGTAAGTAGTAACATTTCGAATAATAATTGTTACATCGTCATCATCATCAATAGTTTTGATTACAGTGTTAAAAAAAACGTGTGCGTCTCGGGACACCCGACAGAAGTGATAACTTAAACTAATTTAACTAGCGCTTTAGGTTAGAGCAAGAAAGGAGGAGCCTGCCTGCCTACAGCTGCCGTATGCATGAGAGAAAGGGAATTCAGACAGACTGGCGGCGTAAAGCGTTACGTAACGAAGCGGTTTACCCTCCCATAAAAAGTTATCACTTCAAAAATACTTTTTGGAAAAAATGTATTATCAATATAAAATATATGTGAAATAGCTTTATAAGACCCGTTTAAAACATTCCATAAATAGCTCAACTGATCACTACAATGTTAACGATTTGTAAACTTCTCAAGTACCAATACTGCTCGGTTGCGCTATAACCCGTGGACAATGCAAGAAAATTGCACAAGCACTGTTAAACCATCGCTCAACCCTTTGAGGTGCTATAAATTATATTACTGCGTTCCAAAACGGGATCTATTCGTGTTGATATAGAGTTGATGTTTCACTGGTATGTTAAAGAGGTACATAACTGTAAATGTAATTATACAACAAAGGAATAGGGTAAAGCAATCATTACTGGTTTTGAAGGTAAAAATCAACACCTCAGTGTTAGTTTTGTGGCAATAGATAGTGTTCATTGCGGATGTCGTGTGTTAATAACTAGTTTAATATCAGTGAAGTGTATTGAAGTTATACCTATATAGAACCAATGTTAAATGGATTATTCGTCGATATCAGGTTTTTAAAAGGTTTTAATGATGACCACTGTATCGCTACTGCGCCAAGGCCCAGCTGATACTCAGAAGGTTGCGGGTTTGATTCCCGCCGCGGGACAAATGTTTGTATGATCTGCAAGTATTGGTCTCGAGTCTGGGTGTTTCTATGTAGGTATAATATGTATGTATTTACAAAAAAGTATACAAGTAGTACATCAGGCATGTGGTACGCATAACACAAGCTCTGCTTACTTTGGGGCCAGATAATGCTGTGTGAAATGTCCGGCATTATTTATTATTATTTATTTAATCGCTTGGAACGATTTGAAACATTTATGTTTTTATTAATTGGTATTTAATTAACGATGTAATTTGACTAAATAATTTAATTAATTGTTATATGTACTTATCTATTTATACAGAAATGTAAATGAAATATGTCCATAACTACAATACCCTTGTTCGGTAGAAATCTTCTTAGATCTTAGATCTTTGCGTATGTCTAAAAGGGGTAGCCGAGGCACGTCCAAACATTTTATTTGGCTTAAGGTCGCTTGGACAGTAGTTTGTGTACGTGACAGGATGCAATCTCATCGCCGCTTATAGGAGCACAAAGCAATGATATAAACTTGAACACTTGAACTTTTTGGTTCTAGGGTGTACCAGATTCCTCACGTTGTTTTCCTTCACCGATTGTTCAGCCAGTTATATATATAGTTGATAACAGCGGCTTCACGAGCGTACCTACACAATAAGTATAGTCCCCAATAAACAATAATATCTGCTTACTAAATTTCATGAAGATCTGTTCAGCCGTTTAGCCGTGAAAAGGTAAGATACAGACAGACAGCAATACATTCAAATTTATATATTAGTATGGATTTTGTAGAAATACATATTTTTCGACTCGGCATCCGTAACAAAATTGTCAAGGATCATACAAAAAAATGTTAAGACCAGACAAGTTTTTTACCGGATTCTTCTTGAACTGGGGTTAGGAGGAACCGGCACCTAGATTCACTAGCATGTAAGAAGACGATTCAAAGTGGTCCTTGTGATTTTATTGAATAAATAAATATGGAATTTGAATTGAATTTGAATTTAAATATTTGAAAAGGCAAAAAGAAAAAACAGGTTTTTGTATGTATCTACCAACTATTTAGGCAAGTACATTACTGTTATTTTAAAGTATGACTTAACATACCTAACTTTTACCTACCTGAACCAAGTTTGTATGTAAATGACCAAATAATACTAATACTAGACTTGTAATGAAACTACCTATTCTATTAAATAATAATAAAACTGAATGCTACGAGATATATTACAACCAGAAAGTAATTACGATTTTATACGCGGCGCCAAATCGTGAATAAATCAATTTTGAACATCAGTCACAGTATACCAAGACAAGTCATTATGGGCCTTCCACACGCACTGGCATCCAAACTTTATGTTTAGTTTCAATAACTAAAAAATACAGTGATCGATTCTGTTTATCCGCCGACAAACAAAAATTTGAAAAAAAATGAACAAGCCAAAATCCAAATTAGGATATCATTTTTAAAAAAATCATCTTTTATTTAAATTAAATTGAAGTATCTGTTTGTAAAAGTATATAAGATACATATAACAAAAAAACTACTTTAAATATTGTGTAGTTTGTCTGTTTGTTCTGGATCTCCAAAACAGCTGGGTCGATTTTAACGGAACTTTCACAGGCAGGTTGTTGATGTTATAAGGAGTACCTAACTAGAGCTACTTTTATTTTAGTAAAAGAATTAGGATTCCACGCAAAAAAATAAAACCTATGAAATTGTGAATAAAATTCGATTTAAATAGGGAAGTATAATAATATAGATACATTCATTATAATAAAACGCGCAGACGAAATCGTGAGCGGGTTTTAAGTTCCTTTTAAAAGAAGATGATCCATATATTGTCATTTTGTTCTATTTATTTTTATTAACTTTCCTATGACTTCACACGTCAATTTAGTAAATGTAAAAAATGTGATAACATTAAAAAGTATTACTCTGTTTCAGTCTTTGATTCAAACACATTAAGTCTGGTCGTATTTTACGAAATTTAAGTCAGGCCGGCGAAACACAGAGGCTAGTGTGTAGCAGACGGACACAGCCATCAACCAATAACAAAAGTTTTGACGGCACGTGTGGTGTATCTAATCGTAATAATAGCTATAAATTTGTTCGACCAAAGCGTTAAAATTATTCGATAGCATATATCTGATCCGTAGGCACCACTTTTACCAATTAACGTTCTCTGATGATCAAAATGGGCACTATTCGAGGTTGCCCTCGTAAAATTTTATACGGACCGTATGTATGTACTACACAATTTAACAGATTATGTATAACAATAAATCAAAATTAATACATGGTTATAAACAAAACACGGCATGGGTTAGTCCCGAGTAAATAAAATTATGAGAGTTTACGACCAACGAATTGTCTCGTGCGAACTTTTTTAGCACAGAGAATCATTCGCATATTTTACACTTATATGTCTATAGAATATATAATATAACTTTATTGTACTTACACCTTATGAAATAAAAATACAAAATTACAATTTAAACAAAATAAGATTACTTAAGTGGTACAATGGACAACGAATGGACGACGCTTGAGAGCGATCTCTTCCTGGCAACCTTTGGAAGGAAAGGAATGCATGAAATAGAATGGACGGCGCGGCATACATTAAACAAATGTAATCACTAAATAAAAATATACCTAGACATAAATAAAATATACCTACTTAAACTTTAATAATATAATTATATACTAAAACAATACATAAACAATAATACATAAATACTTACAAAATAAATATATATCTATAGTTTCGTGGAGTTGATCAGGCAAGTCTCAGTTTAATCTTTCTATTTCTTATTTTTTTTTAATATATATAACCCGGCTGAGATCTAGAAAGTTACGATCAAAATTTAAGCATAGCTTTTTTAACAGATATCAAAATATCTGTATCAGAGCTTTATTTTGTTCTGAAATACGGCTCTGAGCTAGATGGTCATTGTCTGAGCATTGCCCACCAATATTTATATTTTTTTATACATTAAAAAACACCCTGAGTAGATCCAATTAAAATATTTGCAGAACATGCAATCATTTGTTCCACGGCGGTAATCGAAACCGCGTCTTTTGCTTTTTAGATAGCAATCAAACAAATGTTTGTATTAGTACGTGCTTGCCCTATTTCACTTTCAACACTTTCATGAAAAACTTTGTACATTTTAATAAACAATTCACTTATTATTTAGTCGATAGAGGCAACGACACTCTTTCGATTTATCTAGCTATAGAATGTTTGTTGTAGAATGCATTTGATCCGCGATCCGTGCCGTGTCTGTGCCTAGTGTCGCGAGTAAAACCTGATCAAATCAAAATGCACGTACTTACCTTATCAAAATGCACGTACTTACCCTGTTTTGATGAAATAATTTAGGTTGAACGCTATGAGTTAGGTTTCCGTTTAACTCTAAATAACACAAGACATTGTTGTTATCAATTTAAACTAATAAATCTTGTTATAGTCATTATTTAGTGTGATAACTAGGCGCCTTTCAATTAACTTATAGATGTAAAAGTTCAAGAAGACTCTGGCAACATTATGACGCGATAACAGTCCATTAAACTGTCTAAAAATAAATTCTACGGTCATTCACAGGAATCACAGGTCAAGAGAAACATGTGTGGAAGACTCAAATGTATTTTGATTATGATTCTTGATACCTTTGCACAAGGCTGTTATTACATCGTAGTTTTACGATGCAGGGGACAGTTGTGCAAAATAGCTCCTGCTGACTATTTTCAGTTGACGCAATCAGAATAGTATACATTCATAAGCTTTTAGTTAATGGGAAGAATCGGGTCTTTGATCATCGAACAGGTTTTCGTGAGTTCTGTTCTTCATAGTACAAAACAAAACCATGCCTTTTATTTACATTTTTAGATTACTTACGAGTATACCTATATAAAGACAAAGGTGGCAATTCGGTTGGTTCATTTCTAAAATTAGGATTTGCCTAAAATATATTTTAGTTAGTCATAGCATTTGTAAAACCTATTCGGTTGGTGCCATCTAACTAAATTAGGAACGTTTAATTAAATTAGGTAAAATTAAATTAGGATAAGTTGGTAACCGCAGAATACCAAAGTTTAATTTGACAGTTCTAAACCTAATTTTAGCTAAAATTAGTTAGGTCGGTGCCAACAGAATTGAGGCCAATATTAATCTTAAATCTCATAATGCCGGAACTTGTGGTGCTATAAGTGTTAAGATCAATACATAGATAGAAAGATAGATAGGTATATCTCTGTACACGGACTACCACACGGAAAATTACAAAAACAAATATTTTGTAATTATTATACGATGGGCAGCCTTATCGCTAACAGCGATCACTGTCAGGCAACCTTTGAATGTACAATAAATAAACAAAGAAAAGGCATGTTTGTGTGGTGTTTTTATAAAATTAGGTAAACTTAATAATACACTAGGTATAACAAGGGTAAATAAAGAGATAAAAAACAACAAAAAAATAGGGATCTTTCGCTAACCTATCCATAGAGATCATTACAATAAGCCCGAACACGATACGTTTGGTGCAAGTTGGTAAGGAGTTGGTATGCTGAAGACTCCAGGTGATTCTGCAGCATCTGGTTAAGGTTACTGCGTTCTTGTAATATTTTAATATTGAAGTAACATGATACCAAATTCGGAATTGATCAGACCTGTAGAAGTTGCTTAGATCCCTTCATTAAGTAGAAAAGAGATTAAGTTCCCCAAATGACAAAAAAGATTTTTGTGATTCAAGAAAACCTTTGAAAAAAAATCTATATTAAAATCTATTAATTGGGAGCTAGTGGCATCGTCACTAACAGACACAAATACAGATACTCAAACACACTGATACACACCTCTAACTTATAACCTATTTACTTCCGGGGTTGAAAATTCAAGATTATATAAAAACTAAAATATATGTAAAAATATATCATCAGGTTAAAGTAATGGTTCGGAACCCTTCAAATGCAGTCATACTCACACTTGTCCAACTTTGTTGGGAGTGTCTTGTCATTTGGCCCCACCCGGAATACGCCTGTCTACGACGCCATGACAATACTCTTGAGGCAGGTCAATTATTCATTTGAAACGAGTCAGCAGATCAGATCTTATCAACTCAGAAGATTGATACTGATACAGTACTGGTACAAGAGACAGATCACGAAGCTGTATGTATGGCATCGCATAGTTGTATGGCAACTATGTGACTTTAAAATAAGGGAAGATCACACCAAATTCCCCGTAAAAAAATCTTTGTTCATAATACGATGTAATATATATAATTACTTACTCTAGTATTATAATCACATGGTGTTTGTCCTTGTCATTTTAATGTGAATAAATAAAGACGGCATAGATTAAAAAAATAGTTGGCTAATGTGTGTTATAAAAATATCATCGATGTATACAATTTTTAGATTTTCGTTGATTCTCAAAAACCTTAAAAACTTTTTTGAAACAAAACAAGATTTTACTAAATCAGTTCAGGCGGCTTTGAAAAGTCGGTGAACATACATAAAAAAAAGTAAAACGCAAAAAAAGCTCCACCTTTTTTGAAGTCGGTTATAAAGGATTTTAAGCATAATTTGTTCAAAGCTGATTTTTACTGACATTCTAATGCATGAAAGAAGCTTTAAAGGCGCAATCCATTTACCACATTGTTTCGAAATAGTGATACGATAAGAATAAGACAGACACGATCACAAAAGTATTTTCAAAATAGAAAAGCATTTCAAAATGATAAACATGATCACCCCGCGAAGCAATGGGCTTTGTTCAAGACAGACTATTAAGTGAAAACTTAACCGCAGGTAGCGAATTTTCTCGTTACTAGTTTTCGCATTCTCCACGTCGATGGTGAAAACCAATTTAAAGTTTTCGTTGGACTTGTAAGCTTTGAAGTTCAACCGTAGCCGGTGGCTGACTTTTTTACTTATTTTACGACAGTCCTTTACGACCGTCGGCCATGATGCGAAAGGCCGGGGTACTGTCGGCAATCATATTTTATTACGAAAGAGTTTTTGAGCTAAGTTGCGAATTCCCTATATTTTATAGCCTGCGTTTAGCGATAGAGTCTGTTCTATGTGTGTAGAGACGCGAATCATTGTATTCTGTATCTTATTATCGTTGGCACAAATGTCACCTTAGCACTCTTCTTTAATATACAAGGATGAGGTAACGAGGTTGTTTCAAAAACTAGAATATATATTATTTTCTAGTAAAGTTTTAAGTACCTATTGTTTTCTATGACACAAATTTCTCTTCTTTTTATTTCGTCTAAAGCTTACTAACATTTACAGGCTGTAAAAAACGTCCTTAAATAATTTATCTATCAGTGTTTATCCATATTCTGGCACCACTTTAGGACCACTCACGTCACACCAAAAGGGCCTGTGATTTTGTGTCCTAAATTCGAACTTAATCTAATAACAATTGAGTTGAATATCGGCATTTGGTATAATCATCACTGTCTATGCCCGGGTCGACATCATGCTATTTGGGAGCTGGGGTCTTTAACGTATTTAATGTTCTTGATGTGAAAATTGATCAACCTTTTACAGTGTTCTAGTCCTTATAATAATACTTTGGACTGAAGAATATAATATATAAGACTGCACAAACCGGTTTTTGCAATGTTAATAACTTAATAGACTGATATTAGTGGACAATGCACATGTGACCAGATGACTGATGTTATACTTATATATTTTTAGATACATTAATGATGCTTTATAATACACAAACACAGAACAAACACCTGTGTTCATCACACAAATGTTTGTACTTAAAGGGAATCGAGTCCCCAGCCAATACAGCGCAGAAGGTAAAATTACTACCAATGCAGCTGACAAGAGCCAATAAGATTGTATAACAATAGATCTCAAACTGCTCTCTTAAACTCAAAAATCACCAAGGAACATTATACTTAGAGCTCTTGAACAAAGCAAACAACCTACAGAGGAGGTACAGAGGCAGTTAAAACCAATAAACAGCAAAACAGATCGGTAAATCCTTCAATTTAAATCTCCGGTAAATTAACGAACCCGTCGTTTGGATCGCAATAAGACGTATCGCAGTAAACAGCGTATTTTATTGCAATGCTAACTCTATTGTCATCCAATTCGTTATTTTCAGGATCTACGGGTTGGTAAATTTCACGTGTCAGCAAAGAGTTTTATATCAACATCTAAAGTAGGTATTCTATTTTAATTTATAAATATCAATGGACAATGCACACAATACCATTTAGCCCCAAACTAAGGTTAGCTTGTATTGTGGTTAATAGATGACTGGTGTATTATTAAATATTAATGATATTTTATAACACCCATAGACACTAAACAAACACTATGTTCATTTCACAAATGTTTGACCTTGGGAGGTAATCGAAACCTCAACCTACAGCGCAGAAGGCAGAGCTACCAACAGGCCAGTTAACAAGACACATCGCTTGATGTATTATAAAAACAACCCTTCAAAATACATGTCGGTTATGTAACATTTGGATATATGATGTCCATTGAACCCTAACAAGTAGCAAAGTCAAATTTTAATATCTAACCGGTTGTAACATGTACGAGTACATAAACAGCTGGTTATTCACAAGTTTCATAGGGGAGATTGTCCGATAGCAGATCAGGTAAATGTACACAATTAAATTCACGGCTGATTAACTGCAAGAATGATTTGGTCTCATTTCCATAACAAGCAATCGCAGTTTGGGCACAGAAAAATAAATCTCTCAGAAGATTCACTCAATACGATCTGGATATTTTACTACATTGAAATCGAACTGCAGGTAAACTGGTAGGTTTTTACGTATTTTAGTTCGTACTGTTTATAAGCAACGGTTAAGCTTACAGTACATTTACAAAGTCGCCAACGTTTGATCGAATGTTTTATTTTGTTTGGGCATAGCGATAACAGAATAGGTTTTTGGATAAGTATCGAAACCGGATACGAAACGTAAAGGGCTTGCTATAGAAAAATAACGATTATAAATCCTTTTATACTGTATCATGTAGGTATTGTAAGGGCACTATATAAATCTCTGATGTCCTGAATCTTAAGTTGGACAACTCAAATCATAACAAGGCATCTATGAAAAAGATGAGGTACAACATGCATGTTTTATTTTAGGTACACATCGAACTTTCAAATAACGTGATAAGAGTTATTTTCCATTGGCAGCAGATTCAGAGTAACGTAGGATTGGGATCGGAACAATGTGGACCCGGTTTTGCCATTTATTTATTCATAAGCAGGCATGGGATTGGACGCACGTGTAAGAAACGACCAGACGGGTTAAAAAAATGATATTGGACGAGCAAACTATACACCAGGGATTTTAGGGAAATATACTATCTATTTTCGAGATAGATTTGGCTCGTTAAAATAAGTCAATACATTTTTTTGTTCAATTATAGGCTCCGTATTGTATTAAACATTATTTGTGATTTATAATCACAATAAATATAATAATTGATGTTCTGATTACACTCAATTATACTTTTATTGTAAAACAATACGGGTTTCGTACTTAAATGAAAAAAATTACAAGTAAATAAAATCAAGACCTACATAGTGCTAGAGTTGACCTATAGTGATGGAATTCGGCAAGAAGCAAGGTCACACAGTAAAGGAAAAATACATGCATCGATTTATTATCGATGTGTTACCCACTGTGGCGCAGTGGGCCAAGGCCTGGGTATCAGTCATGAGGTACCCATAACACATGTTCTGCTGACTATGGAGCCAGATCATAGGTGACTGTGTAGTTGTCCTGAGTAGGGTGGTGAAAAAGTAGGTAAGGAGATAGGTATTGTAACCCCCTCAGGCGTGACTATCGCACCTGACCGTTTTTTTAATATATGTGTATAAAATTACCTCTTAAGATTTTTTGTTTTAGTATCAAATGTGTGTCAGTGTACAATAAGAAATTTTAATTGCGATCCTCATCAATTTGTATACAAGACAATACTTGCCCTAAACTCGAAGCCATCACATTTCTAATCAACGAATCTACATTCGTAAACCGTCGATTAACTATAATTAGAAAAGTTTAAACTACCGGTTAAACGACCCGTAGATACGTACCTACGGGTTAATGTTAATCAGTTAACTTTAAACGTGGATCGTGCAACGAAACAACGATCGAGACTGTTTGGTCCAAATTAATAGCTTGCCAACTTTCTAGACGACATTTTGTAGGAAGCAGGGTTCAATGTTTAAATATTTATAGAATAGAAGAGTAGGTTTTATACTTTTTGGTATCTTTGTAATGCCAATGGCCTTGGCAAAATGGTATCCGGAGAGCACTGGTGGCTTAGTGGTCACGCCTCCCGCCCGATCCATCCAATCCATGGGTTCGAATCCGGTCGTAGATTTTTCTGTTCGAAAATGTATGTGCGTTATACCAGTACTCTCAAACAGTGAAGGAGAAACCGGCATGTTTTGGAATCTTAAAAGATACAAACCTAAAAAAAAAGACATGTGCCAAGAGCTCGAAAGGAGCGTTTGAGATATACTTTAATCCTTACTAGTAATAAGAAGAAATGTTATCCGGATAAAATCCAAAAATATAAATTCATATCCATACTCCATACTAATATGTTAATTCTAAAGTGTCTCTCTCTGTCTGTGTCTGTCTGTCCGTCTGTCTGTCTTGCTGTCTGTCTGTCGGTCTGTCTGTCTGTATGTTTGTCTGTCTGTCTGTCTGTCTTTCTGTCTGTCTATCTGTGTGTCTGTCTGTCTGTCTGTCTTACTTTTTGACGATTAAACTTCTGAATGGATCTTGTTGAAATTTGTATATAAATTGTGTAATTAGGCTTTTTTATGTAGGTACAACGCGTGCTTAGCCACGGGCAGCTGCTAGTAGCATATATAGGAATAGTGTATGTTATGTTTTTATTTTGTCTGCAATGTCTTATTTTAATGGTATAAGATAAGATAAGATAATGTATTTTTTATAGACTTATTTCATATCTTGTCAGTCGAAATTAATTGTTCCAATCATTTGTAGTTACTATTTTAGAACAAAACAATGTAGTTATTAAAGTAATTATGTGACCAAAATATAATTAGAATTCAACACGATAATCTGCCAAAGTTCTCCCATTTGGGAGATCTAAAAATTAAGATCCCAAGAAGGGTATTCAAATGGCTGAATTTGGCGAAAATTCACGAATATTCTCGAAGCAAAGACACCAATTTACATAGGAATTTCAATTAACAGAATTTATAGAAAAGTTAATGAAAGTCATGCTCTACCATAGATTGCATGTTTAATTTGAGTGTTTTGTTTCTGTTATTATACAAAAGGCCAGAAACAAAAAGCAAAATGCTTGAAAAAATGTTTTAGAAGCATTCATTTAATTTTAATTAGTGTTGCAAAACTCGTAAGAGAAAATAAGATAAGCCCTTAATATTACAATCTATAAATTTATAAGTTTTGTGATAATGTTTAGATATTTGGACATTAATAAAAGTTTGATTGGCTCAATAATGCCATAAGACTAAATAGATTCAGATAAAACTTGGTATAGATGTAGTACGAGTACGTATGTTACCTGTAGGGTGATCGCGCTATTTGTCAACGCCATTGAACGGATTGGTTTTGGCAAAGGTTTGGATATGTCTAATCTTAATGTATGATCTTATCAAAATGGTACTGCGCTATTCTTGCTGAACGATTTGATGTACTGTCAAAAATAACGCGATCCCGCAACGTTTTATCAACGTATAATCCGAATCAGAGCTAAATCGTTTCCGTTATAGTAATTAGCGCGTTACGAAATATGTCAAAAATAACGTTTTGTCTTTGATTTAGCTTCCGGTCGGCCCCGGAATAACATGCAACTGTTCGGGTAGGTACCACGCGTGCGAAGCCGCGGACAGAAGCCAATAATATAACCATTATAATAATTACGGTATCGCGCGTAGAATAAGACCAGTAGGTGGTTGGTCTTAGAGTATGGTTTATTCATTTTATAGCCTTCTGATTTCCATTAATTTGACATTTTGAAATGACAGCATATAACTTTATCAATGATTTCATTATAATTCTCCATAGTAATTCGATATCTATGATATGTTTTAATAAAAACTGTGTATTTATTTTAATGTTTTATAAAATATATGTATATTATATTATTATAATATGTATATTAATGGCAGAATTATGAAGAAAATCACAAAAACTATGACTGAATCGTTAAATCATGTCAAATTTTGACCTTACTTTAAAGTTGTTTTATCTCAGGCTTATAAATATATCTTTACAATATTATTTTATTTATAACAATACCAGTACTTAGTAGGTATCTACTATATTTTATTTGCGTCGTCTGTTTCTTCTATTTATTTATCTTGACTAGTGGGGCGACCACTAGTCGAACCATTGGTCGAAATTTTTATATATTTTTTTATGCATAATTTTTTAAAAATGTTTGCACTCGGCACTTCTTCTCTATATAAACTATAAATGTGCGAAATTTCATACTCCTCCTTCCGCGCAATTTGCGTTAAAAGGAGTACAGAGTTATTTTTTCACGTATTAATCAATTCAATTCAATTCAATAAGTCTTTATTCAATAAGATCACAAGGACCACTTTGAATCGTCTTTTAACATGCAAGTGAATCTAGGTGCCGGTTCCTCCTAACCCCAGTTCAAGAAGAATCCGGCAAGAAACTTGTCTGGTCTTAACACTTTTTTGTATGATCCTTGACAATTTTATTACGGATGCCGAATATATAGATTATTTTGTTTCAGTCATTTTATATCTTTTATAAGAGGATAAAACAACCTTAATGAAGTTGCTTGCTTGTATAATGATAAACTGCATTTGACGGTTGATTACAACATAAAGATTATCTTGATTACATTGAACATCATCTCCCCAGTTGTTACATACATAATTTTGATAATTATAATATCATTTTAATACCAATCATTCTTCAAGGCGATTATAATAAAACGTATGAAAACTGCCCGGTAAAATTATCCAGTACTAAATAAAAGAATTAAGTAATTTTTCATGAATTTTACTCAGAAAACAGAAATTTATTGCTTCATCACTCGCATGAGTCTCGTAAAATAGTCTGTTATGCGAAAATATGTGTTTATACCTTAAAGGGAAACGTTTTTAATTAAAAGAATTTACCTGCCTTTTATGTTTATACTTGTAGGCAGGTTAATAGTATTTGCACTGAGGTAAATTTCTTTTAGACGACTCATTCTGATGTGCACGCGACGTGTGTGGGTTGTTTTTATAGCCTATATACTTTTAAAAAATTACATATATTTTTCAAATAAATAAAATGTTAATGATTGATAGTAAACATCATATTAAATACTTATGATACCTTATAACGCCAAAACACAGAACAAATATCAATGTTTATTACACAAATGTTTGCCCTGAGAGGGAATTAAACCTGCAATCTACAGAACATAAGGCAAAGGTACTACCTGAGCTGACAGAACCGTAAGGCTATGAATCTTTTGTCAAAACAAAAGAAATTCAGCCCTGACAGCGTTCGTAAGAACCTAATAAATTGAGAGCAAAATACTATACATTATTGGGCTATCGTCTATGTATATCCCTTTAACATTATTTAGAAATGTTTATGTTTAACACTAATACTGTTCATAATAATAATTCGTATAGGAGTAGGTTCAAAATGCTCTAAATAGTTCTCCTACACAAGTCAACTCCCATTTAAGTTTCGACTAAGTTTAAAATGGTATTGTCGAGGTGAAAACTGTTAAAAGGGACCGGGCTTTTACAATATTTATACTGAGAAAAGGGCATTCATTATACTTTCTATTAATTAAAAATGAATTGGTCTTAAGTAGAGCCCAATAAAATTAATATATTTGCCTTAAAAAAAATAATTTTAAATACACAGTATTTGATCAAGAATATTTTTTTATATATCTCTGTCTACAAAGATCTTTCTTAAATTTTTCCTTTTATTTTTTAAATTCCAGGTTTATTTTTCAACTATGAACTCTACAAGCCCCAAGAGAAACTCACAGCATTAGAAATTCTAGCTGTATAATTTTCTCGAAGCGAAAAGGTTGCCACTGCAAAAATTTCGCATTAGTAAGCGGTCAACCACTTTTCTTCTCGCCTATACAAGGGGTGAGCAAGCCGTAGCCGGCGTCATATTGCTGTGACAGCTTTTAAAATATACTCACGTTATGTTCCAGACTTAGCTATAACACTACACTAACATACAACATTAATATACCTCTGAAGCTTTTGATATTCAATAATAATAAGATATGTAGTTCAAATTCACAACGTCTGGTAGATAATTGCGTGACCCAAGAGCTGGCTCCTATCAGGCTCAGCGTATTAGCATTGCCATTCAACGTGGTAATGCCGTCATCGTCTTGGAAATGCTGCTTAAGGAGGAGTTCAGTGACATACACACGTACAGTAGAATTATATATATAAAGATATAAACATTATGCATATTACATGTGAAACATTGAGCTATTATGTTTTATTTACAAAAATAATTACGTAAATGTATAGAATAATATGCAATATTATAAAATACATGTGAAACTTTCTAAGGATTGTTTAAAACGATCTATATATATAGATGGCTCAAATAATACAGATCACTGCCATGTAGCAGCGTCTCCAAAACATTAGCATCGTGGCGTTACCACGATGACTGACAGTGCTGATACGCTAGGCCTGATTAGAGCCGGATCTTGGGTCACGCGATGGTTCTACCAGATGTCGCGAAATAATATTGACGACGAGATGGACTCCTGTTCCTTACAGGCACAGGGTATCGACTCTAAAAAGCCCAAATATGAAGGCCTTATTAAAATTTATATAAATTAGATAAGTAATTAGAAAGAGACTATTCTCGCTTGAGCCTATATAATAGATGTATTTTCACGGCTAAATTATGACTAAGAAGATCAACTCAATATAAGATTTTATTTAGTTTTATCTTATTGAGCTTTATCATACTGTATCCAGTTTCAAATAGTTTGAATACCAAACAAGTTATGCGTCATGAGAAATAGTTATTTAATTCTGAATTAATTTAAATTATGACTTCGATTAACAGTTCTTGATATATATAACATTTTATTATAATATGCAAACTCTCTAAATAATTTGTAAAAATAATCTGTTTGATCAGATATCAAGGATAATCAGATACGATTACTCCTTTCTCCTAAAATCCAAAATCGAAAGCTGGATAAATTTGTATAGGTCAATGTAAACTTGTCTTCAAGTCAACGTGATTGTTACCCATGAGAATGCGAGTCTTGTCAACATGCACGATGTACAAAAATATGAGTGGAACTTATCACTTTCCAACTTTACCAAACAATAACGTAAAGAAATTCGAAAACCGCAAGAAAATTTAGAACTTTGCTTACTTCTGGTGCTTCTCAGGAGTATTCTTCAGATATGTGACCCATTTATATATATTTGCGTCGTCTTTACGTTCTTTTGATTTATCTTTATCGTGCCGAATTCTAGGTCACTTCAATGCAGTCTTTAACACGTCGCGCCAGTGACTAATCTTCCAAAGTATGTGACGAAATATTTGACAAAAAAAGTTATTGTTTCAAAAGATTTGTTGTTTTTCTTATTTATGACGCAATAAGGAAGTGTCGAGTCCATATTTTGACGAAAGGGTTGAATGGTTTATTTATTGCACCTTTTTTGGGCCTTTGTCGTTTATGTTCGTGTCTCATTGTTATAGAACTATTGTCTGGATAGAACATTGACTATTTGTTTTCATAATTTTTTGAAGTGTTTTTTGTTCGGTTTTATCACCCCAACGTCTTTTGTGAATTCGTTTTTCGTTAAACTTCCGTAGTTTTTTTTTTTTTTATAAAACATTCAATTTAATTACGAAAACATTAATAAAAACAATGATTAGCTAGATTTAATAGCACATTAAAGTCAACTTGTTGTTTTTAAAAAAAATGTTCCACCTGTTTGAATGTTTGCAATAACATAAATATATTTTGCGATAAATAAAGATTATCTTGGGATTAGTTTTCTTAGACAACTAACATTTTTGTATCAAAGCTTTATAGATACAAGTAGTGTTAAAATAATGCGAAGAATTTAATTTATCGGACATTATTAATGTAGACTACAACCGCTTGACCTAGTATTCGTAGATTTCGTAGCACTGTGTAGCATAGCGTAGCCCTACTCTGTTTCAAAGGTTTTATTAATAATGAATGTTATGTACATCTAAGTAGTGCACGACAATAGAAGTTTTACTCATTGAGGACTGAGCTAAAACCAATCGACCAGCATCGTTCGCAGCAGTATCTGAATTTCAATTTCGTGCTCTGTCTGAGCGCAAATATACATTCGTTCCACAGGTCCAGACTAATCCAATTTTCATACGTAGCTATAGCTATTGTACTATACGTGTTAATTCGAGTCGGGGCCCACGTTCAATTGCAAGGGACATCGCAATTGCATCCGCATTGTACTCTCTACAGTACTTTATTATATTGTACTCAGCACTCCCTCACGAATATACACTGTATCTGGTGAATCATAAGGTCGTGTGTTCGATGCAGAGTTTACAAATTAAGTTTACATACAGTGCATTCAGGCAGTATATCAGACTATTACTGGTGATTGTGGACGTTGTGTGCATTGATTAAGGAAGGTCACCGCTACATTGTTGTTTGTGAAGATGCGAGGTTGTTTATACTATAGGACGAGCCTGGAGGTTGGTTTCCTGTTGTAAAGTCAAAAGTCAAAGTCAAAAGATACTTTATTCAATACAATCACACGGATCACTTTGAAACGTCTTACATACTAGGTAAATTGCTGAAGTAGGTACTAAAGGAGAAATGAAATCTCAAATAGACTTTACTCTAATTCAGAGCATTATGGTATTAAACAAATGAATCATGGCATATTTTGTTTTGTCTTTCAGTAATATTCAGCAAAATTGAATAGATGACCCATAGGTGGCATTTTCTAAAGCTTCCGCGCAAGGTGACTGTCTTCCGGAATCGTGACACCTAACCTGCCAAGCCCTAATTAACTATATCAAACTTGGTGTAAACAGATATATTATGAATCACCGGGAGATGAGTTACATACCTGATTTACTTAGCCTGTTAAGGGGTCTTGGAACCAGAACCAAGTACTTAAGGGCTGGTTTATATTCAATTATTATTGAATTCCGAGCCAGTGTATTAGGAAATATGAGGAACTCGCACTTTTGATTGTAGATAGGTCGCAGGGTGACTTGCTTGTGCTTGTTTAATATTCTCTAGCAATACAGAAGGTTTATATCTAAGTTACTACTATATTGTTCTCTGTATACCTAGAACTTTGTCTGGGTTCCTTATTGACATAGGGAACTTGGCATTCAGTGTAACGTCTCTAACCGTTGACTCAATAAATTTTATAAAACTTGTGTTTTGTTTCACATTAGAAGTATAACAAAAGGTGTAAAATTGTCTCGGGTCTGGGTGTTTCTATGTATAATATATAAGTAGTTTATCAGTCATGTGGTACCCATAACACAAGCTCTGCTTTCTTTGGGGCCAGATGATGCTGTGTGAAATGTCCGGGATTATTTATTTTTATTTATTTATATGTATACTGATTTAATTTTTCGTACAGTTTCTTATTTCTGAAATGTTCGATCCCTACTATGTTGGACATTCACCTTAAAGGTACTTGTTACACGGTAGAGCACGCTTTGCTCGCCAGCCTAACCATAACTAGTATGCAAAGCAAGCTACAAAGTAGATAAATTATTCGCGCTTTTCATATGGTTTTCAGACTCAGAGTTGTATCACTGTAAAATACCAGAGTGTACTGTCTGGGATTCTTATTGGTGGATGGAGCGCAGGATCCGATGCATGTCACGTTGAGCTGCACTTACCAACATGAAATTAATATTTCCAGCTCATTCTATGTCTTGGCACCCTGATCATCTTGACGTAATCGACTCTACGCGGTATATTTTATTAATGAAATTGCAACGAGTTCTCACGTAATAATGTATGACTTGATGGCGTTTATATCAGCTAGTGTGTAGTGGGAATGGAAAATAGGCTCAGTAATTTGCGAGTTTATAGTTTCTTTAAGTTGTAGATAGCGATGTTCTTGATTTATATTGCCTTAGCTTTGTAGATGGTAGACCGTGGACACAAACCAAACGATTATTAGTTTTATATTGCCTACGTACCTAAACTGTAACTGTAGATACTTAACATAAGATATGGAAGAGCGAGACCATCTAACACAAATATATTTCTAGTTAAAAGATGGTCTCAACACTTATGAAATTGTTAAAAACTGTTACAGAAATAAAAACATTTGTATTTGTATTTTTTGTTTATTTTATAAATGGAGAATTAAATGTATTGAATACCCTTATGCTAAAAATAAACGATATTTATCTGTAAGGTATTATAAAATCTTACATTAATTTTTTGAATACCAAAGCAATTCAAATCCAAGTAAATAAACCTATAAATTGCTAAATAGTTAATATAAAAACCTTTATAAATAACACTGGTTATGATGCCAGACAATTATATTAAGAAGAAAAAGAACAACTTTCTGCAAAGAAAACAGAGTTTCTCTGAAAACTCAGTAAGCCACTATTAACGTCGGAATAAAGAAAACTCTCAATTGACTGCAGAAATTGATTACAATGTCGTCTAGACAAATAACATAGAACATTTTCTAAAAGATCCTTCTATCGCAAAAGCCTAATTACGTAAAAGTCACCTCAATTTTCCTATAAACTATGAATATTCAGCGCACCTCAACAGATTTCTACGAACGATTAATATTCAACTATTCAGCGACTTAGACGTTACACACTTTTATACATACAAAACATTGGCTTATCCTACGGAAACACTCCCCCCGCGACGAGATCCGACTCACATTGTGATGTAAATGAGTCTGCTGTCTGCTTCCAAATTACCCCTATGGTCAAGCGGGAGTCGACCGAAGACCGGACATTATACCCCTCCATTTTAAAACCAACCCATTCGAAACATTCGAATTCAACCTCTACTATCTCAACGTGAAATGCTATAATCGTTTGAGCATATAGAGACGTTACCACGGTACAGTTAAACGCATATTTCATAGCAGATATAGTGTTATGAGAGCTGGTTAATGGTAGTACGAGTGTAGGGATGGTGGTGCAATTGTGTGGACAATAATCAAGGGTAGGTAATGCGTATAATAACGAGATGGGATAATGTCTTGCGATTTGCTGATGGGTGTGCTTCAACTGTCCGTGTGACGTAGTTACGTGTGGTATATGAAAATAACTATACTAGCGCTAGCGGCTTTGCTTGCTCATGAATACATTTGCCAATCTATTGGACTTTTTGGAAGGCCTGTTAGTCCTTATAGATCCATAATTGTATATATTTTCAAGTTTTAATTTATTAACGCAACCTAAGTACGCAGATATGTCCCGAGATCTTCGAAATGTTTATAATAACTTCAATGACCACCACACAAAAGTCAAAGTCTTCTAAAATTACTCATAGCTCTTTAAAATATTTCATTTCAACGAGATATTTCCTCTCTTTGTAAGCATAAGCGGTGTCTGAGGGGTGTCGCAATATATTTTAAATTTTATGACAAGTACGTAGTGACCTCTTTTGCTGTAATGCTCAGAGCACCTGGACTTTCTTTGTCGTGAATATACCTAATTTTGGACAAGCTTCATTATGTTTATTCAGTTTGTGGTAAGTACATCATGTATGAAGTTAATAAGTCGCTTTGAGATATCGTGGTCTCAAATAACAGTAATGCATACTTTGCGCAGGAATATAATTAAATTCTAAAGGGTCATTGATGTTTTCCTGAAACCAGTTTTAAGAAAACGGGTTTATTTGAGTTTTTGATAACAAAAGAGTAGCCTCATAGTGGTCATATTTTTATGTCACCCTAACTTGCGGTTGCTAAAACTTATCGTTTTCCGCAAAAAGCATAATCAGGTTATACATATGCTTAGTTTCGGGGTATATTGTAAAAATGAGTTTTACTAGCTTAGAAATAGATCAGATAATTCAATGTCTTCGTATAACAGTTAACGAGAACGGTTTCAAAGGGTAAGTAGTGCCCGTTCTGAGTTTTATGCAGCGTTGTAAAATGAGTACATTATAATAATACAGGACTTATAAAAAACATAATGCAACGAGTGATGTGGATTACGTTGCGGAGACTATTTCGCTATCTGTAGGTACTAACATTATAAAAAGTTATACTTATAAAGCTGCTGCCCGCGGCTTCGCACGAGATACCTTCATAAAAAGTAGCCCATGTCCTTCCCTAAGAACAAAAGAATGTCATATATCTCTATACCAAAATTCATCAAAATCGGTGTAGCGGTTTAGGCGTGAAAACGTAACAAACAGACAGACAGGCAGAGTTACTTTCGCATTTATAATATTAGTACGGATTGATAGTTTCATGTCATTTGACATTTGTAGTTTCATTATTTTTTTAAATCTATATAATGCACAATGCAAAAATAATTTATATTGGAAGAGACTAGCCATTCACAACACCGTCAATCCTAGTTTGAGGAATGGTAAATCATATTATTTACTACAAATACTTTTATTGTTTATTTGTCCTTCGGGACAAGTAATACTTACCTTTACCTAGATACCAATAAAAGTAGTAAATACTTATACTATGTTTACTTTTCTTGAACACTTATTTAGAAACAGCATTACAAAGAAAAGGGTACAAAGTGTATCTACGAGTGTATTTCAAACGAGGTGTTTAGCTCAGACGTTCTCTCTAGAGACCTGAGTACACTCGCTTCTCCGCAATTTAACAAAATGCACACACCTATTGTCTGTAGGTACTGAACATCCGCATACACCATAACCAAGTTAAACTGAACCGCCTTGCTCATTACAAGTATTACAATAAACCTGCATCAAACCACCGTTGAAAGATCTTCACTAAATGGTCAAGTATAAGACGGAAATAACTAGACAGACAGCGACTAAATTAGAATATTCTCTAAGGCTTTAAGCTGCTGCTAATGCTTTTAAAGACCGACTTCACTGCTGCGATCGAAATTTAATTTTGCCTCAATATAACTGGAGACAGCATTGTACTCGTATATATACTTTGGTACGAAATACTGTACATAACATAATATAACATACAGCCTGTATAATACTTTAAGTCACGGAGCGTTGATACCTACAGCATCTTTACTAGAGATATGGTGATCATTTTTAATCAATTTATTGTATTTATTCATTAGGTATCACTAACAGCACACAGAACAATCATTGATTACTAGAAAATTGAAGAAAAAGAAATTGAAAACTAGAATTACAATTTTATGGAATTGGTACCAATTACATGCACATAATTTGTCATGAAATACAATACAAATTATACAGACAATGGCTTAAATCTAGATAATTAGATAAAACAAATACATTAACAAATCTATTGGGTCTGGGAGTTTCAATGTATAATAATGTATGTATGTATATAAACAAAATATTAGTCAGAAATGAATACAAGAAAATGAAAGAAGTAAACAAAATGGTGAAATTTTTAAATAAAACAAACATAATCAATATTGTAGTAGGTATTAGGTATAAGGTTAATCCAGGTAAATTTCTGACATGAAGATTCATCAACCTAATCTTATAAATAAGGCACAAAATAAATGTTTATAAGGAATATCAGAAAGTTAATGAGTCATTAGATCATCATTTATGATGATCATATTTTTTTATGAAGATGATAACTTTTGATACTAGAATGGGTATAAACATTATTTACAATTGAAACGGGATATTTACAATTATCAATTTATCAATATTGTCATTTTCCGATTATTCCGAAACATCGGAAAACAACAAAGCTCATATATCATAGTAAATATACAATATACATTGTTAATGGTGTTATAAAATTGTCAAATACCGTTTTACCAAAATAGTTTTATTCAATACTATCAACCCGCCACGGCTTCGCAAATGCAATTTAGATGTGAAAATTACATGTACATAATAAACCTTAATTATGAAACTATTCAATTGTATAAGGATTAATATCATAGTACAAATGTCATCATCTTCTGAACCTTTTGTGTTTGACTAATTGACTCATTTTAATAAAAATCGATTATTGTGTTACTTTATAGTTAGACATAATAGCTTCGCGGATTTTTTGTGGGTTTTTTATGATCGGTACTATAAATTATGTAGTACATTGTTTTATGTAGGTATCATTTAAACTTTATGCTGCGTACGCCAAATAATTACCTACTTATAAAGGCAAATTTTTGATGCCTTGGGTAATACTATCATTATTGTAATTTTCATACATATCCCCACTTTTTTTAAATAAGATACAGTCTATTTTACTCAGTGATAAGCTTAATTTCAGTTTTTTATGTTTATGCATTACAATGAAACATACAATAAATCAAATATTTTCTCATAACATTACAACAAATTATACCACTATGAATCGTTTTATGTGCTAGGTGAAAATGTAGGTGCTGAATCTGATATGACGATATCATATGTATTTCTACCGTAAATTATGTTTTTTAGGTTTACGATCATTTACAAATTCATGTATACAATAAAAATGCAGTTTACAGTTAAGTTAAGTTAAGAACTGTCTTATTCTTAATCAAGTTGACGTTCAGTGAGGCCGAACCTGTTATACAAAACTGCATGCCAGGTTCATAAATACCTGAACATACTACTGATAAGTAATTATTTAAGTAGTTTAATTTGCAGTCGGCGCATAGAATATCATACTATTTCTTTATGATTTTACTTACAAATGGGTAATCCTATACAAGAATCCCTAGATTGTGCTACTTGATAGTGTTTTTTTATCTTGTTAAAGTAATATAGAATGGTGTTAATGTCTAGAAGTTTCCGTACGGCTTAAGCGTTAATTTACTGAATTTATTTGCGCGTTGCGATACGAAATGTTACTTAGTGCCTACTATGAGCATAATTTAATCTCTTTATTTGGTAATTTGTATAACCAGCGCCTTTTCTTAAGTTTCTTTGGTGCGGTTACAAAGATATGGACCCTTTACTAATGCAAGCAAGTATCCAAAACATGACGAAAATAAATAATATTGCCAGACCAGATAAAAACAAAAACAAATAGCTACTTACTAAAATATGCTGTGAAAACTAAGTAACTTGTGAATAAAATTGTATCGTCGAGCTATTAGATCATTATTTTTGGTTTGTAAAGAAGTGTTAAGCGTTTCAGAATAAGTAGGTAGGTAGGTACAGATACATACACACGGTATACATATATAACTCATGTAAAGCGTTCGGTGACGATGACGTGAGTTCCATGATTTTCGTTCACCCAAAAAGTGTCAACGCGCCTAAAGAAGTTTTCATTTCAAAAATACACAAACTAGGTTTATCTGTTGGTCTCTTACCTATTTAAAATTTTTTTCTGACCGAAAAATGTATGTACACTATACAAGTAGTCTCAAAAGATGAGGGAAAACATCGTGAGGAGACCGGCATGTCGTAGAACCTAAAAAGGCAAATTCACGAAAGGCGCACTTTAATTGACGACCTCTGTGGTGCAGTGGGCCAAGTCCGACTGAGACGCAAAGGTTGCGGGTTCGATTACCGCCGCGAGACAAATGTTTGTATGATCTACAAGTATTTGTCTCGGGACTGGGTGTTTAAAAAAAGTATATAAGTTCCTTAACCCATAACACAAGCTCTGCTTACTTTGGGGCTAGATGATGCTGAGTGAAAATTCCGGCATTAACATTATTATTATTATTCATTCACCACACTGGTTTGAAATAAGTAGTGCGGAAAATAAAAAGAAGAATCTACTACCTCCACTATGATAGCTTGCTAGTCTTACTTTACAAGAAGGTAGGTAATTAAATCACTTGTGACCCTTCCTGAGTCCAGCTCTGCAATATTGCGAGGGAGGCGAACGTGGTGGCAATATTAAGAAATTTATTGGTGCAAATAAGTAAATAATTTACAGGTGGATTATGTGGAAGGGCAAGTTTATTAAAATTTTGGTAGACGAGTAAATAGGCTGTATATCAAGCACCAAGCTACAAGCACCCAAACATAAACTATTGTTGGTAATAACGATATATACCATTTCAGATACCACATTTTGAACCCACAACAGGAAGTGAGACGTTTTTTGTTTTAGTCATACATCTATGTCTGTATCAATTTATTAAATGCTTATTGAGCTTGGCTATATGATCCCATTTGACAAGGCCTAGTCCAAACGAACTATAGTGATAATTTTTTGTATATAAATTTTGGATCTATACAGGGTGAAATTACGGCGATATTAAATGTACAGACAGATAAAGCTACATATCAGTAATCATAAAATGGATTAATAAAAAAAAATTCAACAATAATAAAAATCAAACAAAGTAAACAATACATTAGGATACATAATATCAATCAGCCTATACGTCAGCGCTACCGTTATGAGGCAGCTACGCGACGGCAGCGCTGGGCGCGTGGAGCGCTACAGCTTTTTACATACAGGTTGCTCCAAGATTATAAAGAAAATTATTTGATCTACACATTATGTTATGATAAAATAAGAATAAAATATGTAAAACTTAACATACGAATCCGGATACGTGTCTGCATTTAATGTAATTGTTGCACCAACCTGTATAATAACATCACATTGTTTCTGTTGTTAGGATCATAAAACTCTTTCGTTGCGAGTATTAGCGATTATCTCGAAGCTACATTGACCGTGTTATTTTGTAAACCAACAACAAAACATCATCATCATTATAAATAAATTGCGTGTAACCATCAACCGTGCATTGATTGTTGAAGTAGGTAGGCCGTGACCAATAAAGATGGCACTAAAACCAACATATTACTGGCTGGAGCTAAAGCTATCCAATTATAGGCGTTCATTACCCATCAAACTTGATACCCAACTCATAATTCTACAGCAAAAAGCGTCAGTCGTTATCAAAAGTACCTATACATCTTACTGGCCCACAAGTGATAATGACTATAGGCATTTTAAAACCTACGTAGTAATTATTTGATGTGTTTTCAAAAGTACCTCAACGCGTCATATAGCAGCGTCCATAACGTGTTTTATCAGAACAGTCTCAGCCAGTATATATTACGTCTAACTTCGACATAAGTGAATCATAAATTTGGTATAAGTCGAGTCGTGGGTAACATTTATATCAAAGACATAAGACTCAAAATACAATGACTCACAACTCTACTTATATTGTACAAATTTCATCAAATAAATAAATAATGCTGAACATTTCACACAGCTCATCTAGTAAGCAGAACTTGTGTTATGGGAACTATATGGCTGATATACTACTTATATAATTTTTTTTGTAAATACATACATACTACAAATAGAAAAACCACCCAGACCCAGGACAAATATTTGCAGATCACACAAACATTAATCTCGGGGCGGGAATTGATCCCCAATCTGCGTCACAGGCAGGCCTTAGCCCACTGCTCCATCGAGGTCGTCGAAATCTGTTTTTATTATTGTAAGTTGTTAAGCTCTTTTTGACAGTAACTGTACCCACTAGCCCAAGTTAACTAACTTGTAAGTTATTCGTTACAATAGTTCAAACAATAACCTCTTTCTTCATTGAGTAGGTACTAGCATCATTTTACGGCCGCGAATTTTATCTCGTTGCTACAACGCTGAAAATAAACGCAAAATATTTACATAAAATTTGCATCCTCTGAAACATTATCACGTGCGATTCTCGACTTTATTGCGTGGACAATAATGGAATCGGTGTACGCGGCTTGTGGGTGCTGTAATGTATGAACAAACATAGGGTCTCAGTGTGTAAATGTATGGAGCTCGCAGTTTTACGAGAATATTCTGGCTATAACGTTTTGTATTGTAGTCATGTGAAAATTTTTCAGTGATTCAAAATTTTTTAATTCCTTTTGACTCTTCCAATTAAAACGCTCACGTTGTTTCTCGAATAAAATATAATATACTAGCTGGTGCCTGCGACTTCGTCTGCGCAGGATTAGTACTTCGTGTAATACTTACGATTTTTGCAAGGCACGCCAGAATAGCTCGCAGATGGCAGATTTTTTCCTACTTACTTGACACTTATCGTTATATTTTGGACAATTCACACAATATCTTTATAAATTATAGCCTGTGTGTTATTCTGGTGTATAAGCTATATTATTGTAAAGTTTCATTAAAATACATTCAGTAGTTTTTGCGTGAAAGAGTACCAAAAAGACATATGTACAAACTTTCGCATTTATAATATTAAGTAGGATTTAGGCAGAAGAATTTTAGAAACAGAATCTATATATTAATACGTGAAGCAAAAACTTTGTAACTTTAAATAGAGTAAAAGAATGCAATTTTTTTATTATAATATTTTTATTTTAATTATGCATAAAAAATACATTAATTATTAATTAATTATGGTTGAATTTCGAACAGTGGGTGACCACTAGTTTCAATTAAACCGTCTGCGTACCACAATTATGAAATAAATATCTACTATATTTAGGTTTTGTACACGTGTCATCAACCTAGACTAAATTGTGCACCTGAGACAAAGGCTTTGTGTAGATAAGGTATGCACCTCTGATATTCCTACAGTTCAAACTGTTTCTCGGGGTACAGCTAGGAGACATTTGTTCAAGTGATGTTACTCTGTTAATTGACTGGACTTTCAGCTTAGTTGGTAGTAGCTCTGATTTCTGCGCTTAGATTGAGGGTTCAGTTCCCTTCTAGGACAAACATTTGTGTGATGAATATAGGTGTGTTGGTCGTGTGTGTGTCGTGTATCTAGATGGTTTTGTATGCATCATATACCAATATGAAATATATATATCAGATTAAGGTGTGGAAACCATAAAAAATACATTATATAGCCAAATTATAGCTAAATATTGTGAGTAAAATTGTATCATACAAAGTAATTTGCTACAGCAACACAATGAGAGTCAATCAAACATTTACAAAGCAGGAAACACCCAAATCCTGCGGTAGTAATAGCTTATTGTGTAACGACAATTCTCCGGAAAAATATTCCATCAAATTATATTCAAGCCTGTTTTAAATTAAACACAAGGGAAACAAGGGACACCCTCATCTAACTTCTACCACGCGAAAGGAAGCCTACTTAATTTAAAAGATATCGCGCCTATCAAAATAGCCATTATAGCATCCCCTTAACAAAAGCATGGTAAATTCTTGAATACTAACAGCCTACTTTTGATTTCTCAACAATGGTAGGTAGATCCGATCGATCAGGACCCCACAGTTCCGGTCGGGGCTGAAATCCACGTTTTTAAAACTCTAAGCTGACCAGTGTAAGTAAGGACACCACGTTTCATACGAGGGAGAAAATAGAGCAGAGGCTAGGCCGAGAGCAGCAGTCATGCGGATCTCGGTAAATTGGATACGTTATCTGCACCAGGTAGCTACAGACTAATTGTGTATTCTTTCCTCGCTCCGACGTCCTTAATCTGCCCTGTTTGCCCCACTCACCCCCACCCCTTTCCCCCACAAGCCGCGTCTCAACTAAGCGGAAAGTTTTAAAACGCTGTATTTATGCAGATTTCAAAGTCAGTTGCTTTTATTGCGCGAATTAGGTAGATAAGGTGATTACGGTGGCGCCGGAAAATTTATCTTTTTAATTAAAGATTCGATCCGTTTTGTTCAATTGTTATTGCTTAAGTATTTCCGAAGTTTTCTTACTCTGTAGTGTATCTGTATAAATTATAAATATATTTCATTTCTATCGATTGACGAAGCTTCTATTGTATTATAGACCACGGTATTAGATGTAGGCAAAAATATTCGCGTAGGTTTTTATTACAAGCAACTCACATCTAAAGAAAAGCAAATTATCAGATAACAACAAAACTGGGTCTCCATTCCGTGAAAACACAAAACAAAATTGTCTTTGACTAAACTAAGTGTTAATTCCAAAGGATTACACCCATTCTTGTGCGTGCGATAACAGTAATTTGATGGCGTATAAAATTAACAAGTAAATCGTACAAGTAATCCACCTCAGTAGGTAGATTATAACGAAACCCACACATAACGCGGTAGGACCCAATAACTAAGGCGGCGGTAGTGAGAAGGAAATTGCTCGGGAAAAATTTGCATTTTTATTGAAATTTCCACTCTTGGTCGCGGATGAAACTATGTCTCTAAATACGTACTACCTTAAGCTTTGTATAAGCGTGTCTGTTTGTGTGCGCTGTCTGTTTGCTGAGCATGTGTGGGAGCTCGCGGGTGGCATAGAGACGTGACTTCTCGCAAAATTATATCGATAAAACCACCTATTATTATACCGCATCACAGCTGTAACAATCTCCGGATACTTGAAGCAATAAATTGATATTTTATGTGACTTTTATCGACCCGATGATCGTTTGAGACATTTTCAATTCTCGATAACGACCGGATAAAAATATTCAAATCTTACTTTAGCTAATTCTAAATGACTGTATATTATTTGTTGTTTGTTATCGATAAAATGTAACATCACTAATGTGGCGGACGGCAGACAATTGCTACACAAGTCTGTATGTATACGAAGTTGACTTTAGGGAAGGGATCATAATAGGGAATTTTCTCTGGCAAATATGCGCACAGTATCCGATACCCTTTTCACTTGTATTGTTTTTATTTTCTAACCCTAATGAAAGAACTTGCCTTGTCTGTATTGCAATTTCAATATATTGGCTTAGTGGCATTTTTTTTGCCACGTACACCGTGTGTTTTGGAAATGCTTTTATATAAAATCATAGATATTTCTGTATTGGGAATAGACCACTCTTCATAAATGTAACTGTAAGATTTTCCTGTTCAGGAATATAAAATCGCGAAAATGTTGTATAAACAAAAACTTATCGAAGTTTCTAGAAATACTTCTTAATACAAATAATATGAAGCTTTTATTTTCGAGTATAAAGATTGATATTGGTTTTTACAACATTGAAAATTGTGAATGATTAATGCCCTCACAAACACACGATAGATACTTAAACGCTTTTTATTCATCAGCTGTAAATGTCTCTACAAATTGGTCATAAATTTGTGCTCTATTAAAATTGACTACCCTCAAAACGGTTATTGTAACATTACGTAACTTGGTAACTATTCCGAAAACATAAAACAATGCATCCAAAAAATATATCGCAAGTTACACAACACCTGGGTATAAAGGTTAGATTTGCGTGACAAAACGGAGCCGATTTTATGACAAAAGGGGCAGTGTTTTACGATCTCTTATCGAATAGCAAATTTTCTCTAGAACAAACAAAAGTGTAAGTTATATAAAGAACTAATTTGAATTACAACAACGTGATGGGATTTATCGATTTTCAGGTTTTAGGAAAGGAAATACATGCTATACATTTTGGGAAACACGGGCTTTTGCTTACGTATTATCAAAATTCATCGACAATACATATATATACGTAAAAAACTTAACATTTGATTTAATATATTTTAACTATAGTTCGGGTATAAACTCGTTATTTGCTGCATTAGTATAATATTTGCATAGCAAAATGTAAATGTTAACCGTACACAAATAAATCTTTGAATATTAGCGGTTATAAAAAAATATTGTTCATATTTGACGACCTCTGTGGCGCAGTGGGCTTAAGTCCGGCTGAGACGCAAAAGGTTGCGGATTCGATTCCCGTCGCGGGACAAATATTTGTATGATCTGCAAGTATTTGTCCCGGGTCTGGGTGTTTCTGTATGTATGATATGTATGTATTTATAAAAAAAAAGTAAATAAGTAGTATATCAGTCATGTGGTACCCATAACACAAGCTCTGCTTACTTTGGGGCCAGATGATGCTGTGTGAAATGTCCGATATTATTATATTATTATTATTATTTAAGTTAGTTCAAAAAATACAAAAAAAAAGACAAATTAAAAGGTAATTTTTATGACTGATTATGCAAAAATTTGCAATTAACATGGATGCCAATTATCTTTATAATTGCGAGGGTAGATTTAGGCACCTATTTATTATTATTTTTTCACATAAAACTTTTAAGACCTATCGTTAAACTAACACAGAATAATGATCATTACTATCACTGCTAGGACTTTGTCCACCAAAACATTAACCAGCATAAAACTAGTTAGACTTTGATTGTCTCCTACTACATATTTTGTTAATTAAATAAAAAAAAATATATACCTATACTAGCTGTCCCGTTCGCGACTTATCCGCGCGTTTTAAAAAGAAAAAAAAAAAATCTAATTGAACCGACTGCAGCGCCATCTGCTGGGCTGATTTGTGAATCTAAACTATCCAGGGCGCCACCCAAACGCATACAAAAAAATTCATTCAAATCGGTCCAGCCGTTTGGGAGGAGTTCAGTGACATACACACAGTACACAGTAGAATTATATATATAAAGATATAGGACTTTGCACACAACACCATCTATTCCCAAACTAAGCATACCTTGTATTATGGTGACCAGATGGCTGATAGAATACTTTTATATCTATAAATTCATACTAATGATATTGTATAACAACCAGACACAGAACTAACACCTATGTTCATCACACAAATGTTTATCCTGGGAATCGAACCCTCAACCTACATCGCAGAAGGCAGAGCTACCAGCTGAGCAGACAGGCCAGTCATTTAAATTTTGTTATTTGAAGCGGATACTAGGTTTTTGTGCTATGTAAACTACCGCATATGTCACACATAGTAAATCCAATCGATGCACACCTTTCTTTATTCAAGATAAAGCAAACACCGAAGTGAACAGATAAAGAGGAGAAATCGACCGCAACTATATAAAGGTTTGCAGCGATAAAAATACTGTGTTTATTAGCACGTCCTACATCAGCACCCTTAACCTGAAAAACTGGCTCAAATGCAAAAAAAAAACAAAGCGAAATTATATCGCAACACGATAGGTTTACAGCTCTTTTTCCAATGATAGTAAAATTGCAATAATGATGTTTTAAAAATACTTGAATTTGAACTTACGTTCCACAGTATCAGTAAATTTGGATCCCTATCTCGGGTTTTTTTTTCTAAAACGTGATTTAAAGAGGCTATTATTCCTTTTAATTTTATAGCACGCTAATGCTTTTTATCGTTTAATAAACACAGATGTTTTTTGTAACTGCGATCGGAAGCTAAAATTGTAATCATTACAATATTTTTCTAATACCAAGTTTTCAATTTGTGCAGATCATGTTTATCAGAATCACAAAACGCAATGTTGATACTTGAAGCTCTCAGAGCTTTCGTTGTCTTTGTAAATTGTAAACAAAGCTATATTTACAATTATTTACGTTTACCAAAAGTGGGTAAGCTATTTTTGCGCTGCTGTTGTATTTTCGTGTTACAAATCGGTTAATTCTGATATGAATAAAATCGATTTACGCCCTTTTCGCCCCTCGTAAAAATGTGCATTGCAGCTATCATAAAATAATCTAGTTTACTATAACAAAATGCGCTTTAGATACGGACTGCACATATTTATCCCTTCCCCTCGCAATACTTTCCCATGAGAAAGACAGAGACAAGCCCACTTCATTAATTCAAGGTTCGACTATGTCGCATATTTTAAAGGTGATATGGCAACAGTCACGATGTTTGAAATTTTCTATTAATTGGCTTTTTTAGTGCTTTTTGTCGATGTGATTCTATGGCTTAACGTGATTTCGTATCTATATTGTCATGTAAATGCTTGTTTATTTGACATTGTTTGGAGCTTTTATTACTGGTAAAAGGATAAAAGTCTACAATGGAATAATAATTTGATTGAGAGAGTTTCAGTTGTTTTACCTTCAGAGTACGTTTCGACGCTAAGCACTGAACGTTTCAAGAGTTTATTTACGTCGCCATCTTCAGTCGACTTCAAAGATGGTTCGAATATAACATTCATTTATTTTGGTTTGGCACATAAAAGCAATTCAAACGCCTTTAATCGACCTTTCAATTGAATGCGAAATGTATGCTAATGTCGCCGCCATGTTGATATAATTGGCGACACTTCCTTTAACTAAAACGTCCTCCGATAAATGTGCGGACGTGCCGGTTAAGCAGCTACCAATTCTACAGCACCATGAAAAATTCAATACATCGATAGTCGATACCCATAGAACGAAAGTGAAAAAAACGAAAACAATAACGAAGATTTGATCAGTATTCAGTCCGCGGCACTTCAGTCCACAGCTGGGATATTTGGCAAGGGGACAAATCCTGATGTAGAGTACCACAAGATCTCGATGCCACAGTAACTTCACGTCAAACAGTGGAGCTGTTGACGGCGAATCGAATTTACAGCGCAATTAACGACTTACATTATGTAAGGCATGAACGTCAGACTGAAATAAGTCGGGATATTTTAAGTGCGCTGGTTTATTCAGCTGAGAAAATCTCATAAATTAAGTCGATCGCATCTCGCTCGGTTTGCGGTCAATGATTGCAAATAAATAGCCGAATTAATAAAACTCATTGCACCAATAACAGTTCTAACGGTATGAATAACGCTCTCGTTTGTTATGCACTTAAAATTTGCTCGTACTTTGTCGAGTATCCAAACTAATCATGCCAATAAAGAGTCTCGGGCATCGCCTCTATCATAAATAATCTCGTTACTGTGCAAGCAACTCGGTCAAATACCTGTGTTTTAAATCAGATGTGATGTACTAGAGGGCGATTTATTTGGCCAAAACGGCTCCTTTGTTGTAGCTAATAAATAATTTACTGGTTGGTTGGACAGCCCGTGAATTCATGCTCCGCTGAACTACTGTAAAACTTCATGTATATGGTAGCTACTTCAAATGATTTACGAGGCAATTTCAAGTGGATAAAATACTGATATCAAACTCGTGATAAACGTTCTGCATATAGACATGCATTATTTATATTTTACATGTAGCCACCTCCTTATCTATATACAAAGCAGGACGAGTATGACTGGCCTCGCAGCTTAGTTGGTAGTAGCTTTGCCTTCTGCGCTGTCGGTTGAGGGTTCGATTCCCTTCAAGGAAATTGGTGTAATAAAAACATGTGTTTGTTCGGTCTAGGTGTTGTAAAGTATCGTAAGTATGTATTTAATAAATATATAAGTACTAGCTGTTACCCGCGACTTCATACGCGTATGCTTAGATTCTTTTTTTTTATTTTTGTAAGGAATTCATTATGTGCATCTAAAGAACACCTCATAAGTTTAATCTCCTATTTTACCCCCTTCGGGGATGATTTAGCAAAAGCGTTGAAACATGTATTTCTTTATTCCCTACCAAAAGCTTAAATATTAGTTTTCAGATCCCTAACATAACTGAATATGAGTTGCCAAAACAAACTTTTATCCCCTATTTGTCCCCCTTCAAGGTTGTTTTTTAAAACAAAAAGTAGCCTTTGTTCTTCCTCCAAATGCAATACATCTTCTTAGCAAATTTCATCAAGATCCGTTCAGCCGTTTAGCCGTGAAAACGTAACAAACAGACAGACAGAGACACTTTCGCATTTATAATATTAGTATGGATATGGATTCTATCAATAACACAAGCTATGCTTAGTTTGGGGCTATAATAGTGTTGTGTGCATTGTCCACCTATATTATTAAAGCAGCTTACAAAACAGGTTAGATGAATCCTATAGTATTGTGTTTAAAACAAAGAGTTTACATCTAAATGTCAATGAAAAATTGCATTCATTTACAAACATGGAGAGTGCCTTTTAAGATATAGGTATATTAGTAAAGAAGGAAAATCGAACTCTGCCTCCCACGATATGCATCCATTATCGATAATATTTTATCTTCGATTTATATTCCAAACACAAATCTTTGTAATCACAGAAGAAAAAAGCTTACGACACTATCTACATGGTGCTTTACTCAAGAGGTCTAGGGGTAGATCGAGTTACCTTATCTATGTCACCTCAAAAGGGTGTATCACGTTTAAAGTTATTGAGAACGCCGACTGCACGACATAACTCACAAAACTTATCGTTTCAATACTTCACAGAGCGATTGCATCTTGTCGTCGTGTCTTTCATATATTTCTGTATCTTGAAGCAGAACAGTCAACCTACATCTAGAGTTCGGCGACCCCGCAAGGCCGGAATCCGTCATCCTCAGTTCAAGGTCACCTCGAACTCATG
The DNA here is from genome assembly GCA_948098915.1 of Lampropteryx suffumata. Taxonomy (NCBI): domain Eukaryota; kingdom Metazoa; phylum Arthropoda; class Insecta; order Lepidoptera; family Geometridae; genus Lampropteryx; species Lampropteryx suffumata. Next base: position 7,420,655 of record OX402559.1, read on the forward strand.
TCACTACGTCACACGTCACACGTATCTGCATCTTTGATCGTCTACGTGGATCCTCACCCCGATTGCAGACTCTATTCCCTTGTGTTAAGGCGCGGTTCAAAAATAGTAGGTGCAATGACCTCGTTCCTCCAACGCGGTTTGGCTTCAACATGTTACTTTCGTTGGTATTTTTGTGCTGATTATGTTGGGTGTGGTTATGGCGATGTGGGTAAATAGTTTTACAGAACAATGACGTAGGTAGATATGTGTTTTAATAATAAAATATCGGTAGTATAATTCCAAAACAAACTTATTTATATAAATAAAATAATTTACAATAATATAAAACTCTTAAAGAGTGTAATTTAAACAAGTACGATATATAATTTCAAATATAACATTGAAGAAACTCATTGGTGTGGATGATAATATATCGTAACCTTATCATTGGAATAGGCTAGAATGTTATCATCACGAAACTTGTTCCACCCACTTGACTTCACAAGGCGGCAATACGTTGACGACCCCACTCTCACACATGGCGAACCTTACCCCATAACGTTTCACCAAAGATATTGATCTATAGTATACTGGCTACAAGCAGTATCGCAACTTCACTACCAACTTAACAAAGCTATGCTAACAGAAACTCTCGAAGACTGTCCAGCTCTATATTATAATTCTTCTTCTTCTTCTTATCGTGTCACTAGTTATTTCTAACAAGAGCGGTGAAAGGATTAAAGTGCGCTTAAGCTCTCGATTTTGCCAACAGGACCATTATAATCACACACTAGCTAATAAGATATTTAAATATGTTGCGATCTTTACTAATTTATATTAGAATGACAAGGAAAAAACATACTTAAAAGCCAGCAAATTATGTGTTTATATGATAGAGATTTCGTCTTTCTTTTCTCATTTTATCATAGACTTTATCACAGTGGGACAATTTAAAATTGTATAAATAATTTAGTTTAAATAAAAATAAATAATGTTTTAAATAATGTTTTAAATGCTGTCGCCCGGAAATAGTCATTATTTTCTGCTTACGTGCTGCTAGGTATGTTTTTACATACACTTGATGTGGTGCAGTAGTCTGATACGTGTTCAGTTGACATCAGCGGCAGTTTGGCAATGGCCGGTGAGTGTATTGTATTGTAATAGTCTGGTCAACACAATAATAAAATTACATTAAGAAAAACCATAGAGCTTCTAGAGCCTCTATTTTTTCGATTAAATAATTTTTATTTAAATTTCAAATATTATTTAAGCTTATAATTCTTCTTCGTCTTATAAATCGATAAACGCCGGCTACACGCACGAAAAAGCATTACTCATGGTCACATTCCGCGTGAGCCGAGCGTGCAAGCGAGAGCGCGGAACAAGCAATAGAGAGGCACGATCGGTTCATCAATGTTTTCTTATGACGTTATTACGTACAATTATTGTCCGTAAACCGACTTTACAGGCAACCATTTTTTTGTTAGATGTGGATTCCTGTTTGGATGAAAGCCTGCTCCCGAGCTTGCCATGTTTTTCTGTGTTTTGCTGTGTTCCTCCAATTTTTACACGCAACCACGGCTACTTCATAATATCATTATATAGGTACCTACCACAATAAAATTGTATGTCACAAAAAAAATTCTATACAACAATAAGACTGTCGAAAATGTGGTACTGAGATTTACTTTTACTGTGCCGAGTTTAGTTCATCGTTCAAGTTCTGATAGTGAACATTTTTCTTTATCACCAGTTGATAAATTTGTTTTAAGAGGTTTAGGTTTTTTTATATTTTTATAACCTATAAATACGTATATTGTTGATACTGTATTCAATATTATTTAGTTAATCAATTAAAATTGTGCTTTAGATTTCATATAGACAATAACGAAAGCTTTCGAATTAATAACACTAGCAAACGTGAAGCGAAACTTATTAAAAGCATAAATTTGCGATTTTATATTAAAAACTGATTCATACATTGGACGATGTCTGAACTAATCACATAAATAAAAGGGCACAGCAGATGTTGCACTCCCCTCGCACACTACGTTTTTATTCCAATTTCATATTTTACAGTTACAATTAATGGCTAAGGGCTTCTCTTTTGCTGACGTCGGTACACGTACACGTGAGTTTTTGAATTGATAACTTCTTATGGGTAAACCACTTCGTTACGTAACGCGTTACGGCGTCAGTCTGGCTTACCTTTCTCTCACGCATACGGCAGCGGTAGGCAGGCTCCTCCTCTCTCACTCTGACCCACTGTTAGATTAGTTCAAGTTAACACTTCTGTCGGGCGTCCCGAAACGCACACGTTTTTTTTTAATTCTCATAACTATTTCTTAATATGAAAACAATTTTTTTCTCCCTGTCTTAATATGTTGTATTTCTGCTTGGCTGTTATAATATTATAAGTATTATTAATTTAAAAATATATAAGTATATCAGTCATCTGGTCACCATAATACAAGCTATACTTAGTTTGGGGTCAAATGTGTTGTGTTGATTGTCCACCAATATTTTTTTATTAAAAATATTCCATATTTCCATGACTCTTATTCCAAAAAGAAAATATATTATGTTTGAGTATATACACATTATATATTATTACTAGATAAGTATGTACTTACGTTCCATAACAACTATAACAGATTGAAGCTGCATGTTGCCTGGAATATAAAATCTTACAGACTAGGTATTCTCGACAGTCGTTTTTCAATAGGGGCTTGACCTATTTCGTAAATAATTCATGTTTCCAAGCTATGAATATTACAATCTAATATTAACACATTTAATTTATTGTTATTGATATTCAAATGAGAGTTTCGACAATTTTAATATCTACGATGAAAAATTAATAAAGAACTTTCACGTTTGACAAACTTTTACACTCATTTGTGATAAATTAATAAATTCGTGGGTAGTTAATTTTCTTTAATGGTATAACGTGGACTAAATGATGTGCATTTTATATGCCGTTAACACTTGGTAGGAAAAATTTAACTTATTCCAACATTATTAGATAAAAATCGGTTGGTAAGTTGGTAATTATAAGTAAAGTCCAATCGTCGACCATGTCTGTCTATCTAAACTCAAAAACTACTGAACGGATTTTCATACGGTTTTTACAAATAGACGAAGTGATTCATGAGGAAGGTATAGATATATAATTTACCCGTGTGGAGCAGGGCGCGTTGCTAGTTAATAATAATTGAATAAGTTATTATGCTTGAAATATTTTTTATATTAAATAAGTATTTTTTCTCATACCTACTTAGGAATGTAAGTTTTACAACTGTTTTATGTAAATATTTATAAAATTATGTCTGTTAATGTGTTACACAATATATAAGCTTTATTTTTAATTTCCTCACGTACTGTATTTGATATGTATTTTATATAGATCTCTGTGGCGCAGTGGGCGAAGGCCCGACTGAGACCCAGAAGGTTGCGGGTTCGATTCCCGCCGCGGGACGAATGTTTGATCTGAAAGTGTTTGTCTCGGTCTGGGTGTTTTTCTATGTATAATAAGTATGTATTTACAAAAAAAAGTACTTATAAAGTATATCATTCATCTGGTACCCATAACACAAGCTTTGCTTACTTTGGGGCTAGATGATGCTGTGTGAAATGTCTGGCATTATCTATTAATATTAAATTTTAAGTAAAAACTTTAAATAATACTGTTTAACTTTATATCATACCATTTTGTAAAATTATTGCAACAATACCTTACGGCCATTGCGACCCCTAGTATCATTTAAAATACAAGCCTCCAACGGTAGAAGCATAAATTCCTTTCCGAGTCCCATCTAGTCATGTTATTATGGAGGCAGCCTTATTATACCTACTTACCTTGTTGTTTGAGTAACTTTAACGAGACTTTACTTACCTACAGTTAGTAATACCTATCTAATTTAACAGCATAAACACTGCAAATATTTAAGTTTAGGTTGTAAAGACTGTGGTTAAAGAAGACGATGGCCTTCTTCTCAATTGATCGATGACATTGTTTACGCTCGTAGAAGTTCTTTGGCGGAAGCCAGCATTAGATATTGTCTGATATGTGAATTCATAATAGATAAGTATTTGATGGCATAGGTAGATTCAAAAATAAAGAGACAGCGATCAACAGGCTATTAAAACCTTTCAAACCTATCACTGCTTCACTTGAAATTGAAATGATCCCTCTTGCTCGTTTAGGGTGCATCCAAAAAGCTTCAAAAGCGATAATTCACAACGCAAGAATGCGGACCGACAAGCTTAGGCGCGTGTTTAAATGAGCAAAGTTACAACTGCAGGTATCATAGACTTTATTACGTGGTGATAGGTGATAAAGTCGCGTTGTTGGAGTGATGGCTGGGTTGCCAGTCGGTAGCAATGGTGGACTGTCATGGCGCGGTTGACGTCACTCAGCCAATGAGCTTGTGGCGAGACGCGACTGCAGCGCCACAATATGGCTGCCGTCGGAACTCCACCGCCGCTTTTGGTCTGTTTAGGCCTAGAGTTAAAAGAAATCATTGTAAATATATGAAAAAGTAATTGCTAAATTTATTTTTAATGCATAGTTATACAGCAATTATATTTGCCTTATTTTTTGACGTGTAATTTGTTAGATAAATGTAGAGAATACAGTGAAAAGCCGGTGTTGTTTTGTTTTTGTTGGGTAAGTTGTATTATGTATTATTATTTTTTTATTTAACAAATTAATCTTTTAGTCTGTATTTATGACTATTAAGGTTATAAAGATAATAATAGTCACTTAAATTGAACTTTGTAGGTATTTCTGTGTCTTATAAGATTTTATTTTGAGTAGCTTACTCAGTATTTTAACAGTAGTTTTTTAAGAGTAAGCTACTTATATATATACTAATTTGTATTACTGTGAGCATTAAATGTATTATGTATGTATAACAACTCTACCTTATGTTGATATTACTGTTGTTATGTAAATAAGTAGGTACCTACTTATTTTGCTGTAGGTACTTACCTAAACAATTGCCAAAAAGAGGTAGGTGCTGCAATAAAGTCAACCTCTTTACGTGCCTTATGTGCACGTGCCTATGTAATTTAATGTGCTTCTTCTTCTTTTTATCGTGTCACTAGTTATTTCGAACCAGTGTCGTGAAAGGAAGCTCTTGACACATGTATTCGAACATTTAATGTGCTAATTACAGTTTATATACGCAATTTTTTTACTCGTATACCTACATACCTATATGGCAGAGGATTAAATATACAACTTCTTAATATTATGTTTATCTATAATTTATATATAATGTGGATAGATAGATAGATAGTTAATATTATGTAGGTAGGTATAGGTAAACTGGAAAATTGCTTTTCATTTTAGATAACATCCCTTGTGATGTAACTTTAGTATTAAAACTGAATATATTTTAAAATAATTATGCATCCTTAGGCAAGTTTATCTAAACTAGTTACATACTCTGATGACCAACACCACTTCACTTCAAGCGGTCACCCAACCAAATAAAATCTGTTCTGAAGGTTCTATTATAAATATTGAGAACATTAACAATTCATATAAATACAATCCTATTAATATAATCTATAAATGTCAAAACTTGTGCGTATGTTTGTTTGTTAGTCAATTACGCAATGGCTGAACTGATTTGGATGTAACTTGGTAAATATATAATGACAATATATATAGACAATGATTCGGGTATTTTTTATATATATGTACAACGCGGGCAAAGCCGCGTGTAGCAGCAGTTATTAAGTAACAAATGTTATTACAAATTTATCAAACTCTTTCCTCTTATTTTTGTATTAAGGCCACGATCAAAATACTTATTTTTAATATAGAACGGATATTACTGCTCTTATTATCTTATTTTAAGCGTTGAAATGACAGAATGCGTATTCATTAAATTTGCAAAATTCATGAAATGTAGTAGTATATATGAATTTGGAATGTAGACTAGCTAACCCGACATAGTTAAGACGGGCGTCTGTCTTAACTATGAATATTAAATTCATTATATAAATTGATATCGTCGTTTAGTTTTCTTAAATTTTCTAATTTCCCACGCCTCTTTCTTATTTTTTTCTTTAATAAGAACCTTCTGCTGACATTAACAAACATAACAAAAAAATAATTAGCGAAATCGGTCGGCTAGATCAATTTTCTCACGCGTGATAAAAGTCCCCGTGACCAAGGGAAATACGGATTAATTTTTATATAGGTATATATAATAATAATAGATGGTGAGGAACTAGAGCACTAATGATCTAGTAGTAGTGGCCCGCTTTCCGATCCTAAAGTCATGGGTTTGAATCCGTTTCGCATCAATAAATTTTTCGATTCGAAAAATGTCGCGCAAAAAAATATATAAGTACTCTCAAAAACGAAAACTTTTGTAGAATCTAAAAAGTTCAAATAGTCAAGTTAACGAAAGGAGCCTCTGAGGCGCACTTAATTTTCTTTCAACACACAGACAGGTTGGAAATAACTATCGTCACAATTAGAAGATTAATAGTATCAATCAGCATCTAATACATTATTTACTTACGCGTTTATGTGTTGAATCTAGATTAAACGAAAACGCAACGCTATCTTCTTCTGCGTTAACTTGGAAAAAATGCAATTGATATCAAATACTCATTGTTTAAAGTTAAAAAGCCTCAGATATCTTGTTTCTTAGGTCTTTTAAGGGTTCTGAACTCCAACAAAGAAGCCTTATAGTTTCGTTATATCTGTCTGCCTGTTTGCCTGTCAACTCCTAATCAAAGCTCTAGCTCACAAGATATTAATCGTATCGAAATTGTGCAAGATAATGAGTAATAGCAACCTCTACACAGTTAAACAACCTGCCTGCTGAAGTGCTCAAAAGTCAAAAGATATCCTATACAATACAATCACAAGGATCACTTTGAAACGTTTTACATACTAGTTGAATTTAGGTGCCAATTTCTCCTTACCCAAGCCCGAGAAGAAGCTTTTTTGAATGATCCATCTTATAACTACCTTAACTACGAAAAACGAATACAAGAGAGTATACATTTCAAATGTGTCGTTTAACTGTCTGATGGCAGAGCTGTTTGGGGGGTATGTAATAAGTTTTCAAACTTTTAGTTGACATGCTGAAATTATATGTAAAATTAACACGGCTAGTAGGGCTTAATTAGATTATAAGTAAGAGTCTGATTATAAACTTCAAAATAAACATGCGAGCTCCATATATATTTTTTACTTTGTTAACTATATGGTTTTGAATTGGTTGTGACCTTTAGTAATTCTCATTCCCAAGCGATCACCCATTCAAATAAAATCTGTTCTGAAGGTTCCATTATAAAAATTTAGAACATTACCAAATTATTTAAACACAATCCTACTAATATTATCTATAAATATCAAAATTTGTGCGTATGTTTGTTTGTAGTCAATCACACAATGGCTGAACTGATTTAGGTGTAACTTATAAATATATAATTACAATATATATGGACAATGATTAGGGTACTCAATTATACAAACGTTATTACAATGTATATATTGTATACATTGTATTATACAATATATATGGTTTTGAATTATATTAGTTGTGACCTGATTTTTAGACAGGACGCAAACGTGGACACTTTTGTGTCTTGATTCGGATACAAGCAACCGATGAATATTTAATTTCTATAGAACCAGTATGAAATCATCCAATCCCTGCGCATACGTATATATTTTTTGTGTCAGTTGAAGCAACATTAACAAAATTTCCTTACAATTGTACTGACGGAAAACAAGCAACGAGTTGTACCAGTGGCCAGTAGTAGCAACAGGCGACTGTGTCCGATCACCGCCACAAGACACAGCAACTACGGTTCCCTGTGATGGTGTGCTGTGTCGGCCACTAAAAGTGTCTTCGTTTGCGCATCGCCTTAGTAATTCTCATTCTCACTGACACCGGCAGTCTTCATAATTGTTCGTGGTTACATGCGCTTAGTAATACTAATATTACTAGTCAGAGGCACAACACAACATTATATTCGACACAGTATCCCGTACGTGGTAGCAAGCCCATCGTATAAGTTAATTACCAACCAATTATTACACAAACACAGCGTCACAATTTTGCATCTAAACCTTGCAACTTGAGTTTTGTCTGAGTTTAAAGAATGTCAGATTTTCGCGAATTTCGAACCACAACCTCGGCCAAGGTTTCTATTCCAAGAACATCAATATTCCAAACGCAACATTCGTTTATTCCGCTACTGAGTACGTCCGCAGTCATACCTCCATTATTACTATTAGAAATGGGAGTATAAATATAAATCTTAATTTTTTGCTTGCAGGGTCTGGTGCCACCCCATTTTTTCTCTGTCCCACCCCTGGTTGAGGCAATCTGGTCATTTGGATGTGAGCTACGAGACAGTGGGTATAGTGTTGTTCCGTAGATGGTGTAACTGTTTTATTTGTTATGATTTTGTGGCTGATTTTACCACCTTGATTTTAAAATTGGGAAAAAACATCTTAAATCTACTAATCTCAAATCTTATTTAACATACTTTCAGTCGCTTAATATCGCTATATTTATTTCAATAATACAAATAGCAATGTTTTGCGATTTAATTTTGAATATGATTGGAACCGCTATTTTTCGCAAGTTTTTTTATATAAACAGTTTAGGTACAGGTAGGTATATAGATACTTCCCCTCTTTGATTAACTCATTCATATTGAATTAAATAATTACGTTTTAAAATCTAAAAAGACAACCAACTTCGTGTATATAAAAAATATCATCTATGTATACAATTTTTAGATTTTTGTTGATTTTATTAAATCAGCTCGATTCATCAAATTTTAATCAGCTTTATTAAAATTTGAATGGGACCACCTGGAAGTATACACCCTTTAAAACAAAAAAGTTGGTTTGAAGTCTGTTAAAGAAGGGAAAGCACATTTTTTTAATCTGTGTGTACAGCTCGTATGAAATGTGACAGTCCTTGGTACAGTCAGATCAGGATACTATAACCTCCGTTATTTTTCATGGTTAAATTAAGAGTCAGTTTCCTTCCCTACTGACTCATACAGATGGCTGTTTTTTTTTAATAATGTATCTATCCATTGGACTGTACGAAATTACTGTATTCCCTAAAGAGAGCAGAAAGTCGATTTATAGATTCTGTTTCCAAAGTGAACATATACATAATATGTCAATGACATAGATATACTATTTAAATATATAAGGCATATCTTATAACAACTCCTTAGCTATATAATATAAGCCTTTATCACTGTTTATAATAATGTTATTAACTAATATATTACAGTAACGGTCGGCTGAAGAATAGCTTGCCCTTTGACAAAGGTCTACTCAAAAGTATTCTATCTTTCTCTGTCCCAGCGTTTTGTTAGTCGACCTATTTTTCTTTTGCCATCTCTTTAGTTAATGTTGTTTAAGTCTGCTGCTATCTTTATTCAATCAGATTAGAATGACTAGGATAGAGCACTTAAATCGCCATTTACGCTTAATAAATATGTGATTAAATAATAAATAAATAATCCCGTACATTTCACACAGCATCATCTGGCCCCAAAGTAAGCAGAGCTTGTGTTATGGGTACCACATGACTGATATACTACTTATATACTTTTTTTTGTAAGTACATACATATTATACATAGAAACACCCAGACCCGAGATAAATACCTGCAGATCATATAAACATTTGTCCCGCGTCGGGAATCAAACCCGCAACCTTCTGCGTCTCAGCCGGACCTTAGCCCACTGCGCCACAGAGGTCGTCGATTATAGGATAGAGGGCAAGACTCTACCTATTTACCCACAAACTCGTAATGTATGTATTAACGTCTCGATTTCCACCTAGAGCTTCTTGAAGAAGCGCAAATCAGCAAATCATCCACGTTCTTATAGACCTTATTAAACTTCACCTAAATCAGCTATATACGAAAGTGCACCTTCTTTGACGACCTCTGTGGCGCAGTAGGCTAAGGTCCGGCTGAGACACAAAAGGTTGCGGGCTCGATTCCCGCCGCGGGACAAATATTTGTATGATTTGCAAGTATTTGTCTCGGGTCTGGGAGTTTCTATGTATGCGGCCAGATAATGCTGTGTGAAATGTCCGGTATTATATTCTTCTTCTTCTTCTGCTTATTGTGTCACCTGTCAGTTGGTAGTATCTCTGCCTTCTGCGCTGTATTGTGGGGTATGATTCCCTCTAGGACAAACTACTGTGTTGAACATAGGTTTTTGTTCTGTATCTGGGTGTTATAAAATATCGTAGGTATGTATTTAAAAATATATGAGTATTCTATCAGTAGGTAATCTGGTCACCACAATACAAACTATGTAAAGTTTAAGGCTAAATGGTGTTGTGTGCATTATACCAATATTTAATTATTATTATTGTTATTTCGAACCAGTTTGCTTAAAAATTGTGCTTCAGAAGCTCCTTTCGTGAACTTTGCACATGTCTTAGAATTTTTTACCAAAATGTTTTCCTCAGTACCTATTAGTAGTGTAAACCTTATTAGTCAAAAGTTAAAACGCTCATGGTGTTATTTGCCTGGTAAGCTAAGCAACATTCAGTGTGGTCATAGTTAATGGTCACTATTACAGTAAAAAGTGATACAAAATATAGAATCTGTTTCACCGCAATATCGCAGTCTCACTAAAGCTGTGCCGTTTTATTTCTTTAAACATCGGTATAAATTACCTCGGTCCTTAGACAAAGTATAAAACCGAACGTTTATTACCTGTATTATTTACGGTATTCTACAAAACCATGGTTTACCTGTACCTTTTGTCCGTTAACCCTTTCTTGCGCAATTGCACGCTAAGTACAGTTAAGGTAATTACTGTTGAGGACAAAACATGTTTTATTCAACTCTGTCACAGAATTATGTCCAACGGAGATGAACGTAATGCAGTTTTGTGTTTACTTCACACAGAAAACAGGTTTCCGGCGCCGATTTTCAGATTATCAGCATTTTATGATTATCATAATATATTGAGGTTTCTTCTGGGTAAGCCACACCTAAAAGGGCAATGAGTAATGGTTTGACCTCTCGAATTGCGTTATAATAGAATTGAATGTGACATAGCCGCTCCACAGCTGGGTCACAAAATGGCCGTCTTTTCTCAAAGTAATTTTTTTATCTTAGATGGATTCTTAGATTCTTAGATCTTATTATCAGTATAATCTGCATTATTTATGTATTTATATATTTACCTATCAATATTGCACCACTGCAGAATCTGAATGAAATTTCTAATACCTTTGGAAGTGATTCCGGAAGTTAGGTGAAAAAAAATAGGCGTTTATAATTATTTTTATTTAAAAATCAATTCAATTGATTTTGTAATAAATAATTGCATAGCAATTAGCTTTGGCAACAAACACAATTAATAAAAACAGAAGTTGAACAAATTGGAAAATTGGGCAGTTTAAGTCGTTAAATAACTTTAGAGTTTGTTTTATTGTTTAAATGCTTTTAACTGGCCTCGGCTCCGTTGGTAGTAGCTCTGCCTTCTGCGTTTAGTTATGGGTTCGATTCTCACGTAGCTGTTTGTTCTGTTTCAGATTTTATAAAAGTATTTTAAGTATTCTATCAGTCATCTAGTTTTCTAACTAACTTTGTTTACATTGAGCCTAATGGTTGATTCAATAGATAGGTAAATAATTACAATTGTTTTAAATATTAACTTTTATCTATTTGGCTGTTTGGTTTTGTTAAGTAAGATGCGTAGTAGTATCGTAGACATGACCTTATTGTCTCCTAAAATAGAATACCCGTCTATGACAAATCAGCTGTTCTGAACCTAAATAAACTAGGCTTATATCTAAACAACACAAAGTTAATAAATTTTCACAGTTACTTAAGTAATTTAATTCTCATAAACCTGAGTTATATTAAAATTATCATCATAATTTAACTTTATGTCCATCTACACTTAAGTTTCACATTAACACAGGACGAACTTATTATAACCAGCCTTACCACATAAATTACTACAATCTTATCCCAAGTCCGGGATAAACCGACCACGCTGGTATTAAAAACTGCAGAGAGTTGCCGCAGGATGGAGCGGGGCGCAATCACCGGGATAACAGGAACAGGTGGCGTCCGGCATGATATCGACCTTTTTATCAGCAACCACACATGCCTATACTAATAAGCTGTCGCGCGCCTATCTAAATGTATGTAAATACCCATAATACAGGCCGACGCAAGGCCTAAACAAACTATCAAAAAACATTACGGGGTGCAAATAACAACGATCATGGCGTAGGTATGTAATGAAAATGTTGCATCGGTCGAGCGGCGCGCGCCGACCAAGCGAGGGCGGCAATCGATGCCGGGACGGGACGCGCGCTCCGACGCCCAGACCGGCAGACGCCCGCCGACGCCGACCCTGCTCACACGTCCCTCCGACTCGCGCTACCCCATCCGTCATCCGTCAATGTTTACTTACCGGACGACGCGAACAGCTGACCGACCGGACCGGTAAGTCACGTGCTTTTCACTCCCGCGCGCTTACCTCCACGCGGAGGCGACTTCTTCTCGTCTGTTTCTATCCCACTAAATAATTTGACGCATAGACAACTTTGTGCAACGGAATCAATAATGCAAGCCCGGTGTGGCGTTCACGTCGTAAATTACGAATATAATACCCCCTTACGCCCTTTCACGTCGTTCTATTCAATCCCTCGTGCATACAAAATTTCTTTAGTTATCTTTACGAGTGGTGGTCGAACTTTTGTAATTTATCCCTTTTTGTGCAACAATAGCCGGTGGACAATAGACTCTGCTGGTGACTGTAGCTAGAAGGATAGGCTGTAAAAATCGGAGGTTCTCAGCTACCGGTTTGAAGTTGCGAAATTATTTTTGCAAACCAATCGCGTGTATTCGCAACTCTGTGCGGGATTTCATTGGTCTTCGGAGACAATAGATTTCGAGTTAAATGATAGGCGCGACCGCTGAAAAGGTTACATATTTACGGTGGCACATAACTTTCCAGTTTTACTGTTTGTGTTACGGTAGCTGAACTTATGTGCTATCAGTGTTACCCTTTTCGATTTGAAGACCCAGGCGTGTTGTAAATCGGTTGTTTTATTTTATAGGTGGTGTTCCCAGAGGAGTGGGGGTTGTGAGTTACATCGGTTGGTGAGCTTTTAGGATATTGCGAGGGACTCCGAAATGGTGTGAAAGTCACATTTGAATCGTAATCTACTGCCTCGTCTAAATAAAATCAGGTAGATGAAATCAGAAAGTTAAAGCTAGCATTTCTTGTTTCTTTGATTTTTCTCTTCTTTTTCAGGTACTTGTAGTTAAGAAGAGAAGAGAAGATAACGTGTCGCCTTCTGTACGTATACTGAATGTATCCTGAGTGCATCATTCTTTCCGGTATACCTTCAGTATACGTAACAGAGGATGACACTGGTCCTCGATGCTGCCGGCGCTGAAGAGTTCTTCGAGTCTTCGTCTTCATATATAAATATCTAATACTTAATTATGTACCAATTCTTTCGCATGCTTACATTTAAGTTTTAGTAATATATGATTAATGATATGTAATTAATTATTTTAAAAATAGTTTAAAATTGAATTATATAAACAAAAAATAAAATAACACAATTCGAAATATATATAAACGATAGCCTGTAAAAAAATGTATTAACCAGCTTGACTTGTCACACGACAGTATTAAATAAAACAACTATATATGATATATATGATAGATTTATATAAAACTTATATATAAATAAATAGGAAGATTAAGAGCTTTAAATATTATTAATATTATTACTTGCTATTGAGATATAAAATAAAGTCTTCACTAAAAAACTTTTTCATTTACCCCACATCAGATTTTATTCAGAGAAAGTAGGGTCAAAGTTCATAACTATTAATAGTATTCAAGACTAGCTAGGTTTTCTAAGTACGGTCAGAATAAATTGAGCTTCAATATAAACCTTAAAGGTACCTACCTAAGCTTGAATTTAGGTCACATTTTTTCAGAATGTGTAGGTACTTTAGCTTTGAATCTCTACATAAAAAGCTTAATGAGATTCCTTAAAAGCTAAAAGAGTTTTGTAGTCTAGACAATATCATTTCAGCTAAGAAAGGAAGCTAAATTGTAAGTCAATTCAAACACTGTAATTTAGCCTTAGCAAAGCCACATTCTGGGTTTTATTAACTTTAAGTTATAGTCAAAGTAATTAATCCTGGCAAACTTTAAATTAAGTGGCTGACTCTGGCTGTTGCTTTAATAGCTGGAACTAACTAATAGATTGTGTTCAAAGCACTGTTTTGTGCCACCAGCGGTCACGGTCACCTCTAGATGATGACCGCACTGAACGTTGCTTTTTAGAAAGAACTAGCTGGCCAGGCCACGAGCGTTTAGAAACAGAAAATATTGTTAAGTACACAGAGCATTCGCAATACTCCACTGTTTTTCATGCCTTGTACCAATTTCGTGAGTTCTTCTTACTGCAAGTCTTCATCAGTATTTATAGATCCATGCTTCGAAATAATATTCTTTAGAGTTGAATTAAACCTTAGTTATTTAAGAGATGAACGAATTCGAACCCACGAGCATTGGATCTTAAAACAGACGTGCTAACACTACCACTACACCAAAAGTGCTTTTCTGTATACCTAAGTATTTTGAAACCTATTTTCAGAACTGAACTTCAGAACTAAAAACTGAAGTTCAGAATGTCTTCAGTATCTATATAAGTAGAAAATAATAAAAATGTCCTAGCTCTACATGACTGAAAAAAGCAATTTAAAAGCAGCTAGAGAGTAGAATCTCCACCCAAAAACCTACCTACATTATAGTATGAATATTCTAAGGCGCTGGATACCGGCAATCTTCAGTTTATAGCTTTTAAATAGCTTCCTACCACTGGCAAAACGTGAGTCAAGTTATACTCAGCGGAGAAATTAAAGTTGCATTATATTTGAGAGGTAGAGCTCAGCTTAAGCTTGAGCTACATTTCAACTGATGGATGGAATGAAAAATATGAAAAAAATACTTCAATTTTATGTTAAAAATACCAACCTCCTAAACATACCTAAAAACTTTACTTCAATAGGAAGTTGCTGCCTCTATGTCAATACATTACACTAGAACCAAATATAGCAATAGTAACATTTTAAAACATTTAATTAACAACATTTAACTAAGCACGTAAATTGTAAAAAGTTTTGCTTGTAAAACCAGATTTTTTATTTATGAAATGCGCCATCTATGCATTAATGGCTGAACTTTTTAGCAAGTATAGAAATTAGTAGGGCTTACAAACAGCTGCAGGTAGCAAGACAGAGTGTATTTTAACTTTTACAGCTAAAACTTATTACAAAGATAGTTTAAAACTTTTAGATCTAGTATTTATTTAGTAATTTTGTGGCATTTCTTGTCAGGTAGGTTCTTAGACTTCTATAACTTAAGAAAAAACAATATTAAATTTACCTATTATAAAGATTATTGTGTAAATGTAGTTTAAGAAAGCTGTAAAATAAAATTAGATACATATATGTATAAAAATAGAATGAGATTGATTATACCTTATATTTCATTACTTAAGTAAATACATACATAGTATCATATAAGAGCTCATATTTATTATTGAATGATTTATAGTCTATGCCAAAAATTTTATTATCAACTTTTAAGTTTGTAAATACCTACCAAAGATTAACAGCGTTCTAACCTTAAAAAATGAAGATAAACCTACTTGCAAGGTACAAAATAGTTCAATAGATATTTGAAAGAGTTTTACAACAATACTCTATTGTTTTATTAGTGAAAGTTAACAACCCTTCCGTTGAAGGTAGAACCAGGAAGAGACGAAACTGGAACAAAAAAGAGAAAGTCATCCCTAAGGTATAGAAAAAGATACACATTTTTGTGTAACTGGCCAATGGGAGCGCTTAGAAAACTTTCTAATTTTAATTTGAACTTATTTTTAACTTTGCTCTATCATTTGCACGGTAGCTTCAGTCATGTAACTTATAAAAAAAATTAAGCGAGTTAGACTAGTAAATTTAATTCTATTAAAACTTAAAATGGAAGAAGTGTTACCTACAAATTTTTGCCAAGAAAAAAAGTGATGATGTGTCTTGTGGTAATATCATAAAATTGGCTCTACTAAAAAAGTTGTAAAATGTCCTCCAGATATCGAAGAAAGTTTATAAATAAAAAATGTTCCGTGAAAACAAACATCAGCAGTATTACAAGAACTGATTTCATGATACCCAATTGTCCCATACAAAACTGGTAAGTTTTTACTACTAAACTTTTTATACCATAACTCTACATAGCAAAGTTTCCAACTCTACATAAATTTTCCCTACACCCTAATGTATTTAAGGTACTTCCTAAATACGCAAGCTATATAGGTCAGACCTGACATATACCCATAGCGTACTCATTCTTGTTCGACCCAACGGTTCCAACAAGACCACTTGCTCTTAGCGAGTTTTATGCCAACCCTACATGCTGGCACACAGCCATAGTGAGAGCGACAATCACGAAAATCCGGATTCAGCATAGAATAATCGCGAGTGTGAAAGAGACAGCTGGGCGATGATTGCTCTGCTTTAAACCTCGAGTATCGAGCGGAATGTTGTCATGGTAACAGACAATGGATTTTGGGTGCATAATATTTTAGGCTGCGTCGGGGTGAGGGGGCCGGGTAAGGGGTAGCGAGAGAGTGGCGGCCATCTTTAAAATTATATTTCCAGTTTGGACGAACTCCTTCGATTCCAGTTACTACTTTTTCTCGCTGTATAGCAATGTGTTGGATACGCAAAGGACGGATTGCAGACAAAACATGTTTACCGTTCAGAGTAATAATATATTAGCAACAGATACTTCAAAGAGGCTTTAAAAAGTTTACATTATTTTTGAAAACTTTTCTATAACGTTTAATAATGATAAGTATTTGAAAAAAATATAATTAAATTACATACTCTACAAACTTTTCCCTGGTTCAATACATGTTTAAAATGGACCTTGTATTTGTTAATTTTTCTGAAGATTGTTTTTGTTTTATCTGCAAGTTTTCGGCGTACACAACCAATACACAGAGAGGCTGTCTGCGGCTCAGATTCCCCTCGTAAAGCCTCCGATTAATGCCAACTCTCCCCAGCTCGATTAAGCGATACTCTACACTATACCTGTGCCCTTAGCATTACTTTATCAAACTTTCTCATCAGATAACTCGTGAAGCTTGATTTAGACATACAAGTTATTCACACTTTCGCAAATTTCCTGGTTTGAGTTTTCTGTAGTACCACTACTTGTAGTTCCTAGTACCTAATACTCCCAATATGGCTATAAACCAGTAAATACAAAAATATTATTTAGCTAGAGTTTACAATATAACAACGGTTTCGCTCTCATTTCGATGACGCTAGAAACTAGTGTTTAAGGTACTAAGGGCTACTGTTTTAGAATTTTCTTAACAAATATTCTCCGGAAATTTCATGTATATCATGATATTTGTTTCACAATAATTGTTATCAGTTGATAGAGTAAATCTTATTTAATTACCTTGATTGAGTGATGAATTATCCCTACTATATATAATATATATTAATATTATAAATGCGAATGTAACTCTGTCTGTCTGTCTGTCATGTTTTCACGCCTAAACCGCTAAGCCGATTTTGATGAATTTTAGTATAGAGATACATGGGACTTTAAAGAAGGACATAGGCTACTTTTTAGGTAGGTACCACGCGTGCAAAGCCGCGGCTAGCAGCTAGTTAATAATAAATTAGGCTAGCAGTAATGCTACTAAATTTTCTTTACAACCTTTACCATTGAACAGACGGTGAAACCATTATATATTTTTTCAAAACATCTGGAAGTTAAAATTTTACCAACCTTACTCTCCATTAATTCCAGTGAAGTTCCCATCTGAAACAAACATAATCTTAATCAATATCACAATTTTATCTCTACATTTGACATAACACTTGAATCGTCTGACTCTCCCAAGCTCTAACAGACAGCAGCCTCTTTCACACGGTGCACTAAAGTTCATTTTTGATGTAACATTTCATAAGGAAATAAATTTGAGAGAATACTTAGATATGTATATAAGAACATTATATCAAGTGCAATAAATAATAATACCAGAAGATACACTACCATTAACTAAATTTATTATTTAAAATAATTACTCTTACATTAAATTTTAGGCATTTCAAATGAGTATTTAGTATATTATTTGTGGTTGTTTGCGAATCGGGTCCAAGAACCGGGTATAAAAACGTTAGTAAAACCTAGTTGAAGCTGGCACTGGTCCGAAAGACTTGCCTGAAAGCTCAGTTGGTAGTAGCTTTAACGCTGTAGGTTGAGGGTTCGTTTCTTACCCAGGATAACCATTTGTGTGATGAACATAGGTTTATTGTTCTGTGTCTGGATATTATAAAGTATCATAAGTATGTATTTAAAATATATATAAGTATTCTATCAGTCACCTGGTTACCATAATACAAGCTATTCTTAGTTTAGAGCTAGACGGTGTTGTGTGCAATGTCCTCCAATATGTGTATTCAAAGAGGCTTACACCCAGGGCTCTGGATAATAATAATGATTGTGGTCGGTTTCTAATTGAACCTATTTTAATTTCACTTAGAGAAACCTTTTGTATTATAATGTGTATTATTATACAATATTACAGAATGTATCAGTTAAGTAAATTAATAATATAATGATTGTTGGAAAATAAAATGAGCACTCAAGTTGGTACTGTAAAACGAATAACCTATAATAATTTGACTCAACCAAACCAAGTAGACAATCGGGATTGGCTGAATTATTCATAAAAAAAATCCATGAATTACCCAGTTATTTATTTAAGAAGTAGGTTAGTTTACAATAATAACCTAGATAGTTAAATGATTTAATTCGTTTTCTATGACAGTTCTATACATTTTCAAATACAATGTTTGCATAAAGCAAATCAGTTTGGAAATGTTTGTAAAGGTGTATTTGAATGCCTGGTGGTCTAGTGGTGACCTTGCCATGTGTTAAGGTCGTGGGTTTAAAGTTTAAATCAGGTCGTGCGCCGATGGATTTATGTGCTGTGGGCGCACTTTAACTTCACAATACTAGTTCGAAGATAAGACATGATAAGAAGAATGTAGGTATTAGATACATCTTACAGAATGAATCAGAAAGTTAGATATGATTGTTTGAACATAAAGTAAGCACTCATCTATCTACCTATAATAACTCCTTCAAACCGGTTTGTAAATATACCAAAGTTAATACCTAAATCGATTTTAGGTTCGAATTCGACAAGTTTTGGCTATAATCGGCAGTTTTCGGCTGTTTATCACCCGCTGTGCAAGGGCGTCTAGACGGGCCGCCCGGTCAAAGGCCCGGACGAAAGGGCACAGCTAAATTGAAAAGAAAATACCCCTTGTAATCTAAATTCCCTATTTTTCGAGTCTGAAATGAAATTGGAAACCATCCTAATGTAATTTTGGTAGGACAGTCGTCGTGTAAAATTGTTGGATCTACGTCGTAAATTACGGTTTGTGTGAAAGTTAGGTTGCGATAAAATGAATAATTTTGAGACAAATAGGCTAAGAGTTAAACTGAAAATGAATATTTAGAAATCATTTATTAGATTCGTTAAGGTTTTTCGGTATGCAAAGAGATTTAGAAAATTTAATAGAGATTTGTTTGTAGTTCTTGAAATGTTAGTAATAGATGCAGTAAGTGTTACATAAAAGTTAATTTACTTCAAATCTAATTACCAAGCTGTAAAAAGTATACCAAGCTGTACCTAAGAAACCAAGAGCTGGCCAATTTGTAATTGGCTTCGCTATGACTTAACAAGCGTTGATTATCTCATTTATCGTTTATTTAAATTATAACAATGACAATGTTTGATGTTTATATATAAGCTTTTCATTACATATATATATGTACAACATGCATAACTAATATAATAAAAGTAGTAAAGTTACAGTTAAAGTTACAAAGAAAAGTTAACACTTACATAGGTCTGTCTATAATAAATTTATTACGAGATTAAATTTGTACATTCCAATCCAGTTCCTTTTACGACTTTTTAATCTTCCATTAATTCAGGTTTTAAATAACCATAAAAGTTAATCATGCTATTTAAATGTGTATTTTTTTTCTTTATTTGTAAATAAATTTAGTTAATGTAAAACAAACATTAAGCATAAAAGTCTGCATAATATCTTGATGACTGACAAGTTACAAAAAAATATAGAGATTTTAATCTAAGTATCCGTTATTTATTTAGCCGTATTCTAAAATTTATTAAAATCAATAATTTTGTATAGCCTGATCCAAATCTGTAATTTTATTCGGTTTTTTTTTTGCTCTAAAAGGCTAAGAAGTATATCATAAAATGAGTTTGTTGTCACGCGGAGTCTATTACACCCTGTATTTAAGTTTTCAGCATTCATCCTCTTTCGCCTATGTAAATGTGAATCGAAAAATCCATGCAGATAAGTAATTTATTCTGAGTGGGGACTTGTACGACCCTAGGGGCCCAACTCGGGAAATATGTTTCGGATAATACCATTCTTTCGAATCAGTTTGTAGCACCTGATGCCAACGTTTTTGCAACTTTCAAAGGGATGGACCGAGATTTTTTAATTTGGTAGGATTATGGGGATTCTCTCTTCTATATCACGTTCAATATTCAAGGACTTATGGTGTATTTTTAAAATTCTTTATTAAACAAGCTGCCTCTGATAGATCCAATTTTGATAAAGATTTTTCCTTATCTTAAAAATTTTGCTGCAATGCATACAAAATGAGATCAATTTGTGGAAAGCGTCCAAGAAAGTGTGGGTAGTTCTATTTTAACAAAACCTTTTAAAGTCATGATAAGATTTTAGGTAGAGAATGAATGCCAAGTTAAACGTATTAGTGCAAAAAGGTTTTTTTTAATTATAACTATTCTGTCAATTTATTTCTGTTAATACATTTTTGGTGTAAATTGAAAAAGTTTTTTTATATTAGACTTTATTTATTTACTATACTTAATTACTTACCATCAGACTAATGTTGAGTCTTAATGACAAAACTAATTTAATTTCTAATTTAATGTCCATTTACATAGTACGAATACATGTTCTTTGTAATAGAAGTAAAAGGGTTATACAATTAAGTAATTTCATAAATTCTAAGTTGCCACCTGTTTTGTGCCGTTTTGTAATTAAGTTTAACTTGGCCGTTCTTCTTCATAAACAGGGTGGCTGGTAACCGAGGTATTAAACAACAAACCTCCTTGTAATTATGTTAATTACTAAATAAACTAGGCAACCGCATTCGAGAAGGGTGTTTTGGTGCATGAGCACCAAATAGTAAAGACCTTATACTGACATCATAATGCTCATGTAGCTTATTTATTTCTGTGCGTATCTTTACCTGCGTGGTACACAGATTTATTAGTCCATAAATACCAGGTCTAAATTCATAGATATATTTTATAAGTTTCATATTAATCGGTCCAGCCATTATTGCTTGATAGAGTAAATAAATATTCACATTTATCTAATACCTATAAACGAGCAATTCTTGTATATATATATGTATATACATATATAATCTGAATTTCAGAAACGGCTCCAACGATTTTCATGAAATTTAGCATACAGGGGGTCCCGGAGACGATAAATCGATCTAGCTAGGTTTTATTTTTAGAAAACGTCATTTTATCTGTGTTTTTAACGAGCTAAGCTTGGTCATCCAGGTACTATATATTAGAAGGGGAATCATAATGTTCTCACAATAGTATTCAATATCGTTTAATTCATATAAAAATACTAACTAACAAAATACAGATAAAAGAGCTTCTGAGCAGTTCTTTAATCCTTTCACCACACTGGTTTTGTCTTAACTGGTAACATGATCAGAAAATAAAATTTTGCATTTTAAAGTGTTATTACAAGTTATTTATTTTCCTTCGGTCACCTAAAAATATAAAAAATATGGAATTGAAACCGGATAATAAGTATCTAATTAATAAATATAATACCTAAAATATGAACTCATATAGCTAGTAAAATTAAGCTAGCCGCAAATTTGCGCTGACTCTAAGTGACTTGGTCTAATGTAGTGACGACAGGTGGATCAAAGCGGTGACCAAGTGTTGGCCAAGTTCTAAGAGAATCGGATGGAAGGGTGGGGTTAATGTTATTGCAGTCTTTTGCGGATAACTTAACAGAAATATGAAAAAAAATAACAAATATTGTGAAATCTGAAAACTGAGGTATAATTGACGACCTCTGTAGCGCAGTGGAGCATGGTCCGGCTGAGACGCAGAAGGTTGCGGGTTCGAGCCGCGGAACAAATGTTTGTATGATCTTCAAGTTATTGTCTTAGGTCTGGGTGTTTCTATGTATAACATGTATGTACTTACAAACAAAAATAAGTATATAAGTAGTATATTCATTTAGTACCTATAACACAAGCTCTTCTTACTTTGGGGCCAGATAATGTTGTGTGAAATGTCCGGCATTATTGATTTTATGTTTAACTAGGCTAGCTAGTATATATATAAATTTAAAAACATTATAAATAAACATTTTAGGTTATAAACCATAAACCAAATTCTGGTGAGCATTTTTGAAACCAAATGTTATTTATTATATTTAATTTATTTATAAATAATTATAAAATAACCTAAACATGTGAATAATTTGAACTATCTAAGGGCTGTTTCAAACGTTCTATAGATAGCTCAGCTGATCCAGATCACAGCTAGAGGGCAGCGTCCCCATAACGCCTGGCTGCATTAATAATATTTATAAATAATTAAATTTGAGACCACATCACGAGGGTTTTTATCGGGAAAGCTCAACCCTTTTTGTTTATTATCGAAAATAGGGTGGGACTACCCCATTTGCTGATGTAAATTAATATTTTTTATTCAAACTTTTTATTAAGGTTTTTACTTTGTACATAGCCAATGCCATTGCGTTACGTAAAAGTATATACTAGTTTTTTATGTACTACACAATCTTTTTAACAATATCAAAATAAACACTCATTCAATGATATCATCATCGTAAATGTAATTTTGTTTATTTACAAAAAATAATAACTCTGTAAGCCGAACAGTAAATTGCAATTTCCTCGACAAATTCCAATTTCATTAAATTCAGCGTTGATAAATTTACCGTCATTTCTTTGAAACTCAAAAGAATATAATTACGGAGTTTACGATGTACCATGACAACAGATAATACATTTTTATGCTGTATTGGCCAATCGTATTTTAGCAAATTTATGATTTCGTGTGGGCATGTCGCGTGTTTTGCATTTTTCAAATTATTGTTTACTCTGTTACATTTTGTGTGAAATACAGTGTGGGTTGAATAGTCAGACATAGACCATCTCATTCAAAACATAGACGGAGCGAGGCAAATATGAAACAGCGAAGGTAACGACAGCAGAAAAATTAACATCTTTTTTCTTACATATTATTTTTTGAAAAGCACGATACTTTTTTCGTTTTCTTGAGAGTTTAACCCATTTTTTGGCACCGTTAGATCTCACCATACTCTTTTTTAATGACAGTCGGGACAGACCGGAGTTATTCTACTTGGTTACTACATATGTATGCATATGCAACTTAATAATCCAATGTTTACTACGAGCTGCAAATTTATTTCACTAAAAAAAACGTACCTTATTTTGGTGAATCTTTTAAGCAGTTATTTTCAAGCGAGCGATCTCAAATCCGTGTTTGTCACTTCGCCCTTTACGCTCCATTTCGAGCCAAATTGCCTCATAGAGCGCAATGAATATTAAATTATATAAATGCCACATGCAGACGGTATTTCGAAAGGGCAGACTGTACCTGCTATATTAGCTTCCGGCGAAAATGGCGGCTCGTGGCCCGAGACGTTGCATATTGTCGAGCTTAGTATGTTGTTATCATACTCGTACAATCATCCTTACTTAAAATTGTATGTCTATTCTTTCTTTCTTATATACTGTGTCAATTATACACAGTAAGTACACAACTACAATTTGTGTAAATACACAAGAAATGGTTATTTTTATTAAATATTAATGACTAATAATAATATTATGCTCAGGGATTACGGTGAATAAAGTTAGTCTGTGGATGATGATGATGATAAGGCATAACAGTTTATAAGGTAACTTCTACTCGAATGAAATACTTAGAAACATAATAATATTGATGGTACGAAGAAATTGCTACGAAATCGGCTACGAGGTGCTACGACGTAGCAATATTGCAAAATTTTAGGACATGTTACAAAAAAACTCTAACCCCATTTCACGTTTAATTATCATTTTTATATTGCTAACGCTACCTTAAACCCTACCGATGGATATCACAGATAACAACTATTCAACACAAATTGTAACCCTTGTTTCATCCGCCAAATTGGTTGCATTTCCACACAAATTTTAACACGAACCATTGTGAACACACCCTATTGTACTACTGAAGCTATCTGCTACTGAAGTGTTAAATAGAAATTGGCTTAATTTGTTGCCAGAGACACGAAAATTCCCCGCATTCGTACGTGCCGCCCCGACAAAAACAACGCCATACTTTGATACTCTTTCGGATTATTTCAACGCGTCCGTAAATTCATAATGCATGAAATCAGATTTACTGCTTTTATGTTGTACTGTTCACAAGTAATTTAAGCGTGATACCAAGTCGTATAAATATCAACAGGTAATTAAAAAATCAACGCAACAGCGTTAAAAGTTCGGCTCAACAGCCACTGACGTGACGTACGCACTCGTAAAAACCAACTCATGAAGAACTATAAAAAGCCAAGAAAACAAACACGGTCAAAAAATATCTAACTTGAACATCAATACCATTAAAATAATTCTAAAATAGCGGACAAAGTCAAGGCTCTCGAAGTTGAGCGGAACTACCTACGGTAGCCGCTTTGCCGCATCATCAAATATAAATTTAACTTTATCGTGCATAAATAAAGTTTGATTTACAATAACGTGTTTGGAGTTAGATAAGTTTTTCTGTGGGATACTTGAGCACGGGTTGATGACAGCGCGACCACAAGAATCGCTACAGAGAATAATCGCTGCAGGTTTTATAGGTCGTAATTGTTGTCATAAAATGGTAACAAAAATGTGTTTTTACCTTCGGCACGTGAGTCGTGTTTATTTTACCATATAGTAATCGTATGAGGTTGCCATGATCGCCGTGGGAAACCATTTTATGGCATTATAATTGTTTTAACTAGTTTTCGTTGTTCGATCGGAAGCGAAATACATTTTAAAATTAAAGATCAAAACTTATTTGATTAAGATTTTAATTCTACTCAGAAGTAATATCAGCTCAAATACACTCACTGCCAAGTATTTTAATTAACTGCCATATAAGTAGATAAAATAATACGCAGATTGTAAGGGAATAAATTACAATATTTAATTAGGGTTCGCGAGCTTGCCATCTTCAAAGGATTTTATCACAGTTTAAATCCTTTTAACGAACCACGTTTCCTCGAAAATTATTGTTTATACATTTTCCCGACCAATCTAGAAGGTTTTTAATTAAATGGCCATTTACTTCTCTATATTTTGATAGTGGAATTTAAAAAAGTTGAGTAATTTAGTGTGTACTTTATTCAAGGAAGTAAAAACGGAACGTTTTAAGTTTTAACTTTAACTTTTTAAGCTTTTTAAGTAGTAGCTGGAAAATATGTACCGTTATGTTGAATATATTTTTCGACCTCGTCTTTGCTTATCTATGAAGCTTATTTTAACTTCCTAAATCTGTGTATCCGTGTGATTATTTTTACAATTGTCTCTTATTGGGTTTGGCCTATACATAAAAAAAAATACCAGTTTTGCTGTAAGTTATTAATGAATTCGATTCGAACGTGACTTTACACCTACGCGTAGAAGCGTTGTCTTTACGTGTGTTGCGAGCAAGTGTTTGTTTGAACACTCGGACTAACACAGTGCAACCAGAATAGCTAAGGCACTTCTATTAATATCAGTACACAGACTTAGCCCAAGTACATTTGGATAATCTATTAATAATAGACATGTAAAATCCTGTGTTGATGTTAAGATGCTGTAACTCAATCACGCATAAAATAAATAAATAAATACTGATAGTTAATGCATACGACACCATTTAGCCCCAAACTAAGCATAGCTTGTACTACGAGTGACGAGGTGACTGAGAGAATACATATAAAACATTAAACATATGTACAACAATTTTTACTATTCCCCCAATCTTTTCCTTCCTCAAAAATAAATTCGCCTCGTATTAAATTAAATATTAATTATAATATTCAATAGATAATTGATTGACAAATATTTAGTACTATTCCGCCAATCTACTCCTCAAAAAGAAATTCTCAAATTTAATTGAATAAAAAAACCGGCCAATTGCGAGTCGGACTCGCACACCGAGGGTTCCGTACAAACCTGTAGGTATATAAGTAAAAGTTTACCCATCACGACAATCGAGTCATAGTTATGGTATTTTTATTGCAAAATTCTTCTCGATCTAAAGAAAGGGGTAGTAAGTTACATTTTTTATTTTTTTTTATATTTATAATTAAAAATTTACAGTTTTTGCAATTTTTCCTTTATCTGTGCTATAAAACGTTGCTTCGTACCAAATTTCAAGATTCTGAGTTCACGGGAAGTACCCTGTAGGTTTTGATTCCCTTACGAGTGTCGAAAATTTGCGGTAATTTGCGGCATAAACGGCTGTATCTTTTGATTGCGTTAGCCTTAGAAGTTTGATTTTTTTACAGCTTTAAGGAACAGTAGACCTGAGTATTTAATACAAATTTCAGCTTGATACCTCCTGATACGCGTTCCTGAGAAAAAGGGTATTGACAGACATACAGACGGACGGACAGACAGACGGACGGACGGACACCAAAGTGATCTTATAAGGGTTCCGTTTATACTTTCGAGGTACGGAACCCTAAATGTACCCAAAAACTATATATTCAAAAATCAAATAAATTTCAATAATGTACAAAATATTTGTCCATCTGTTTAATGTTTTGTGTAATGGATTTCTGCAAAGCCACACCTGAATCAATCTATTGAATATATATATATACTATATACAAATATATATTTTAATATAGGTATACTTATTGTACCTTTTAACACCCAGACATAGAACAAACATTTATCTTCATCAGACAAATGTTTGTCCTTGGAGAGAACCAAATCCTCAAACACAGAAGACAAGTTACTACAACCTGAACTGACAGGCCAGTCTTAAAAGCTTACCTGTGGATAAAACTTGGTATAGACAGAGACTTGTATTAACATATAGGTTAGTTTTTATCTACGTACCACACAGGTAAAAACACGGGCAGGAGCAATTTTCTTACAATAAGCCATGTTTGATTGTTGAAAGACTTTCTCAACTTTTTTCTGGGGTAAGGTTATGCGAATCTATGTAGTTTTTATCTTTGAAATTACAGGTATTTCTTAGTTTATCGTATTATAAGGATATTAATATATTAGGGACGTGTTGATTTCGCTATAATTTCAGACGAGACGCACAACCTCCTATTGATAATGTAACTACAGACTACAGACTACTCTCTAGCCTTGACCTAACGACCTTAATGGATAATGTCATTTAGATGATACAAGTAGTTCCCACTTTGGCTACCCGAATAGATAAGTTAATGGCGCTGTACGTCTATTTTTATAAACCAGTAACTTTTTTACATACTTAGAGCCGGCAAACAAGCATACGTTGGTACACCTGATGGTGGATACTGTTACCTATGGAAACTGATTATAATGTCATGCGCAGTTTTCCAGGCAAAGTGATCTGGCCGCTTTCTACGGCAATGAGGAATATTTTTCGATTTGTAGGCGTAGTTCGACGTCCGTCCTCGAAGCCCAGGGCGCCGACTGACTCACCGACCGCAGCCGATTGTTCCACAGTAAACGTCACTCGAATCGGTAACTCAGCCATTTTATGACCAACTTTAATAATATATGGGGCGTTGCGTAATTCTTCTTTAGCTTCGTCTTATGCGAATGTCAGTGCAAATATTGACTGAGCTCCGTTTACGCTAAACGATGAATCAAATAACTAACATCGATTCAATATTTTGTATGACGCTATACGTCGCAAATTTAGATAGGTATATTTTAAAATACCTATCTCGTCCCGTCTCCACCGATAAGTTGAAGTTCGTAAATTAAAATGACAGTAACATAAATATTATCGCTTGTTAATCCGGTGAGTTTCCAAACGCTACTTGGCACTTTTTATACAATAAACCTTCCCTGGCGGTCGTTAACAAGAAAGATGAGCTCTAACAGCTTCAGTTTATGGACAGTAAAGTAGTCGGCACGTGTCATGTTTTCTGCGACACTTTAACAAACCAAGATTAATTTTAGACCAGGGAGATTGTATCCACCGGCTTTTAAATAAATTCTTCCTCTGAACAGGTGGCGGAGAAACGTCCGTACCATTTTAAACTGTATCATAAACAATTAGTTGGTTCAGCCTACTTGGTTGCTCTACCAATATTTTAAAATGCTCAGATATATTTTGTAGGAACTTTAAGCATACAGAAAATCCAATTTCACACGTCATAAAACCAGAGGTTAAAGACCTTTTTGTCATTTAGAAACAGTCGTCTTGAGCCCTATCGATGCACTCGTGTCGACGAACTCTCAGCAGGAGGATTCCCGACTACTAAACAAGCCACATACATTAATGATTAGTATTTTTTATTTGTTTAGAAATATTGCATTTATTTACACACACGCCTCAAGTTTATTTCGATATCTATCCAGCATTTTTCAATGTATTTTCTCTTGAATCGAACGTTTCAAACGTATACGTAAGTGTAGATCTGTATCGTTCCGAGAGCGAATATTGGAGCGAACCCAGGTACGCAGTCAGATAGCCAGCTTTATAAATAGGTAAAGAGCGCAAATAGAAGCGGTTGTATCGGCTTCGAGCCGCTACCAATCGATACGCGATATCCCCGACTCATCACGCCACAAATCCTCAAACGACACATCGGAAAACACGTCTTATTTCTTTAGTCTAAAATAGCATTTCGGTTGTCGGGAAATCAAGATTGCTTACTTTTCCGAAGGATCTTGCCTTACGGAAGCGCACATACTTGTGTGGATATGTGTGTTTGGGTAGTTAAAAGTTAAATACCAAACATGTTCTCGTATTATTGGATCTTTTCTTAATCAAAGTAATGGAAATGGCTAGGTTTAGGGTCCGTAACGTTTCTTGGCTACGGATTGGTTTGTAATTCAGGTGGGCTATTGGGTAATTTATCGAGTGAAATTCGATTTGAGATTGAGGTTTTGTTTGTTTGTGAGCAGCTTTATAACTAGTGATGAGGTAATTATAAAATAGAAATACTAGTAGAGCGAGTCTTTAGAATAACTGCTTAGTGCTGCTCCAACCATATGGAACGTAGATAGAGGCGTTTGTGGGATAATACCATCATACGCGTTCCTACGATATATCTTACGGTCGGATGATATTTAAGTATTCTGTGTAGAGCTTTTGGGTTAAGATATTTTCTGTATACCAATTAGGTTGGTAATATTCATTTATTCGTTCACGCTATTTTAATTACAAATCTGTATTTGAAGTAGCAGGTTTTAGAGCTATTTTGTTATTCAAATATATTTTTATTTTATGTTATTTATGATGTTTTTAACAGACATGCAGATTATTGCAATAAATCACGTTACGGTTTGTCACGCATGTATTTAGTGGTATTTTTTAAAATTTGTATATCAAAAACCTGTTAGCCACTTAAAACCCATCGTGAAGATGACACTTACCATCAAAAAATATACCGAAACTTGAAGAATTTTGCAAAGACGAGCGGCCCGTTATGGAAAAAGTTTTAAATAAACTCGGACAAGTTTTTAAATAAAATCTTAAAGTTTTATCTTCAACTTTTGACGCACCTATTTGGCGACGAACTTCTATTACTTTCGTAGAATACATTTCGTAAGCTACCGAAACCGAAATATATTGGATGGAAACTTTTTCCCGTGGGTTTGAAAGAAGCAAAAGACATTACCAATTTTCTGTTCGGTTATCTTCAATGGTTATGAATATCTAGTACGTACTTTGTTTACCGTAACTAGGTATATAATTTGTTTATATAACTTATGAGATAATACTTTTACTGAATGTATCTAATTAAATTCCTACAACCTAACGAGTATGTACAGGTATATAGTTTCGCTGGTCTTTTATCTACCGCAAGGTGATAAGATAAGAATCAGTGATACTGAAGTTTTAAATACATGGAGGAAGCAGTTAGTTATCATCAGTTACGCCGACAAGAGCACAACTGATGATGATGATGATGAAAATAATAGGTTTAATGCGGCGTTGTCTATCAAAGAGATATGTATTTTATTACACAAACCAGTCAGTCATTTCGAAAAAAGAATAACTAATAAAATCAATTTTCTAATCCGTCTCTAGGCAAAGTATAACTAAAAATGTTCAATTTAATTTTTACGACCAAACCTAAATCTTTCCTCTATAATTATAATTAAATATTTCGATCAGTAAAATACCGACGGTCATTTGTACCGTGTTAAAATGTGCACGAGAATTACAATTCTTTTACGACCCAAGTTTTATAGTATTTTTATGGTTTTTCAATTGCCTTCGGTTGACAATCCGATCCGTGTAAATTCTAGCAATATGTGTGAGAGAAGAAACCGATGGTATTTAAATGCTAATTTAAAGTTTTACTTAATTTTATTTTATTAAAAAATCCACCTACATGCTCTTGTACATCTGCACTAAGAGTAATGTAATTAAAATAAATATTGGATAAGTATTTTGATTAAAATAGGCTTATTAAAACATATCGCTATGAAGAGACTATGAGATTCAATCTTCCAGGTTTTTTAATGTAAGATGCGGGACTAAAATTACGTAAAAGAAATCCGAGAGTGCTTTGTATAACAACTAATTTTTATTCCAACATTGCTTTGTCTACAAGATAATTTTGTTATAATACCTGCTTAACAATATTTTACGTTGATCCCTGTCTAAAAATTCATTAAACTCACAAGGGTCTATTTGTATAATCAACAAATTAGTAACACGTGTCCACGTGGATTTTGCCCGTTATTTATGAAGGCACCGGGTTTTTCACGAAGCCCAAAGAGCTTTTCTCAAAAATATTTATCCAATACACACAATCAGTGCCGCCTCATCACTTATGAAAAATCGTTTCTTTCAGAGTCCTCTATAAAAAGCTTATTCCAAATTAAAATTAAGGTCTAGCGTAACCAAAGAAAGAGGGTCTTATATATCCAACATAATATCTACTGTGAAATGAACTTTAAACCAATGCACGTAGCTGTAATTTCGCTTGTATTTTTTATGTTTTTACGTCCTAGTTAGAATAGCAGTTGTCAAAATAACTGGTTGTTTTTCAAGATCCATTTGTGTGGTGAGCCACACTAGCTCTGAATTATAGATGTTAGAACAACAAAATGTGTCGATATTTTAGTCGTGTTAAATAAAGTGTTAATAGAAACATAAATCCGTAAGTTGTATAACGTAGCATTTTTATGTACATTTAGCTAAAATAACCTGTTAAAAGTAGTGCTGAAAGAATGTTCAAATAAGTTATCGTAAAATTTAAGATATAGAAGCTATACCTATCAATTAAATTGAAAAGTGTACGCCTTTTAAAATTCAATAAACGTAGTTTTTTAGGATCAATTAAATTGCGATACTGTTTGATACGAGTCTTTATGAGTGAAACGAAACTCGATAGTATATTCAGTAATTCCTAGGTATCGAATCTCATTGTTGGCTTGAGTGTAAATACACACACATCTACACCAGGTACTCGTACATAGCACACCTCTGAAAGTCCATTAACATCAAGTGTTATTGAGGCCGTATCTGGAACCCCAAGCCACTCAGATAGCCCCGCGTTCCATTAAAAGAAACCATAAAAATACATTATTATGTGTTAATAATTTCAAGAGAAAGAATGCCCTTACATGTCCCAGCGGCAGATTAAAAATTCATATTCATTTGAAGTAAATATTTCATGTAAACTGTAGCCGGAGATTTGTTTGGATATTGAGAAATGAAATGGAGTTTCGCCTTATCGGGTTCGCTTCTTCAGTAGCTTAATTTGGAGCTCGCATGTGAAGGGTTCGTCATATTTAGTTACGTTCAAATAAATTGAGAGTTTTACAAAAACAGTTTTTGTAAGACTCCTAAAACGGGTGAATGATTGTGTCTGAATGAGATGTGAAATATTGCTAATTTTGACTAAGAAATTTCTCTTGAATCTTTCTTGTTTTATACCTACTGTTTAATACCTACATAACAGTAATGGTTGCCTATGGTTTATAATGCCAAGGTATTGCTAGAGTATTGTCATAACAGTATTTTGAAGATAAATTGAAAATAAATAAATAACTGCATCTATAAATTGCGTGTTCGTTATGATTATGAGTATAAAGCATATTTTTATGCGGAAGGCAGGCAAATTATATTTAGCCGCATCTACCTACGTATGCGGTGCCGTTCAGGGATCGAAAGGCGTTTACTCCGGCCCGTCTCATAAAATCAGTATCTAACTGCTCTGTATAATATCAGACCTGTTTTGAACACACATGAAGCCCGTAGGTATTTCAAAAGATTAAGATTACGTTTGACACGTTATCAGAGTAGATAAAATGCGCAAATATCAACTCTTGGTATCTTTGCCTTAAAATATCATTACTGGTAGGTAGGTACTCGGTTCCAGATAAGAGCGGTGTCCTCTTTTGATTATTGTAATTTACACATTTGTCGTGCAAATTATAAAATTAAGATCTCTCAAGTGTATTGAAATAAGCAGTTTTAACTGTGAAATCGGCTCTAATCTTTCTCTGGCCTCTAGAGTTTCTCATATAAAGATATTAAAATGACTTTTTTGTGTACTTTAAGAAGCCGAAATAAATATTTGATTTAGATCTAACTACTTAGTTCTCAAAAGCTTCTAAAAATAATTTTGAACATGAAACTTCTATAGAATTATGTTTTTTAAGAACATTGAACCTTTATAATCAAATAATCTCTAGACGATCGTATTAATTGAATGTAGGTATTTAGGATTATGGATATTCATATGGATAGTGGGAGATCTCGAAAGATAGGAACAGTTGGGTGGATTTGGTGGAGAGTTTAGCACAAAAGTGGGATGAAATACGTTAAATAAAATATGTCTATCCAAAGAAGTAACGTTGCCGGCCTTTTTTAACACTTGTTCTGTGATCAGTGACTTGAGCTTTGTTTTCTATATACGTCTGTGTTTTGTGTAATTACCGTCAAAAAATAGTTGATGGTTTTAATAATTTAATATAGGATACCTAGGTTAGGTTAGGGTTTAAATTGTTTATACCATATTATTCACATTTCTGTAAATAAATATATTGTCTTCTAACAATTATAATATAATCAATTTGATACATTTATTTTGTCTGAAACAGTGCTCAGAATAAAAACGAGTCATTACATAATTCCGCAATGATGTTTGATGAGATGTTTGATGCAATGAGATTTGCACTAAAATAAAAGTACTACGAAGATTCGTTTGGGCAATACTTGCCAAAGCCATTTTAGGTGACATTCAAGTTACCCCTAATCTCTCTATTTCGATTTCCTCCACCGCGCTTCAGCTGTAGGGGTAGTGAATTATGGTTCAAAGTCGTTTGGCGCTCCAATTCGAAAGTATAGGTACCTACCATTGTTTTCTTTTATTCGCTAGGTAGGTAGATGTGAAAGTTCGGGACGAAGCAATTCCCGTTCCCTCTCGGTGGGTCCGGGATGGCTTTTGGGATGGTTAGCGTTTTTTAGTTATTTGTAGAAATGCTTTTACCCTTTTAAAAGGGTGATTTCAGACGATAGCGTTTTCTTGGGTAATAATGGTGTTTTGCTAAATGTTGAGTATAAAAAGATATACAAAACTAGTATGTTTTCACTTATTTGTTACATTACCTGGCAAACAATACTAACTAAAGGTATTGTAGAACGTATAACAGTTTCTATTTCGTAGTCCTCATACAAAAATTTCCATCACATTCTAAACCAAGTACTAAACCTATCAAAATTATCATAATAACGTGTGTATTTCCGCAATAATAATTAGAATAATAGAATTTATGTCAAGTTAATAGTAATCAATTTAGAATGACTGAACTACCAATAAAGCTAATGTGAGCAACCACAACATTACATACATCAGCGGTGTTATTTCGATACGTCCGCCGTACGAAAGTCGAATGCGATATCCCCCCGAACCTACCCGTAAGTTATGCCCAAAGAGCCAATGTTTACCGCCAATCAAGTGTCGTACTTTACTACCCGCAGTCGGCGGTAACTTACGGCAATGAGCGTAGGACTCTCGCTAATGAGACAGCAATTTCAAAGTAGCCCGTTTTCTGTCAAATACTCTTTACTGAAAATCCGTTTTGTTTGTGCCACTGGCAAAATGATGAAGACTTTTTTGTTTATAGCTTGACAGTTCATAAAAAATCTTTTGTTGATTTAAAACACGAGCATGTACCCTCTTATTTACAATAAAGAGACCGCTGAAATGTTTTTTTAATATATATGCGCATTATTTTTCCGGTCAAAAGACTTTTTGTATCTACCTAGCGTATTCGTTTTTCGCGTACCTACATTATAAATTGGGTGGGTTTGTATAAGAAATTCAGCCCTTCCAGCCTAAATAGTTTATAAGAAATGAAAGGGATGTCGGGCCCAGGTATTCAGAAATGGGGTTCCTTTTTGTATCAACCTAAACTTGTCAAGACATCTCATGCATACCATATGTAGGTACCCGAACACCACCTACCTACATACGGTAGTATAATAATTTAATATGATATAATAATTATCAGAAAAATGTAAGGTAACAATAAAATAAAGTTAATCGTACTTTACTGGCGAGCGAAGCGACACAAACATTATTTCATTGTGCGAGAACACCAGAAAACAGTCAATAGTAATAAAACAGTATACTTTACCAGTACAAGAGAATCAAGCCGTGAAAATACCTTCAAAGCTATTAATACATACAAATACTTTCGCAATTTATGGAATAAGTTAATTAATAGTTGTTTAAGTACCTATATAAGGTTATATTAATAAATTATCCAAATGCTTAGATCTCTCCCGATGTATCCCATCTCGAACGCAGGACTAAAATACATTCAAACACGAAAGTGCCTACTTAATTTACAGGCACTTTCACGAGGCAAGTCAGTTATCATGAGACTACTAAATGCAGGTTGTAGCTACCACTAAATCAATTGAAACATTTCAGCCGATCGGATAATTGTAGTTGAGTAATAAAATTGCATGTTGATGGTATAACGCAGTGTGGTCTAGTAACTTGCCCTATGAACTCAAATGCATGAGTGAAATCTTAAGACGCGACTTTTAGTCGCGATGTAGGCATAGTCGGTGCAAGACGGCGTTGAACGTCTGTAAACAGACCGTGTGTTTGCTGGTGCAGAAAAAATAATATATGTAAATTCTTTGAACAAAGCTCTTTGTGGTGTTGTATGTACTACTGCTGTATGTTGTATTTTGTTGTACTTACTAATCTTTACATGCCTAAGTAAAGGTTTAACAAAGGCTATTCTAAAATAACTGTATGTTTTTGAGCATTTTGTAATAAATAAATGAAAACTAAAATAAGAGATATAGTGTAAATTTTGATATGAAAGTTGTGGAAAAAGATGATTCAAAATGACACTATATTGTTATTTGTAAGTTATAATATTTTCTCCGATAATTGATGGCCAATAAAGTCGCAGCTGACGTTTTATTTCAATCATACACAAATATAAATAAATTGATTGGTGCTGCTAGAAACAAATCAATCTACTATCTGTAGTATCTCTAGTGTCTGAAGTGTTCATTATGTTATTGTGTTGATACGTATTGGTAATAAATTTTCGTAATAATGTGTTTTTGTGTCAATTGATTTAGAACGACGAATAAAGTTATTTATATTATGAGTGAAGTTAGTTGAATGAAAATTGTACCAGAGTTATCTTTTAAGTATATTTTACAAAAAATCCAACGTTATCATTATTAACAATACGATTTACAATGTGAATAAAAAGGTCAATAGATTACTGCACAGTGATATTTTGCATACTACATTCGATAAAGAAGTTTGGCCTCTTAATTGTTATCGATTTTACTTGACGTAATGATGACCTATTATTTTCGTGATTGAGATTTAATTTCGTCAAAATAATGGCACATAAATTGTAATAATTAACTTTCTATAAGTGCTATCTTATTATGAAAAAAGTTCTGATAATAGGTTCAAGGCTTGAGACCTTCTCATAGCTTATGGCTCCAATTTGTACCCAAGAGAGCTTGTTATCATATAAAATATACAAAGAGCCGTCTTAGGAATTTTCAGTGACAAAATAAATGCATAGAAAAATTCTTTCTTGTTATAGGAAAGACGGAGGGTTGGGATCACACGTCGCGGCTGCCTACATATTTTATTGACCCTGTTTGGAACGCAAGCGAAAATTTTCCTCCAACATATCTGCAGATATACCTAAGAACACGCTTCGAGATGCCTCCATAATTTGGGCATGTAAATGAAACTAACCCTAAGATCTATATGGAGACGAAACAGGTGTATAATGTTGGTGCTTACTAACATCACGCTCGAATCAGAAGACTTAAACGTAAACGATATATTGGAGACGTTTTAGAGGTTGGTTAATTGCATGATGCTCATATGAAATGCATTGCAGTATCGTATATGAAACACAAATACATCCCATGTCACAAACGTCACAAAACAGTGATGAAATCGCATCCTACCCGTTGATTTCTTTCGCTTAAAATACGAAAACTGAGAGTCTACTGATTAATGTTTTTAAGCGACATAAAATGGAGACGATTTACTATTAATTGTATTTTCAATGGTAAAATTGTTACTTTTCTTGAAAAACGCCACGATCTAACCCTTGTGCGCGAACCCTAGTACTTTATAGCATATCAGTCGGTGCGGTATTCCCAAACTGCACTTCAGCGCCCGACCGGCATATATAAAACGTGCCCACCTATATTTATTGTAGGTATATCCTTTACGTTTCTTACAATTCGGGTATGTTTTAGTCGAATTTCTCGGATACCTCGAGGTAAATAGGTTATTTAAGTGGATGTTTTTATTTTTTATGCATAATTATATTTCAAACTAGATTACAAATAAAGTATTCAAAATGTATAGGTATTTCTAATATAAATTGATTAGAATATATACTATGAACTCAATTTTCTAGCAGAATTCAAGTGTTATAAGTTTGAGTAGAAAATCTGATATAAGTATTTAAAAAAAACACGGACTAGTCTAAATCTAAATTTATTCATCTCTAAATTTAAATTTAAATTTAATCACTATTTTTATACATTGCAAGACATTGACTGGACGTATTACTGGTCCATATTGGTTGAGACTATTCAACCGGATATTTAAAATTATCTTTTTAAGGTTCACTTAAGTAAAACCAGAAGTAGAAAGAAGATTTGGATCGCAATAAGTGAAATAATCAAATAATCTAACTCTGGCCTAGACCATAATGTGTTCAAAAATAAATTCAAAAGTTTAATTTGGGTTTAAAATGTCGCTTTCACTGTTCAGTGTTGAGCTTATCACTGGATTCGTGGGTAATTAAAATATTTAAATACACTCGGAGGCGCGATATAGTACAGTTACCGACCCTTGCTGAGGCACTTAGAATAGGCAAGTTTTTTTAAGTTTTTGAAAAAAAATATTACTAGGTAACATAGGTAATCAAAGAACAACATCCTATGACTATAATCTTCGGGCTCGGGTAACTCCTCAGATATTTACTGATGATGGCCAAGAAGCAAAGTCAGAGGTACCTACCTATATCCTTAAATATTTTTTGACATATGCCGACGCATTGTTACGTGGTAAGTATTCCCTATAAGACAGGTTGCAAGCCTTTATATGACACACAACTTCGAATCTTAGGTTCTAGGATGTGACGGTTTTCTCAAAATGTTTTCCTACACCGTTTGAGAGTAATTTTTATATTTTTATTTTTCCTTGGCACACCGTAATTGTCATGCATATCAGAAGTGTATAATTTTGTCACTAATAATGTTGTAAAATGTTAATAATGTATATGTGTGTGCTTAAATAAATAAATCCAATAAAATCTCTGATATATCTTTGATATCTCTGATCCCTCTCGATTTGTGCGAGAGTAACAGACGAAGGCTATAGATACCTAATAAGATTATATCAAGTCTCAAGACGGTGGGGTTATGAAAATACTCTTTGTGGCATGGGGTACATAATTCACACCTTATTATAGCTTAATTGTTCGCGTTAATTAGCATATATCTTAAATAACTGCATGTAATTAGGGATTTAACGGCCGTATTTATGGAAATTTCACTATTTAATAAACCATTCTGTAATCGTAAAGATAATTATAATGGACTGCGAAAAAAGCTACATACTGTATTCACTTAAAAATTACAAAAAACAGTAGCATCGTAACTTAGATGGTGGCCATGATTCTGTTGTTTCGTTAGATTAACTTAAATAACGTAAAATACAAACGAGTTTATTTTCTTTGCACCTAAATAATATTAAATAAATGAAAAGATGGTCTCAAAGATTTAGTAAGTTCATAGTCTGAACGTGACCAGGTAAGATCTTCAACAATGTCAGCTATGATTCCATCATTGTTGAGTAATCGGTACATTTCAGTACAATTTAAAACACCATAATGTATACGTGAGTTAGATAATCTGAAAACATACTCTTAACGGTGTTTAAAAACCACTTAGCACGTACAGGTCCCTTTTGGTTTTATCTCACAAAATACAGAGTTTGGTATAGTTTACTACAGTTGGCACTTTTTCATAATATGACATTTATGCCTAATCAATGATTTATTTGTGGTTTTTTTTGTTTATTTTTTTGATATAACTTTTAGTGCAGCAGCCTATTTCCCTTGGTCACGGCATCACGCGTGAACGGCTCTTTTTTTGTTGTGTTTGTTATTGTCTGGAGAACGTGCTAATGAATAAAAAAAATAAGAAAGTTGCTTAGAAAATTAAAGAAAACTTAACGACGATGACAATATAACCGTTTCTAATGTAACCTTTTTGCGTTTGACATAACTGTCAGTTGTTTGACAGTTGGCGCGATCGCTGTAGGTAAATATCGTTTATCGGGATTGATGTGATATATTTTTTTTTTAAAGCGCGCGGACGAAGTCGTGAACGGGACAGCTAGTGTATTTTTAAACTACTTGCTAGAATGCCCGTGACTTCGTCCGCGTTTTCGAGCTGTCTATAGGCTATATGTCTAATTATTACAATTAAGTCTGTACTTAACTGTAATTATTAGACAATATTATTATTTGTAGATACTATGAACATGTAGTTCATTATTAAATGCATAGTTTATAGTTTTCGCAGCACATGCCAAATAATTACTTCTAAAGGTCTTGATACCTTGGGTTACATCAATTAAATTTTCGTAGAAATCTCTTTTTTTTAACATTGCATTCTACTCGCTGATAATGTTTCTTTCTATAGGAGAAATAATTATAAAAATTGGTTATGTCGTTTTTGAATTTATCTATTACAAACAAACATAAAAAAATCCAATCTTGTTAATATTACTTTAGATTATTTTTTATTATTGTCAGTAAAGATTGTTCAGTTTACTTTATATATATCTGTGTAATACATGTGTATAAGTAGATACAATCAAATATAAATTATGCCAGATATTTCACACAGCATCATCTGGCCCCAAAGTAAGCAGAGCTTGTGTTATGGGTACCACATGACTGATATACTACTTACATACTTGTTTTTTTATATAACATACATATTATACATAGAAATCAACCAAACCCGAGACAAATATTTGCAGATCATGCTAACATTTGTCCCGCGGCGAGAACCTTCTGATCAACCTTCTGATGCAGGCTTTCTTTCGACTACTATGCCAAAATGTATATAAACATTACGGAGGGCTGTATTTTGAGTTTATAAACGGAAAATAAAATTCATACATTTTAATATAAATATAAAGGAAGTTGAAAGACTGTACTGTATTTGGTAATCTCTGATATTATTTGTTTCAGAATTCTCAAAGAACTTATGATGATCGTGTATGGATTTCAAGCACTCCAATCAGCATATTTTAACACACTACTGCCTTCCCAACAATATATCGAGTTTATTCTCATTGCAGATATGAAGAGACTTCAATATTTTCATAGTTTTATAGTAGGCTTGAGACCCTGCCAACTTACTTTATCTCGCTCCTAAAACAGCCAATATTATATCGTAAAACCAAGTCAAACCACTTTAGAAAACAGTTTTTAAAATCAGTTTGAACAACATAACGGGTTATTTAAAGTGCTTGCATGTAGGTATATGTCATTTACGTGATGTGATATCCAAATTATAGTAATTAATGTTGTTTAATACACGTTATATGTAATTTATTGCTATTGTTAATAATGATTTAAGTAAAAAAACTGTTCGAAATATGCAAGGATGTTGTTTAAAATTAAATGTTATACGCTCTTATGAGTTTTATTTGCTCTACAATTACCTAAATAAAAAGTAGAAAAACAGACGAAGCTGGTGTTTTAAAGTGCGCGTTACCACTTTAGCTTCAGTAAATTTTTATTTACTGATATATACCATTTACGAAGATTATTTACTGATCCAATGGCACAGCAATATACGAAACTCGACAAAATCAGAGTTTAAATTGTTCGTTTTACGATTATTGCGTACTTCGATAGTACGTATCTTTGAATACGAATTCGCAACTTCAGTATACTCACGCAAACAATAAAACAAGTCGAAACCTACCCCATTACCTTTATAATACAGTTGGAAATTGCGTGTAAGCTGTATCGCAATAAAGACTCGTTACATACTAAGTTCCCAGTAAGTTTACAAGATAGTAAAAACAATATTTTAAGTGCATTATTGTCTACGCTTGCTGTTGTATCCTAGTACTTAAACTGCGATCTTATTTCAAAGTAATCTTTGGTTTATTTTTGTAGGACAAGTAATAATCATTTTCCTAAGTGCTTGCCTCCAGGTTACATACACACAAACATTTATTAAACCCACAAATAAACTTCAGCAGTAGAGCCGTGAAAATAATACGAACAGTTTTTAAAATGGTTGATATAAAAAGCCAAGAGGTTGCATCTAAATGTCCAAACACGTATTATTTTGTGATGGTATGGTATGAATTAAAACAAAAAATTATTTAAATGTTAATAAAATCACAAGGACCATTTGAATCGTGTTCTTATATACTAAATGCACCTAGGTGCCAGTTCTTCCTATTTTTTGACTGGCTTGTCAGCTTAGTTGGTAGTAGCTCTACCTTCTGCGCTGTAGGTTGGTTCGATTTCCTCCCAGGATAAACATTTGCGTGAAGAACATTGGTGTTTGTTCTGAGTCTGGGTGTTATGGAGTATCATAAGTATGTATTTAAAATTATATAAGTACGCTATCTGTCATCTAGTCTAGATGGTATTGTGTGCATTGTCAAGCAATATTTATTATTTATTTATCTATTATTCAAAAAGAATCCGGCAAGAAACTCGTCTGCTCCTAATATTTTGTATGAACTTTCTAATTTTGTTACGGATGCCGAATCGAGTTGAGCAGATTCGTCCCAAGCTTGATCTAAATAATCAGATATTTTATAATATGCTTTATGAGACAGTTTTTGCTTAACTACGTTCATAAATTTGCAAAACGATCACGTTGCTTAGGAACTGTTATATAAGCATACATTATAACCTATAGATAACACTTAAATCCAAATAAATTAAATAAAAATATGTGTGAAAACATTAAGATGAATGAGTCTTCTTAATTAGGAAAGAATTGTTAGATTTACGAGTAGTGTAATGTCTCCATCAAAGCTACCTTAAATAAATTACTTATCTTATGTTGTATATCGGGCCGAAGACATGTTGAATTTTCTAAATATCTAGTCTAGGTGTGTAGTATGTTTCATATCATTAATTATGAACCAGCATTATCCACATTAAGATGTTTTTGACAAAGTCAATGGTAGGCTTTCGCCCTCGTAACTGACAAAGTAGAGCTGTAACAGAATCGCAAACACAGCAAACTTGAGATATTTTACCTTAGTTTTGTATTTAAATGTATTGATAGCCTCATTTTTGTAGAGCTCTTGGTTTACCGGTTGCAAAATTTGTATGTATAAATTACTTTGGTACTGTGTTCGATATAGTTATAAACAAATAAATATTAGTGGAAAAATACACACAACACCAGCCCCAAACTAAGCATAGCCTGCATTAATGGAATCCGATGACTGATAAATTTTTAAATACAAACTATACTTTATAACACTCATAAGACACTAAACAAAATATATGTTTATTACACAAATGTTTGACCTGAGAGAGAATTGAAACCCCAACATACAGCGCAGAAGGCAGAGCTACTATCACCTGAGCAGAGACGCCAGTATTGTTTGCATTATTTTTGTTGAGCTCCAGATTTACAAGTGCCAATGCAAAATGTGTTAGAATAAAGTCTTTCGGCAAGTATATGTTAGTTACAGGTACCATTTAGTTTTTCACAATTCACGATACCTAATTGTTTAATATTAGTTTTCGACCAACTATTTTTATAAAAGTCTATCGGCGTACTACCACAAAAAATTCAATGTTGTATTCCGAATATGTGGATAATGCAGTGGGCTATGATATTGTTACTATATTTAAGTTACCATTTATCTAACATAATAGTATATTGTAGCTGTTTATTATCCATAAATTAAATAAAAATAGTTTGTAAGTTAACAACAGAGCGAAAACCTCACAGTATTTACAAAACATGTTTCATTTTAATTTTTTGATAAAAAATATATTCTTACGCTACTATGTTTTAGTTGTACTATGTCAGTAGGCTGTTTCTTAGATCTTAGATTGCATTCAACTAATCACGTATTTGTAATAAATAAAATAGCATCTTTCAACAAAATAAAAAAATATATAGTAATTATATTACTAATTAATAGTTTAAAAGGTAGATTGACATTAAATAAAGGTGTTAATTTAAATATTAAAAATATTAATTCTAAGCTATTATTATGTTAAATATTATTAGAACGAAGGCAAGCAATTAAGTAAAAAATAATAGCGCTTATCTATTTATTAAATAATAAAATAGATTCCGGTATATTCATTATTTAAATTGCTGAACTTCTCACGTTT
Source organism: Lampropteryx suffumata (assembly GCA_948098915.1). NCBI lineage: Eukaryota > Metazoa > Arthropoda > Insecta > Lepidoptera > Geometridae > Lampropteryx > Lampropteryx suffumata. Next base: position 7,463,993 of record OX402559.1, read on the forward strand.
GAATTTTTGACAAAAAAAGATTTTAAATACCTACCTAATAGGTAGTATATTGATTTTGTTAATCATTTTAAGACAAGATATAAAAATAACAATTTAATGTTTTTGCGCTTTACAACTTCTACATCAAATACGGTGCAGAAAAACATCGTGATTAAACCGTCATGTCCTAGAACTTATAAAGTTCTTTGACGTGTGCTCAATGAACGAAAGGAACCTGTGAAGCGCACATTCATCACGCTTGACAGGCTCCTTTGCTAATCCTTTCATCACACTGGTTTGATATAGTGACACGACCATTAGACTTTAATAATAGATTTGCAAATTATCACACATATTTCAATTTTCATATAACAAATTTCCATAAACAAAATATAAAATCAATAGATTTTAATTTAAAAAAAAAAATTGTGTCTGTCTTACCCTCATACAATTTTAATGGACTTCAAGATGGCTTCAAGTATCAAAAATGGATCCAAAGTCAATTATCATCGCAATTAAATATATAATTGTGTCCTGACTTCCTGGCAATAGGTATCTAGCATTTAAATACCTACCTAGGTACTGAGATAGGTATGTATAACATCGACCTACAATTTTATCATCAAGGTGACCCGGTAAACTACATACCATCTAAATTATATTTAATTGTAAATCAAGCTAGTGTTGAGACAAACAAAACAAAAAAAAACGATCGAGTTTTTACTTGAGCCACGGCAATTGATTCCTTATATAAATAAACTTTATTGGTAATTTAATTATTATAATTATTCTATTAAATATCCTTAAATCTAAAAGGTATATCTTATTATCACACATCAGCTAATAAGCTGTCACATTATTAGATTTTCTTCTTCTTCATTAACGGCATATGTCACATGATGACAATTTTGGCAATCTCTAGATTGTTTATAGTAACACGTCGCAAGTCGTATGATATCTTTCGTCATTTGTTATTTATAAAAAATTGTGTCATTTTATTCGATTATTACCTATTGCTCGTATCACAAAGAAACACAAAACTTTTATTCCTATCATTCACAACTGAGTCAATAACTCTAGCTTTATTTGAAAATTACAAAATTAAAAATAAAACCTGAAATAGCTCGAGGAAAATAAATAGCGCAATAATTAAATCGCAAAAATAATCCCATTATTCATATATTGTTATATTTATTCGTTGATATTAGAATGACAAGGACAAACCATACTTTAACGTCACGCTTACTAAATACTTGATTATAAGATGGACGGTAAATATATCTTTTATTTTGTATAACTAACTGGCCTGTCAGCTCAACTGGTAGTAGCTCTGCCTTCTGCGCTGTAGGTTGAGGGTTCGATTCCCTCCCAGGATAAACATTTGTGTTATGAAAATAGGTGTTTATTCCGTGTCTTGGTGTTATAAAGTATCATAAGTATGTATTTAAAATATCAGTATTCTATCAGTCATCTAGTCACCATAATACATGATATGCTTAGTTTGGAACTAGATGAGTGCAATGTTCAGCAATATTTATTTATTATTTATTAGATGTCATTCATTTAATCATTTCATTTAATCTTATAAGGAAACGTTAACGTAATTAGCGTTACCTTAAATTATGGTTTCTCCTTACCATTCTAAAGTAAATATATGAAATCAATCAATGAGATCTTTACATACTATAATAATATATAATATAATATAAATTATAATAAGGAAAGATTTGATTGTATGGTTGTTTGTATTGAATAGGCTCCGAAACTACTGAACCGATTTGATAAATTCTTTTACCGTTGGAAAGTTACACTATCCTCAGGTGACATAGGCTACTTTTTATCCCGGTTTCTCCCGGGAAAAATCTTCAACGCGGACGAAGCTGCGCGCGGACAGCTATGCAAAAGGATGACAGATTTATACAACACATGAGTTTATCATGAGATATTTGTTCATTTTTTGAGATGTTTGATCATGAGATATACCCCTACTGTCTAATAGATACCTATTAAAATTTGCCTCTTACCCTATTAGGATATGTAAGTGCCAATAAATTTATAAATGGTAGCTCTTAAATCTACTTTGAGCAGAAAATAATTAACAAACCTATCTTTAATTAAAATAAGGCTTAATCTCAGTTTTATTTCTGCTTTGTTTTCTGTTTTGGTTGTATGTACTTGTGGTATAAAACAATAATTATTTGATTGTTAAAAAACCAGTGTTATTATGTAGATATCATTTGATTCGATCAATTGCGCTAGTGAAGATAAGTAAAATCGAATAGAACATTTCATAAAACACTTCATTTTAATTCCAAATAAGGTGTACAAAACCTTGCTATTTGATCAATCCACTCTAGTCCATTACCTCTCAATTGATTACTCGTGTAAGTAAGTGTGCTTAACTGGCTATGTAGTTGATGTTGTAATATTGACCATAATAACCGATCATACCCACCTATTTAATGTTACGACTCATAAACCACAGTCTATAAGATTATAGCTGATACAGTTCTAAAATAAATATTGATTATTTCACACAACACCATGTATCCCCCTAACTAGACATAGTTTGTATTATTTTGACCAAATTAACTAATAGAATATAAATATAATGTATATACATACATATATATACATATGTACTAATGATACTTTATAACACCCAGATACAGATCAAAAAGCATAAAACAACAGCCATGTGTTTTGTTGATATTTTAAAATATGAATAAAATAAGGTGTTAAGAGTTATTTAAAGAATTATTTAGTCTTTAGTAATAATAATAGCTGAATTATCACACAGAAAAAATGCAGAAACAATAGCTAACAGACAAACAAAAATCATATCTACATCTACAAAAAAGTAAGTAGGTTCTGGTTTAGTGTTAAGTTAATATGTAGGTACTTAGTTCATTATTGTTAGCTTGAAAATGTTAGAGTCTTGTGGACACTAGCTTTTACACAGTTATATATTTAGTTTATGATTTTAAGCATTAAGAGACTGATTGTCTTCCTGTGAAAAAAATATATTTATAATAATAAAACTTAACAGTCAATAATATATATATATATATATATATATATACATATATGTGTGTTTTATTTATGTTTTATTAAATGTATTATAACTTAAAACAAAGAAAAAACAATCAACATTAAAATAGGTTAAATAAACCATTTTATAATCATATAATTAATAAGATAGACGACTTAATCATTATAATGGCCATCAATAAAAAGACAACAAATTTTAAAAACTCATTAGTTAATATGTTATTATGAGATATTCTCGAATAAGCTCAAGAGTCCTAAATAGCAAGTTACGTCGCTTTTTAATATAGATGTTCTTTATTAAATATGTTTATACAACAGAGAAGGAAAACTTGAAACAAGCCCGGCTCGGTGCCAGCCGTTATGCACCTGCAACCGAACCGCATGTACTGATTCGTCTTTCCTGCGGGTCCTGTCGGCAAGGTCGAGAGGTTAGTGTGGATACCTGGGAAGGCCTGCGCTATCAAACAGAATCCCAGGCAGAGTGACGTCAGTGGAGAGAAAACTTGATCCACCTCAGCTTGCTGGAGTGGATCCATGAACGAATGTTTTCAACTACAAATAACTGCTCTGTAACTTGGCTGACGCCACCTAAATCATCTTCGACATATGAACTAAGGATAATGATGATATACTAAGGGGCGACTTAAGTAACCATTAAGAATTAAGAATAAAACAGCTATTAGGTAATAATAATAAATAATAAATATTGCTGGACAATGCACACAACACCATCTAGTCTCAAACTTAGCAAAGCTTATATTATGGTGACTAGATGACTGATAGAATACTTATATATTTTTAAATACATACTTTATAACACCCAGACACAGAACAAACACCTATGTTCTTCACACAAATGTTTATCCTAGGAGGGAATCGAACCTACAGCACAGAAGGCAGAGCTACTACCAACTGAGTTGACAGGCCAGTCAAAATTAGAGATGTTGTTTCCTTTGACGCTAATAACATTAACAAATAAATGTTCGAATTTATTGTATTTATTGCACAAATATTTTTTTTAAAATGCACTTCATTATTATATCGTGTAAGTATATTATAAAAAAAATATATAACATCTGCTTATCTAACATCACAGAGTGAGCCAGCCATTCCTTACTAGCTGTGTATAACCGCTGCATGAGTACAATGTTGCCATAAGCAATCGATTTCGTCATTCGGAACGTTTAAATCGATTTACCAGACTAGAAGCGAGTAGGTATAATCGGAAAGAATCGTTTTTATAGTCGACTGACTACTAGTACCTACCTATAACAGACAGTGATGGGATATTAAATAATTTTTAGTTGCCTAATAAATGAAGATTTTCTAGGAGATAGGAATTTGTAAATTTTGTTTATTGGAGGTGGTAATTCTTACAATATAATATAAGTAATTAAAGAGCACTGGTTGGCTAGTGGTAGTAATCCCGTCTTCTGATACTAAGGTCGCACCAATGGATATTTCTGATCTAAAAATGTATATGCGCCATACTAGTAGGTACACTCAAACGGCGTCAAAGGAACTCAAAGGAATACCTACATCTAGAGAAAACCGGCATGTCGTAGAAGATGTCTAAAAGTTCGAAGACATGTAGCAAGTTCACGAAAAGAACCTCTGAGGCGCACTTTAATCCTTTCACCACACTGGTTCGAAATAACTAGTGAAACTATAAGAAAAAAATAATAATTAGATATATAGATTAAAATTGGCCCTCAAAAATAACGATGCGAATGATTATAGTCTTATAATATTGCATCAAAATCATAGCAATCAAAATTCACGGTAAAAATACAGTTTCTCAATGTTTCTGATTAGTAAATAAAGTCTATGAAAAAAAGGAAGCTCGCTCGTAACAATCTCGTCCTATTCATAACATTGTTAGAAACCCAATTCCATTACGACCCCATTATTACCATCTTGACTTCACTAGAATTAGAATCTCGTTGTCGTCCCGCCATCTTGCGGATAGTGGCCGCACTGCGTTACAAACAAGCGCCCTCTGTAGGCTACGTCTAGCGCATACGTAATCTTGCACAACTACATCGACACGTGTTGCAGCTCGCTCTCTCGCATACGTAATGAGAGAGATAAGAGAACCACCCAAGATGTCTTCTAAATTGGCTTTTTAAAATGCGTGCTGTTGATTGGTCAACGTGAGAGAGACAAAACTAGTATTTTCCAGATCACGCCAATCGAACACTGGCAGGCGAACGAGTGAAGCCGCCATTCTATTTTAGGTGTGGCTCGGCCTTAGAACCTCCTTTATATTCCTGACGTATGCAGTCATTTGAGTTATGGATGATGGCGTAACGCTACGTGTATTTATAAGAAATCTGCTGAATTTCTTTTTGGCTACAAATGTTGCGAGAAAAAATCATGCTGAGTGATCTGAAGGCAATAAGCGCGATGGCCTTTTACAACTCGTAGCAAGAACAGTACCTATACCATGAGCTATTATATAAATACTGATTTTCAAAATGTTTGTAGGTTAGTAGGTATTATAGATAACTAAAAATTAAATAGGTTAATAAGTGTACAGCTAGCTCTATATTGTTTTAAAATTATGTAATTCAAAACAATGTAATTTACATACAGAAACAGGTTCTTTGAAATAATAAAATAATTTAATATTGGTAGATAATTTCATACTAAAATTTCCAGCCCCAATGACTGAAACTACTAATAATAACAATACTAATAAAACAATATCGGCTGAAAAAGTGTCTGAAGTTTATTACAATAAATATTTGAATTTTAACTGATAAATATCATTAGAAAAGTAATTAAATGAAATTCAAGTCCTATTTTTTAACAGTAAGCAAAAAATATAAGAACGTTAAATTAAAGGAAGCAATTTGTGAAAGAATGGAATGAAAACTCGCTGGCGAAGGAGAAAATAAATTCATAAACTCACCTACATTAGGCGGAAGGTACGGTCGTGGACAAAGATTATAATAAAATGGCCAGACCGTTCCTGTGAAGGCACCGTGGCATTAACATTTATGTACTCGGACAAGTACAATCACTTACAAATTCTATTAGAAAAAATAATAATTGTTCAATACCATTCTTCCAAAAAATAATTAGTAATTTAGTTTATGTATAACTTCGCTTCCTTAATTATAAAGATTTTAAGTCAGTGTTAGTATCTGTATTTCTCAATTAGTTAGTCTGTATTTGTATTAGTAGGTATTTCTGAATTTACTCTTTCAATTTTGCTCTCTTTGTACACTTAATATTAGATACCATTTGTTTAATACTTAATACTTAGATGCCATTTGTTTATAATATTTTAATATCCCAAGGTTTGCTGAAAGAAAACTTTTTTTAGGGTAAGCTCGCCTGTGTACATAATAGAAAACCTTAGCAATAATCTAAGGTTTTCTATTATGTACCTACATGGTTTGTGTACAATAAAGAATAAAGAAAGAAATAATAAAATTCAAAAACAACATGTAACTTGTTAAACAATTAAACTTGACCTTGAAATAAATGTATAATAGAATAAGAAACCCTATAAAAAATGGTTGTAATAATATGCGGTGTAAACTTTAGTTTTATTCCTTATTTATAGCCGAAAAAAATAACTCCGTGGGAACTTTAGTGCAAGAAGTCAAGTGGCGCTTCGAACGTCTCGTCGTAAAACTGTAGCTGAATGAAACATCGGCCATAATTGGCACATTAAAATGTCGACCATTGACAAAATTTTATTGACACACTGTAAGGATAACACACAACAGGTGACCGTAGGTTTTTACGAGCAAAGCCGGGCGCGTGCCATGTCATAAAACAACGTTCAAATCGTAAAATCGTGAGAGCTGTTTAAATTGCCCCTAATAGAACATTATAGTTGTCTCAATGACGTGTTTAGTTTTATGTGATTTTGTGTAAGTAAGCGCCTCTATAAAATTATATGATATAACTCTAAATGGCGATAAAATAAACAGTTATAATTTAACTGCCAGACAATGTAGCGGCAGCAATCACGATAACATCTGTCACTGTCACGTTAACATCTTTAATTCACGTAGGTAATATAAATAAACATGAAACAATAAAAATTATAACATGAATCCATAATTATTTACATGATAAGAAAACCACGGTGTTTACACGAGCCTACAAAATACGAATTATTTTGTGAGCGACTGTACCGACCTTTCTGCCCCTTACGCTGTGATCAGGCAAAAGGAAGATATTTGATACCTACCTTATGTAGTTGAGTACCTCGGGAAGTAGTTATTCTGACTTGAGAGAAGCGCTAATTATTTACTTTATTTTATGTATTACGATTTTACTGGATATTTTTAAGATTTTTAAGCAGCTTAGGTATTGTTAGTATTAATACCTAACACATGTATTTATATTTATTAATGACCGATTAAATAATCCCACAACAGCCAATGTGTTGTTAAAATCTGTTGCCATCTTTATCCATTGACATTGAGACAAAGACAGACTGCATTATATGATTTTAAAATAGAGGGTAGACCTTTATTACTACAACACTAAAAACTTTTGCTCTTAGAGACATGACAAAGTATTTTCCCTGACTATTGAAACCCTTGTTAGTCGGAGTATAGAAGCAATCTGTTCAAAAACAGTCCAGCTCAGCGGAAAGATAACAAGATAGGGACCGAGCGGGCTCCAGGGCCCTGTCCCACTCACACTTCAATATTGCTGTGTGGAAACAACTTACGGATTTTCTTTGTTGCACGTCATCCATTTTCTTTGTGCATCTGTAACAAGGAAAAATGTATTAGCTTAAAACGAAATTCTTTACCGCATATTGCAGACATTTGTCGAATGCGAGCTAGGCAGAAAAATAGTAGGATTTCGACTGATGACACCAAATTTTAATTAGAAAAACGAAACTATGTCTGACGTCTGCAAGATTTTGACTAATTTCGCAAATAATTGAATTTTACGCTAGCTGAGCGATTGACAACACCACTATACACCCAACATCTAACGCTACGTCTTTTTGGGTTAGTAAATAAATGTAATTTTACTTTTTACATACCTTCTTTATGTTAAAATTTATATTGATTTTAACTTCGTTACTACAGTGTGTCCTATGAAATTTCATGCTACTTTTTTGATTTTTATTGATGTTTGGACGTACCTCCTTGGTTACCTACTCTTAGTTCCTTTTGAAAATCTGAGTAAACTAGATCAAACTAGAGTATTAGAGTTGAATGGATTTTTTAGGTAAATTTTATTTATTTATTTTTACGAAAATTTTGGGTTCAAACAATGTTAGTACCTACCTACTGCAAGATATTGTATTAAAATATGCGTATATAGGTAGGTATACATGTTAAACGTAAAGATAAGTAGGTACTTAACATACTAATTAAAACTAGGTATGTAATGTACGTTTAATGTACAATGTAATTAATTTACAACGACTGCTGGGTTGCTGTGAGATATCATTAAACTTTTAGTATAAATAATCAAAGAATTCTCGATATTTGTCTATGAGTACAAGAGTTGCTCTTTTACTGATATTAAATTATTCTATCTTAGGTATAAATTTATTCATTTACTAATGTATGTGAACGACACATTCTCAAACAACGTTCTAAATCTTTTAACATTCGACTTCTCTAAACGAGAATAGATAGAAACGTGCCTCAAACCAACACAAACTTGTACATTAGCTCAAAAGTTCATCAACCTTCCTAAATTCAGGGAGTTTTAATGAAACATTTTTGATTATTATCGCTGAAGCATGTTTTTTTAAAACACATCTCTAGGTATAAGAACCGCATGGTGATAAGAACTGAACTATAGATATTGTTGTAAAGTTTAATAGAGTTTATGGATTGTATATTAGGTATCCCAAATAATTGAGAGGTAAAGTTGGATATCATCTCTGTATCAAAAAGGTCACGGGTTAAAGTCCCCTAAAGGTCATACCATTTTTGAGATATTATAAAACTCTTGCACAGTGATAGTGAAACGTTTCTTCATTAAACGGCTGGAACCTCTTTTCGTTTTAATTTTATTATATCTTAAAGAGCCTGTTTAGATAGGACTCATAATAAATGCCTATAATTTTATAAAAGAAACTTAAAGTTAAACGATCTGTGCCTAATTTAACGTGCATGATAAACCATTTTTGAAATCGAAAACTTATACAGTTAGGTAAAAAGACTTAAATTGAAGTAGAGGACAGAAGCTGTATAACCAGAGTTTGTATTAAAAATATGCAGCAATGTAACAGTAGCAGGTACAGGATGTTCAGAATAAAGCGTTACATAAGTAGTAAATATGCATAGTCGGTAAACAAGTCCGAATCGTCATACCCATCGAAGCGAATGTTTACAATGCAACAAACGGAAGGATTCCGTCCAGATAGACTATAACACCTCATCACCTGGTCTCGTCTCCATCGAGCAGTAAAACCCGTCTGCTGCTCGTCTACGGCGTTTACGACGAAACGATACGTATAAAAATAACAATCTACTGCTATTATTACAAATGATACACATTTTACGAGCGCAAATATTTACGTTTTTATTTCAAACGTTTATGGCTTGTTGTGCAACTTAATAGCGCACTTGAACTTGTGGGGCTAGTGACACCGTTTGATCCAAATCGCGTTTTATTGTTCTACTCAATGAACGGACGTTGTTTTACGAGCGTGTCGTAATCTGTGACGCTTATAAGTCGTACTACGAACTCGTGAGTCAACGGAATGCTGAACTTTCCATTTTGTACAGTTCACAGCTCATACTGCACGTGATGTGATCGAGATCTCATAATTTACAAACAAGTAACAACCAATAACTCATCTACGAGATGACTTCAATCAAATAACCGGCAGAATTTTCATTCTTAGTGTGCTGGGATGGGGTTTAATATAAATGACATAAGATACAAAATTTTTACGACGTCATGACCCATAATAAACAGACTCTATCCTTCAGTTTCAAAATTCTCCCTTTTCGGCATGATCTCGATAGTTCTATAAAGCGGTGAACGCAGCAAATTTATTTCAGGTGCCGTCCCTCGCTCGTTTAGACGAGTTTACCCTCTTTGTGTAGCCTATTTGTATCCGGTCACATCGAAAAACGATAAGTCGAACGCGTCGCCTTTTCCTTACTTATCTTCCTTTAAAACATTGTCCCCAAAGGTGCCTTTTGATAAAATAATAAGCGAAGAAAATAGTGTCAAGATGCTCCAAACCTGAAATTTGCATTATATTACGCTTTCATATTACCAAGGTGAAACTTTCTGGGGCCAAATAATAGGTGGAGTGCATCTGGGTCCACATTAAGGGACATCTTTTTATTCGCTTCCAGCTTTCGTAAATATTTTTGTTATTGGCGTGTGCCTCCCTTGGAGTGTTCGTGTTTTCCGATGTTTGTACCTGTTCTATTAGGGAATTGGATAAGTAACCCGTACATTATTGATGGACGGCAAGTTTCTTCTATTTTCGATTTAGTATTGAAATTGTTTACGTGACGGTATAGAAATACAAAATATTTGCACATATGAGTGCAATATGGTCATATTATGCCGATCGTAAATGTCTACTCCCTGTACTCGTACTTCTCTTAGAACCTGAACGTACTTAAAGATTAAAAAATAAAAAAATTAAGATGTACAAAATTGCTGCTGATTGATTTTTATTAATATCTGAAGATAACACTTATTCTAAAGGTATATTAACTAGGCATGTTTTATTTGTAAGCGGCAGAGACCATAATGTCAGACCTTGTTAGGTAAATATTTTCTCACAGTTTACCTCATAAACAACAAAAGAAATAATCGTAGCAGCAGGCAGCATCATGCCAAATAAATTCAATTCCAAACGATAAACTGTCAGAGCATAAATTCGTAGAACCGGCCTACTCGATATCCTGATTTTCGCTCGAAATATTTTTAATCAACCAAACTCTCTCAATACATAAAATTCGATATTAACACCATTTTTGCATTACGTGTAGCGCCAAATACTTGCAAATTTGTGAATAAATCGCATACATTATGTGACAGCCCCCGTATGACCTCAGTATCTCGGCTTTTTGATACAGGAATGGCTTATAAAATTCGGCAGTCATTATCCACTTTTTGGTTGGTTGTTTGTTTCGTGTTTTTAAGCAAAAGGTAATCTTACAAGATGGCGTGATGGGGCACCGAGATTGCGACAGAAAAGAGGAGTGGACTGACAGAAAAAAAATACTGCTTTGTATTTACTTTGCACATTTTGCTCACATGGCTACCTTTTGGGTGCCTTACTGTGTACAATAAATAATGTTACTTTATGCATTGGACATATTATAAAAATAAACCACGAGGAATTCACACGAGGCAGAAAAATATGTAAATAAGGTAGGTATTAAACAAATGAGATTGTACGATCGCTACGTAAACATTTTAGTAAATTTAGGTAATTCAAGAGGCCGCCCTACCCTGCTTTTCTATCTACATATGTTTTAGTCAAATAGACGAGACCCACCAAATATACAACGCTCTCTATTTCAACGTAATTGGGCTTTACCGAGCATTAATTAACAAACTCTCTGAAATATCTTAATCTGACATTTGGCCTCAAGATAATTGGAATGAAGGAGGGTTATCTGACTGTCCACCAACACCGAACCGGTATCAATAAAATAATAAATTTAACATGTTTACGAGCAAAGTACCTTTGGTATATTCTCGAAGCGGGTTCTATGACCGAAGGCTTTACTCAAAGTCAGATTTAGTAAATAAAACTAGAATCCAATGCACGCCCACAAACCATTGACTTTGTAATCTTTCTGAGATTATCCACATAGGGTTTCACTGTAAATGGTGTTATTTTGTAATCTTACGATTGGGTGAAGTGCCTGCCTACGCTACATTTATTTACTCTTGTCGTTTCCAGCAATGTCACATATTATTCGTAATTTGTGGGCAATACTGTCTTACTTATAGAGGTACAAACCCGGATCCGCTTTCACTTACAGACAACCCATTTTTTAAGTAAATGAAGCTATAATATTTCCTTTAGATATTAGATATTTAGTCACATGTTAATTGGAAACATCTATGATTATTATTTTCAATTTCTATGAATGTCGATTTGTGCGTTAGCAAATAAAAATCGGTTGAAATAGTTAATTTGCATTTTGGGAACTAAACAAAACGGTGACATCAACGAATCTTGGTATGCAATGTCATGCTGCGAGTAGGTTTATTTTTATTTTTCACATTAATTTGTTGAATTGACGATGAATATTTGTTATTTATGTCAATTATTTATTGTTGTATGTTAAATATATAATTATGTCTACCTTTTTTACCTTCACAAAAATATATAAAACAATCCGTTTTTGGCAAAGGGTTTTTTTGCAATCGCTACGTACTGTTGCAGGAAATGCAACATCTCAGAAATACACTATATTCTCAAGCCACAGATCAACCCCTCCGGAATAGGGGTATGCACCTCGGGTTTGAAAGCTTTTTCCAATTATTGTTAGAGGGTTGAAGCGAGACTGTGCGCTTTGATTTTCTCCGCTAACAACAGCAAAAGCATGCGAATTGATATAATTTAGCTTTCTACAGAGTAAGCTAAGTGCTTTAAGAAATTCATGCAGAAATAATATTGTGATTTGGGATTCTAAGCATTCCCATAACTTTGAAATATTTGTGTCTTATTTTACCAGCTCCTATAGAATAGTCGATAGAACTGTTGTTGTAAAACTTAGCGGGTTACGCAAGTTCAAACGCTCATATAAAAATAAGGTGCCTTCAACAGATTTTTAAATGTTTCGAAAACAACGACTATACCATAAAAACGTGTTCTAAATTCTAATTCCAGCGGTTCATAATGGCTCTTAATAAATTATTTTTACTCATAAATAACAGTGATTTCAGCTAACAAGATCCAACGCTCAAAGGACAGCTTGTTAGTCGAATCTGAAAACAATGATGCCTTCAGTTCGAAATAGTAACATGGTACCTTATTATTTGTGTCTATATTAAAACATAGAGGAGCCAGTGTTGGCGTGAAGCCAATTAGTTTGTACAGGGATGGCAACGGTGGCTACGAACTTCAGTAAATAGACATGAAACTATGCGTAACACTAAAATATATCTTCGTAGGCAATACGATATATTTCACAGATGTATCCAATGTTTAAATCAATAATTAAATATTGGTGGATAATGCATATCAAATACCATCTAGCGCCAAACTAAGTATAGCTTAACATGGTAACCAAGATGACTGATACACTACTTATATAGTATCCTGTGTTCATCACACAAATATTTGTCCAAGGAAGAAATCGAACACTTAACATACAGTGCAAAAGTCATCTACAAAATGAGCTGACAGACCTGCCAACTAATATATATCATGATCACTAGCAAATGTGTTAAAATCTGTTTCCATTTCTAATTTCTAGTTTCCAGCATTGTGAGAATTCTTGTGCATTCTTCAGGTGTAAACGACAGAATTACAGCTTGAATAATAAACATTGAACACTATCAATATGGTTTATATACCCACTTAAATGATTAGAAATATAAGCAAAATCCAATGCAGTGTTTTCGTAGTTCCATTATAGAAAATTTCTCTTTTTCAAATTTGTGTTTTTTTGGACATAACTTTACAATAACTAAGAAGTTTTAATACCATAATTTAAGGAATATTTAATTGTCTATAAAACACAATTTATTTCATTAAGCTAGTATTCTTAGTTTCCGAGATTTGTAGGTTTCTTTAAGTGACCCGGATTCATTGCTCTCGAGTGTATAACGCAACTATAGCTAATTATCTATATTGTGTCTATGATATTAACTCAAAATATTATTAATAATATACCCTGGGACCGTGGGGAACAGGAGCTCACCGCGTTTTCAAAATTATTTTACGGCGTCTTGTAGATAAATTGGCTCCTATCTGGCTCAGCGTATTAGCATTGCCATTCAACGTGGCAATGCCGCCAGTGTCTTGGGAACGCTGCCGGCAGTGATCTGGATCAGTTGAGCTATTTATAGATTCTTTTAAAACGGTCCTTAGATAGCTCAACTGTTTTACATGTATTTTATATTATTGAACAATTCTGTAAATAAAGTAGGTATTTTTCTCAAAATCTGAACTTATTTGCAAATCTGAACATACATCAATTTACGTCGTCTTTTTTAGAATAGTAACTATGGCAATAACATTAGTTCAAGTATAGGCAAAAAGACAATTCAAATAAATTTTATAAAATATACCCAATTTATCAGCCATCATATTTTGGTATATTTCTTTGAATAGAATGCATTTCATGATATATACCCAATGCTCCAGTTATCGTGTAAACCTTCTGTACCATCAAGTTTACACGATGGTACAGATTTGAACGATTATGATAATAGGGGTCCATAATCCAGGCTTTACATTGATCTTTAATCTATAGATACCCTAATCTCTTGTTATTCTATCGTGAGTATTAGTTTTCATAGTTGTAGGTACTTAAAAAGAAAAATATGAATTCTTTCATCTATCACCTTAGACATGCATTTACCTAACACACGCTCACTCACACGGAGCAACACGCAGTAAGCAGTTTTCAGTCTTTTTTTTTATTAAATATTTTATATATTTTTTATTAATAGAAATCTATATTATTTCATATGTAATTTTTCATGTCAATCATGTCAATTCATGTTCAATCTATTTTTCTCTTTTTTGTTGTTTTTACGAGTATGATTCCGCTGTTACTATCATTTTTATTGCTCGACTGTCACCTAAGCCCGAAAACCAGCCCTGCGTATACCATGTTTTAGCAGATAGAGTGCTGAGTCTACTCCAATTGCTAAATTACTCCCAGAACTATATAAAAATGTTTTAAAAGGTACCTGATCCTGTAAAATATTTTTAGCGATCAACCTTTTTGTATTTGTATATATAAAACTTATGAAACAAATACTTAACATGTATTTGTTTCATAAGTTTTCCTCGCCATTAGATACTCTCTCACAAACAATCTGGAGAAGCAAAAGTTCCACACGTAACCTACAAAAGTTACGGAAGTATATAAATAACTAATCATTACTAAGTCCTATTTCTTTTCTGTGAGTCTAGTGTATTATTGGCGACCCTCCAATTTGGCAGCGGCGGCATCCCACAACGGAACCGGCACGCCGGCGGCGGACCAATATTTTATTTCAACTCAGAGTAGACAGAATTTCTTAAAAAATAACCATCCTAATTAAAATCGATAATAACAAGACACATGTCATGCTTGGCAAACATTAATAGGTTATAATTTTCGAAATTTCGTTTCATGTGTAGCTACCCCACATTTTAAATTGACTCTAAGCTGAAAAATGTATGTCTCACTGTAATAAATTAAAGTTTTTATTGACTAAACTTGTGGAATGCTTGCCTATGATCTAATGTTGGTCTTATTAATTTAATTCAATCTCATTAGGAATCACGCTACAGTGCTTACGAAAGAAATCGTAAAATCTTTTTGAAAATTCTACACTTTTCATAATTCCTTAATAATTTAAGGGAAAGATTGCTTTTCTCAGATAAAGCAGGGTGGAGCCCTCTCGCGTATTTCAGCCGCCAACGGTTCTGGTGCGAAATAATTGGTTTTGCCCAAAGGGAAGGAAAGCCGGCTTAATTACAGGCACATGGGACTTCCGTTCAATCTCAGGGACTGTGACGACCCCAATTAAATACAGACCACGACGTCCAAGAAATCTTTTACTGAAATAATTATTGAAACTCGAGTGAATTGTATCGCGTATAAACCATTTTGTTGAGTTTATTATATACATTTCGTTTAAATATATATTATTCGTATTTGATGGCAATTGCCTGAGACGCAGAAGGTTCAATTCCCGTCAAGGATATGATCTGCAAATATTTGTCTCGGCTCTGGGTGTTTTCCTATCAAACAAAAAGAGGTATATAAGTGTTATATCAGTGTTATATCAGTATTATATCAGTAATTCCCATAACACAAGCTCAGCTTACTTTTGGACTAGATAAAGCTGTGAGAATTTCTAGCATTATTTATTAATATTACATTAATAATTTATAAAAAACCTATGCCAAAATATATATATAAAAGCTTTTGAAACAACAAATTCAAATCGATACTTAAACTAATCATTCGTTCTCATCCCTGCATTCATTTAACTCATATAAAACACCGCTGAGTATAAAGTGTTTAATTTAAACCAATACCTACACGCATGCGTACTAATTGGGATCTCGTGGGTAGGTACTTCTGTCCTTAACCTGATCCCACTACCAATCGATTGACAACAAGGCCCTCTAGCGCTGGTCACGTACCTATGCACCAAATTAAATACACATTACAAACCATCCTCATCAAGTTCTCATAGAAGCAGAGAAAGGTTTCAGTTCTCATGACTTGATGAGAGGGTACTAAGTATCAGGTAGGTATATGTTGATGTTTTTCAATCGCATAATTACTGGGTTTCATTATAGATAGCAGGGTTCTTAAATTGAACAATTAAGTCGAATGACGATAACTTCAATTACTAATTACGCTGATAATATAAGCGTACCTAGTTATTTATTACTGGATGAGACTTGTTAGGGATGTCCCTAAAAAAGTGGTAGTGAAAAAGTGGTATTAAATAGGTATAATTATCTAGTACCTATTAAGTGAAAATGGGCTACCACTGATGATGATTAAAATTTTATTTTAAATGACAAATGTCAACTGAATTTATTACAACATAACTCTTTAAAATGATAAGGAATACCTCTGAGTTTAATCAAAGGATTTATGCCATTCTAACTGCTGCCCGCAGCTTCGCACGCGTGGTACCTACCTACATTACCAAATTTATTTATGAAATAAAATGTATCAAGATTCGTTCAGCCGTTTCGCCGTAAAAAAGTAACATACAGACAGCCAGAGACACTTTTGAATTTTATAATAATATTTTTATCATTAATTAAAAAAAACAATTTTAGGCTCCAATACGTGCATAAAGATCTTTTAGAGTTATTCTTTCTGCATATTAATTTATTCTGCATTCTTATATATTGGTGATTAAAAAGCACATTTTACAGAAAAGTAATGATATCAATCCATTAACTAGGTACTCGTACTCGTAGGTACTCGTAATAATGATAAAAAGTAATGTAATGAATTAAAAAGTAGTATTGTAATGCGTAAACCAGGTAATTTAAAGCAGATAACTTAGTGCTTTACAAGATTTTACTCTTGAGAGTGTTGTAAAAAACATCAGGGATACAATTCGGTACGATAACAAGGCTGTAGGTACAGATAAGAAAGTCCATTCGATTATTATTTATTACTACACCGAGCTTTGGATATACGGATGTTTTTGCCAAGCCACACCCAGACACCATGGTTGACATCTAAAAGAATGCATATGTCCTTCTGCATATTAATTTATTCTGCATTCTTATATATTGGTGATTAAAAAGCATATTTTTCAGAAAAGTAATGATATCATTCCATTAAATAAAGTCAGAGGTAGGTAGGTACTCGTAATAATGATAAAAAGGTAATGTAATGAATTCAAAAGTAGTATTGTAATGCGTAAACCAGATAATTTAGAGCAGATAACCTAGTGCTTAACAAGATTTTAATCTTGAGAGTGTTGTAAAAAACATCAGGCATACAATTCGGTACGATAACAAGGCTGTAGGTACAGATAAGAAAGTCCATTAGGTTATTATTTATTACTACACCGAGCTTTGGATATACGGATGTTATTGCCAAGCCACACCCAGACACCATGGTTGACATCTAATGGAATGCGTATGTCCTCCAATGTCTAATTTATACAGCAGACTAAATTTATCTATTCCGACAGCCACAAAATCTCAACAAACACACACTGCCGACAAGAGACACAAATATCAAGCAATATCTTTACATTGCCATTTTCTTTTTTATCGTATTCTTCATCAACGTTTGTAAATCCTTGTTTATTTCGCACTCTTGTTAGATTGAAGTAATGTGGAATAACATGGTACAAAAGCCTTTAAGAAAATTTAAATTAGTTCAGCACTTGTCAATTTACTATGCACGGACTCTTTCTAAGGCACTACAACAATCTACTATCTTATAACACAATTTGAAAGCCATTTATGGTCACTGGCTCAGTCTATCAACTCTTACGAAGGCAGTCTGAATTGGTTACGAAAAATGAAGCCGGAGACCATTACCACCTGAGTGACAGCACTTGGTCACTGAATAATCACAGAGTAAGGAATCAGTGAGTCAGTTAACTAAAAAGTCAGTGATACAACCAATGAGTTACCTTGACTCGAAGACTTGCTTCCAAATCATGACTTTGTAAGTAGGTAATGGGGCGCACACTAAAGTTATCTGTGTAGATAAAATTCGAACACTTTAAACAACACTGTTTTTAGTATCAAAAAACTTGGCTTTTAGTTTTAACCGACTCACTGCAATACATTCCGAGAATGACTGGAAGCAATGTCTATCACTTGCGAGGTTTATGCTCCACACGTAAAAAAACACTTAGCATTCATACGAACAAAAGTTGCGTAACAGTCTATTGTTTTCGACATTAAAAAACACCTTGCTATGTTTGGTTCCCTTTTGTCGCTTTTATAAAGAAACTGAAAGTGTATTGTTAGATTATTGTAAAGTTCACTTTTTGCTGTCGTTTTTATGGTCATAAAAATTTGGAGCATAAACAAAAAAATTACGAAACCCTTCCGCGTTTCAACAATTGCGTTAGATGGTAACCCAGTACGAAATTACAGGTGAAATAGTATAGATGCTTCGTGCACACTGTGATGATTGTGTTTATTGTCTTTGGTGTTTCTCTTAATCGCTTTCTTTTATTTAGAATCATTGATTTATTAGTGGTCAGTGAGAGTGGAGAGAGTACAATGAAAGGTATGGTTTTGGATCGTAAATCTCTAATTTGTATTATTTTTTTCTAATTTTATGTTCCACCAAGCGGTAGATATAAGAATGACAATGTTTTTTCTAGATATATCAAAACTCAAACATACATCAAGAACTAGTCATAGATTTTCTGATAGCTCTGAATAAAATTCTGGCAATAGGATCTGACAAAGTTTTGCAACTTGAGCTTAAGTTTGTTCTGGAATACAGCTTTGATACAAACTTTTTAATTATTGACCAATGCTTACTTTAATAGATAAAGTCAGTAAGTCAGCAACAAGCCTTAATAAAGCAGAGACGGGTGACTATTTAAGGCATATTCAATCTGTAACAAAAGGCGTGTTATGATAGTTTTTTAGTCGTACCTAATAAGTTGTACAAATCCAGTATACCTACACATTTTTACTTAAAACAAAGAGCCATAATAAAGCTTGTACAACCAGCGCATATCGAAGCTCTGATAAAAATACGTAACAATAATAGAAAAATCGTCGGAGCGTGCGAAAAAGTATACAAGCAATATTTCGCGTACGTGCCTCTTTGTCGACGACAGAGACAATCGCCCGAAACAACTCGTAATTTTATATCTACGAGTTATTTACTCGCTTATAACCCCTACGTTTGTTCCATACATCCATTTGTACGTATTTGCAGTCTCTAGCACAATATTTGTGAAACGTGTCAAACATTGCGTCAAATGGAACGTATCTACGCGTGACACGTTGCTACACTGCCAGCGTATTATTATCCTGTCTTTTTCTTCGTGTAATAAAGAGTTGATTACACCAAGACGCGGCAGCAATTGACATTTAGGCTACGCAATAGTGCCTGTGGGGTGCCGATAGTACAATTTAGGCGTGTTGACATGTGGCCTGACACAACATTGTTTTCACCCAAGCAAATTAAATACAGCAAAGCAAACAGAAGACATTTAGAACGTCTTATCACAATCCTACAGCGTGTTTACTTTTCTACTGCTTGAGTTATGTTATAAGCAGTAAGATTGGATATTTATTCTGTTATTCCATAGCGTAGACGTTGACTGTCAAATAAATAAGCGTCGGACTGGTACGAAACGGAAGCCAAGAGGTTGGTAACCGCTTATCTAATGATAACAGCACGCGACAAGCGGACGCGTTGCGTTTCAAACGATTTACGTGACTGTAGTCGGCTTCAGTAATAACAAACAAATTACCAGCCGTAAAGTTAACCAAAAAGTGTAATCAAGGTGGACACTTAGCTAAAAACACACCACTCATAAATGATGAATCTTCTGATTCAAAATAAGTTTTATACATTCTTACAGGTTCAATTGTAACTATCTTATCTTTAAAAAAAGGTTATGAGGTTTAGTCGCTATCCGGAAAATAGAAGAACCGCAAAAATATTTAGAAAGAAACCTTTAAAATAAACTAAAAGATGCAAATAGACCTTCTCCAAATTGAACAGGGATTTAAACTTTTACCAGCCAGTCCCTGCTCCTCGCTCGTAACTAATAAAAGAAAAATTTACTATGTAGAAATTTTCAAATTTAGACTCTGAATATAGGGAATCCAAGGTTTGTTTTTCCTTACACAGAACATTATTTTCGGGCGTTATTCGTAAGCAGAGTTGGTGTAAAATATGACAGTATTTGCGGGGTGACATGAACAGCGGCGTTCGAAAATTCGCGAACCTCAATTTAACGTAGGATTTGTGATAATATGCGAATTGGATATGAAGGCAAGATAAGGTGGTCTCTTCCCAGAACCGTTTCGGAGTTAAGCGTCAAAGTTTTGATAACGGGCTTTTAGTTCGGGGCTGCGGCTAATCAAAACTGAGGGAAACTTCAGGAATGTCCCAATCTCACAGATCACGCGTGACTTGCTTTATATTGTAACGAAATAACTTTGGTAAATTAGAAGATATTTCATCACAAGAAAGTTATAATTAAATCAAAGTTGGTTCAAGAAAATTAAACAATCATTATTTCCTTTCATATGTATTAGCTTTGTAATTTATAACGACGAGCGGTTTTGTTATTTCTCAGCAGAAAAATCTAAAAAACAACACTGAAGTGATCTTTCTAATAGGTTCAATAAATTCAAGCTGGCATATATGTTAAGAACTGTGAGATCCAGGTACCTACTCCTTAAAAGTTATGATTGAGAGCAGCAAAATATGAAAAATATCAAAAAGCGTGACGAAATTGCAACTTTTCGATTAAATCCTCTGTCATATTTTATGAATTATTATCTGAATTGTTAAGAAAAGATTACCCAGGTAGAATATTGAACTCGATATAAATAACAGGTAAAAACATTTTTGTAAATATTTTTTTACCGTATCGCAGTTTTGGATTAGACCTTCTGTCATATTTTTATGAGTTATGTTTCAAATATTGGCTAAGACAAAGTAGATGAAACGTGCATGAAGGTAAGCGGTCTCTTTTCAAGCCTTCGCCATAAAATGTATGATAGATGTTGACATCGAAAATCCCTCGCGTGTTTCCACCGTACCGTCCCCAGTGAGGGCTGAGCCACGCCGACCAATCTAATAATAGCTCCCACCCCTCCCGCCATCCTTCACTAAGCCCTACAATAATCCGGATATATGGGATCCCTCAAAGACCAATCTAAATTGGGCAAATGTATCAGTCCATCGGAATAGGGTTCGGTGCACTCAGCACCATATTTAAAATCGAACATCGATCGAACATTTAAAATGGCCGACGGTTTTTGTGTCATTATTTACACAATTGCTAAATCTTGCACTTGATCTTGTTCAAGCGTTACTTTACGGAAATCCATCACTAAATATTAAATGGATAGACAATATACGATTTACGCCGTGGGACAAACTTTAGTAAGATCTGCGAAGGATTGTCTCAGGTCTGGGTGTTTTTTTATATATAATAAATAAATAAATATTTAATCCCGGACATTTCACACAGAGTCATATTATGGATACCACATGACTGATATAGGTACCACATAAATACTTTTTATTTGTAAATACATTCATATTATACATAGAAACACTCAAACCCAAGAGAAATACATGCAGATCGATGAAGCTGTGTCAAATGTCCAGCATTATTATTTATTAGTATTATTAAAGCATTAATAAATAAGATAACTAAATATATCAATTCATTATCTAGTTTGTGCAAACACCATCTAGTTTTGTTTAGTTCAAAATACTTACGGACTAAGCACATGGTACTTATACATAAATATATACTGTGCTGATATAGAAAAGTAGAGTTGCCTAACGCACTAATATATATAAATGGTTTTGTTTATGCTTCTCGTTACCAAGTACTTAACAACCATAATCTAATAACTTTATACCCTTTGTAAATAAGGTGAGGTTATTAGGTAAAATCGGATCATATCAGATTATCTTGCATATAAATGCGCAATATCGAAACTCCGTTAAAATCCTCTCTGCGTGAAGCAAAAATTATTTGATACACATTCCATATAGTTCGAATATCAGCGCCCGTTTATCGGCACTTACCTTAACAGTTGAACTTACTCGCGCATGATTTTCTGATTTCACTGTAACATTAACTGGCCTGTCAGCTCAGTTGGTAGTAGCTCTGCCTTCTGCGCTGTAGATTGAGGGTTCGCTTCCCTACCAGGATAAACATTTGAGTGAAGAACATAGGTGTTTTTACTGTGTCTGGGTTTTATTAAATATCATATCATAAGTACCTATGTATTTAAAAATACCAATACAAGTTTTCTATCAGTCATCTAGTCACCATAATACAAGCTATGCTTAGTTTGGGACTAGATGGTGTTGTGTTATTTATTTATTTATTTATAGCAATATTTGTAACTTAGATTCTTCTTGTTTGAACCAAAATACGTGTACTTTCTTATTATTAGTCACATTCTGATTTTCGGCGCTTGACTGACTTTACATCTCAATTGGTAGTAGATCTGTTTTTTGCGCTGTG
Organism: Lampropteryx suffumata; assembly: GCA_948098915.1. Classification (NCBI taxonomy): domain Eukaryota; kingdom Metazoa; phylum Arthropoda; class Insecta; order Lepidoptera; family Geometridae; genus Lampropteryx; species Lampropteryx suffumata. The sequence continues at coordinate 7,486,865 of OX402559.1, forward strand.
AGTTGTAGATTCGATGGGAATGGAGCCAGGAGCCTCGGGAAATGAAAAACGATTTATCGGGATAATAATCGCTTCGACTATCGTTTTAAACGATGAATGACTGACATTTCTGTTGAAAATCTATGTCGTAATCCTTAAACATCACAACAGACGAAACGTTAATTTGAATGTAACAACGAAAAATAACTGTCAACGACGAATAACTGCTAGTCTATAATACCCAGATAGAAAAACATGCTCATTGCACAAATATTTATTCAGGGTTTCTAATTGGCTAACCGATTTTGATCTATCGTAACGGTAATGTCCTTAAAATGTTCGTTGACTTCAGTCTAACTGACAGCGTCTTGAGCATTGCATAGTTTAGAGCGAGATGGAGTTGTGTGAAATGTCCATTCATATTTATTTTCTCACCAACACATAACCAGGGCTGAAAGTACCTAAAACTTGTTCAAACCACCTGCTTTCAATAAAAATGTGGCCACAAGCTTCTTTCAGGGCCACCTGCCTGACACACGAACATACAAAGCTAATTTTATGAACGGTCAAAGCCGTTGTATTGCAAATAAATTCACTGTTTTTATAATACGTATCGAATTAAATCGGGTATTTTCCATCTCGTTTCTTGGTAAGGTGAAGTAGGTATTAACTGGATATTAATTTTAAAATATCAGCGTGTGAATATTGCTTGTTAGAGAAGGTAAATGGTAATAAACAAAGTGCTTATGCCGAAGTATTGAGATTTTGGGGAAATGTTTAATCCATGGAACCATATCTTGACTGGTCTGTCAGCTCAGTTGGTAGTTCTGCGCTGTAGATTGAGGGTTCGATTCCCAGGATAAACATTTGTGTGATGAACATAGGTGTTTGTTCTGTGTCTGGGTGTTATAAAGTATCATAAGTTGTATTTACAAAATATATAAGTATTCTATCTGTCATCTGGTCACCAATACAAGCTATGCTTAGTTTAGGGCTAGATGGTGTTGTGTGCATTGTCCACCAATATTTATTTATATATTTATATTTATATAATGATCTGCAGTTGCTATCTTTATTATGTTTAATTCATTGTAAGGCTAAACTTTCGTTGTCTTCTAGCGGAGATAATAAACTAGTTATATTAACAGGATAAGAAGTGGAACTTATTAGGATAATTTATAAGGAAACTTAGTCGTCTCGTAAGTATCAATCTATCTAAAGGCAATGAGCCGGAGAAGTAATAGGCACTACCCGTTCCTACCCTTATTCATTACAAGGTTCCGGAATCGACCGGATTTGGGTCCTCTCGTAATGTAATGGAAGAAAGGAAGAAAAAAGAAAACTAGTTGGGAAATTACGAAATCCACTCTTTGGAGAAGGAATATTACAACTGATAAAGTGTATATAATACAGTTATATCTATATATTATAGGTAATGTAAAACCGTTGAGCTAGATTGTTATCAACGAACTATAAAGATAGTTCTTCAATCGTTTAGATTATCTTACCTGCGAAGACCAAAATCAGCAAATATCGACATTTAAAAATGCTAAACGGAACACGAACGAAACTTTTTATTGATTTTAATTAATAGACGATGGAGACTCTACTCGTATCTATTCTACACATATATATTAATTTTCGTTCGCCTAATTATCTGTCTAAAAAAATTTGAACACTTACCTACAAGAACTGTCTTGAGATTCAACAACTTCAAGAACTTAATCCCCTTTTATTATTTCTTGGCGAACAAAAACAGGCATTATAAGACTAATCCAAGAGTCTTGTATTTTGTTTCAGCTTTCTATCTTGTAAAGATACGAATTTCATTAACTTGAGATAGATTTAATCTCGACCAAAAGCCGAGTGAAGTCTCAAGAGGCCCAAATTAATTTTAAGAACAGAACAACAAGAGGCTAACCCGTCCTCAAAACCGATACACCCTTTCCGAGGGAAACTGAACTTTATATATTTATGAATAAGGGTTGAAGGTATATATTTTGAAGTGCACTGTAAGTTTGTAGTGGATTGTAGACTTAGGTATCGACTGTGGGTAATGAACAGATGGCCCAAACAAGCTTATGCTTTATCAAACCATGGCGCTGAAATTATTGTTGGCCAATTATTTTGTTAATCGACGCCTGTTCCAACGAAAGTTGAGTTTTGGGTCCGTTTAATTTGTTGGGTGCAGGAAATCAAGTAATTTAGCAAGTAATTAGCCGTGTTTATTACGCGAATTTCCTTACTGTTAAAACATGCAGATTAAGTACTTCTCCACAATTGCGAACATTTTTACTAAAACATTATTTCCTTCAAAACAAGACTGTTACAAAATACCTGGTATTTCCACTTGGAGAGAACATTTCGAGCTTCCTCTGTTATAAAAGAAATGCAAATAGATGGGAAGAACGATAAAGAGTAGGTCCCTCAAACGCTATGGAACTTTTCAAGACATTTTGTGTAAAGTTCGACGTTTTCCTCCGTAGGTAGGTATACCAACTAGACGGACGGTATAAAGCCGTTTTACACTAAGGAGTTGAAGCAACGGCCTTGGTAATAAGCTTGTAGCTTATTTCTCCTTTAAAGGTCACGTGGTCTTTTGCAGATACATTATATGAAAATGTGTTAGTAACAACCGCCGATTTTTTTAGTTTAAAAGCAATTGGTTAGCAAAATAAAATAATCAAAAGCATTCGCTCCAGATTTAAATTGCAATTTACATGATGATGAAGCAATATATTTATTAAAAGTATTAGCAAATATTTGTCTTGGGTCTGGGTGTTTCTATGTATATGTATGTATTTACAAAAAAAAACCGGCCAAGTGCGAGTAGGACTCGCGCTCCGAGGGTTCCGTACAAACCTGTAGGTATACAAGTAAAATTTCACCCATCACAACAATCGAGTCATAGTTGGATAATGTAACTAAAAATTTACAGATTTATAAATCTTAGGTTTTTGCAATCGGGAAGTACTCTGTAGGTTTTAATTCCCTTGCGAGTGTCTTGCGGATTTGCGACATAAACGGTTGTATCTTTTGATTGCGTTGGCTTAGAAGTTTGATTTTTTCACAGCTTTAAGGGACAGTAGACCTGAGTATTTGATATAAATTTCAGCTTGATAACTCTACGCGTTCCTAAGAAAAAGGGTCTTGACAGACAGACAGACGGACGGACGTACGGACGGAAGGACGGACGGACCACAAAGTGATCCTATAAGGATTCCGATTTTTCTTTCGAGGTATGGAACCCTAAAAAAGTATAAAAGTAGTGTATCGGTCATGTGGTACACATGTTATGCTTACTTTGGGGCCAGATGAAGCTTTGTGAAATTTCCGGGATTATTTAGATATTTATTTTTTTATTAAAATATACTAATAAAAAAATAAATCAGGTTGTTTTTATATAAAAACATATTAGGTAACTACATAATTTGGCTTGAAAATTAACGTTGTGAAACTGGGAGAAGATTTACAAAAATATTGCGTTACCTATGACTGAATATCAAATACATAAAGCACTTTATGTTGCTGTCTTGTTCACTGGATTTTTTTAGATTTCATAACCTCTCAAAATATAGTGTATGTTTGCAAAAATAACATGGGTTGCGTAAAAGTCGCAGGATTTTACTAGTCATATAAAATACGCCAAACAAATGACGCGGACATGACATTGAACGGTATTTAAAATAATATTTTGGTATAATTAACACATTTACTCGGTACAAATCTTTGATGGCCATTATACTGGTGACCCCATCTTTGCTTGATAAACTTATGACTTACAAGCAATTACAATACAGCAATTTGGTTAAAAAATATTTGCTCTAAAAAGACCTTGATGGTATATCTTGATACACTTTGCTACTGCGTATATGAGCACAATCATGTGTTTTGCATGAAAAATAATGATGATCAGTTTGAAGCGCATTTTTTAATGTTACTTTGTTATATTATGTTTGATTGAATCAAGAGAATTTTTGAACTAGTATCTTCGTCTCAAACGAGGTGAACTTCTTCGTTTATGACTTGAACCAAACTCTTAGTCTAAAGCCACTCAGACCTGTTTAGCGGTACGTACGAGAGGGTTCAAATACCTTCAAGGGTTCCGCATGTAAACTCAATGTGCCGTACCGTCTGGACTTAATAAAAGCTACATTTAGGAGGTAGGTGCTGAACGAAAACAACTCTGGAAATTCAAGGAAATCGTTTTTGGGTCTTCGGTGGCAAAAAGGTTTTTCTACTCTTGGTTTTATTTCAATAAATTTTCTCCTCTACGTTTCCACATCTACCATGTAATAAGTAGGCACGTAGTATAATGGACACTGAATAGATATGGACACTCATTTATTTCTAACTCAAGAATACAAACAATAGTCATAATACATACGGATAAACGGAATACAAACAAACGGAAAAATAGTCTAACAATCGAGAAGACAAAGAGCATATATCAGAATGCTACAATAATAAAAAGGTCTTGACTCGGCGTAATGTAGTTACATTTATATCTCACCAATGCTATAGAAAATTAAAACTTGGGTACTGTTTATATAAAACAAATTAGCGAAATAAACAGAAGCCTTTATTTAAGATTTAATTAGGTAGGTAACTGAATTAAAACATACAATATGTTTAATATTTGTGAAAATGTTTTATTCAGTTACATGCCCGTAACAATAACAATAAATTAGACTTATCTCGCCTTACTTAATCTAAGCAATTCCTTTGTATAAATTATTATCAGAGCTTATCGGATTATTAAGTAAATTAAATGGTAATTACGAATCAATATGTAAAGTTAATCGACTGTTATAAGTGGGCTAATAACTTTAAATGTGCATAGCAATGTTCTATTTATGATCGTGGTTTCCAAATTATTATATTCGACGGTTATATGTAATAGATCTGTAATATTTATAACAACTTAATATAAATAGGTAATCTCAGTATTAGGAAGTTTCAAAATACTCAATTTTGTTAAGTAATTTAAAGATTATAACAATTTCTTGGCAACTTACCATAACTAAGCTACAAGTAAACTATAACTAGGTATTTTAAGTAGAATAATATTCTAAAGTAGCTGAGAAAATTTAGATAACGTTTATAATGTCGTGACTATGAATATTTCATATATTTTCGTTCAAAATTAATTCTTTGATGAAATTTTTGCTGGTATATACCAGCAAAAATTTCATAAAAAACTGTATAAAGGCAAATATTTTGATTTGAAACATACTATAATATTTTTTTTAAAACTACAGTGCCTACAAGTCGCCTATTACGACTTCATTTATAACGACTAACCGTTTGTAGCGACGGATATGCAAATATTAGTTAGGTTCTATACAGACGTAGGTACTATGAAAAAATATTAGAACGTAGCATATTAGTCTCAATGTCGCCGGTCCCTTAAAGGTCGTTATACCCGGATTCTACTGTATCAATGCTTCACATAATTGAAGTTTTAGTAGATACCTATTCAACAATGTGACGAAATATCGGAAACAAGAAAAACCAACAAATATCTCGTTTCTAGTGAAAATTTAGTAATAATAGTAACGTATAAGTCTGATCTTTTAAAATGTAAAATGTAAGAGGTTTTATTATTACCGACGGGGCCGATCGACGCCGACGGCCGTGTAGCATAGGAAGCGACGAACTGCCGGAAACTTTTTTTAAAAATGGCCACACATTTCTTTTTGCTACTTTATCTTTAATATTCAATGATGATTTAACTTGAGATTAGTTTTATTATTACAATATTAAATTTAGTTTATTATAAGGTTTTTAAACAATAAAATCTCTACATTACATTACACAAGAGAATGAAAATCTGCTTTACCATTGTAAGCACGTATATGAAACCTAGCGTTAATCAAAATATAAGGATAGTACATTAGCGAAACAGAACACGTCCTAACCAAATGCAGTTCAAGAGACGATATCGCAAATCGAACGCTCTCTCCATCAAAATCTCATCTCGTCTGAATACACTCGTTTGAACAAAGATTCAATGTCATTTAGGAATATAGAATCGAGATTTAGTAAATTTGGGAATTCGCATGCAGATCTGAAGCGGTTTTCAGTGCAACGTGGGACCTTCGGTAAGACTCTCATAATGAAGGTAGTGCACCCTCAGGGGGTAGGTAGCCCCCTCCAGGAGGGTCGAATGTTTGTTTGTTACGGAACACCCTAGCAAAACTTGAGCTTATTTTGGTGGGTTCATAAGTAGGTATTTTGCGAAACAATGTTTGTCCGTCCCGTTCAAAACGACGCAGGTTTAAGGGATTAATTTTAACCCGAGGTCTGGGCGCTATTTGAACAAACTGCCAACATTCGCCTTAACATTAGGTAGGTGTACCAAAGGTCGGTAGCTAAAACTAATAAATTTGGAGCTTGATATGAACACAAATGCTCGCCTCATTCTTTTTTATGTTTTTCAACGACTTTGATGTGAGCTTTTAGGTGACTAAAACCTGATTTTAGTGCATTTTAGTTTGAAGATAACATTGTTGTTATAATTGCGTTACTTTTAACGTAAAAAAAGGTTAATGGTTTGAAAATATACTAATAATCAAGCACATTTGAATGGCAATAGGACCACATTTTAATTACATGATTAGGCAAACCAGATCTTTAAAATATTTGTGATTTACCTACTTAAGTACTTAACATACCTAAAACTACAAAATAATCCGTTAGCTGTTAGGCGCCGCCGAATGAAGATTGCTTTATCTTTGAAATACAAAGTTCCCACAGCGTTGTAGAGTAGGATTGGAAGCGTTTTTTCGATTAGTACCTAATCTAACACATATGTACATGAATTCTCTTAGTTTTTACTCATTATATTAGTCAGTGAGCCTCAGTAGTGATATAAAAAAAATATTGATCGGAAAAATGACGCAAATTTTTATATATAAATTCATTGATAGTGATTCAGTTGAATTTTGTCTAACTATAAGACTATCGCGGTCCTTTTTTCAGTGTAATAAGAAAAGGACAGCAAGAATTTTAAATAATGTAGTTTTAATTTAGAAATGCAAAGACTACTACTGGTCTATACTTCTAAACTATAATATTATAAAGATTTTATTGTTCTATGTTTGTATGTTTGTTTGTAATGGTTAGGTATACTTAAAAACTGTTTAAACGATTTAAAAAAAATGTTCACTCATAGAAAACTAATTTTATTAGCAAGTATTATCTTTTTATGTAAGATCTTTACGGAAATTGCAATATCAATAATTATTTATGGAAAACATCATTTGGTGTGCGCTACGAAAACTACACATAAAATATTATACTACATGTTTGAAGTACTCATTATAACTCACAAAAAGTCAGCGAGGCTATCTTATAAAACACACTATGAGTAGCTTTAATCTGTTACCATCCTTATTTATTGACATTAGAATGACGAGGACAAAACATATACCTATAATCGATACTAATTATGTGATAAAAGAAACGTCCCTCAACTTCTGTAAAAAGTTCTTCTTCTTCTTCTTCTTTGTTTAAGGCATGTGACATAATAATGACAATTTTGCCATTGTCAAGTGTTTATTTTTGTTTATAGTCAATTTATTTGTCTTAGTCGATGGTCAATTTCCAATTCTAGACGTCACGCGGTATGGTCGTCTAAAATTTTCTTGGGATTCCTCATCGTTCAAATCACATTGCACCATAATACACATACAATTCAATTGTCCATACCCGTCCCGTAGTCACAATTTATTCATTAAAATTCCGCTAAGATTACTGAATAGGCAATAAAAACAGAAAAAAAAAATTGTAAAGCAATGCTACTTCATGAAACGACAAACGAAGAATCCTGTCAAAAGCTAATCGCTGTTTAAAATTGTGTCATCCCTGATTCTTCTTTTGTCATTTCATGAAGTAATTATTCTAAATTAATTATTTTTTCATCTGCTATTGCATGTTTTATTCAGTAATCTTAGTAGAATTTTAATCAATAAATTGTGACTTCATAGGACAAGTTTAAACTATTGAACTATAAATTCTAAAACTATCATGGTTTAGAACATAATTTTTACTAAAAACGGGACATTTAACATGCATATATGCATATATATGCATATATATGATATATGCATGCGCCATGATCACGAGGTAAACATGACTTTATCTCGTGATCATGGCACATGCAACTGTGCCGAAATATCTGGAAGCAGAAAAACTCATATCATGGTAAATATATCATTTTGAGTGAAAATTAAATTGAATTATAAGTGTATTATGTTGCAATGTGATTTTAACATATAGATAGACATATAGATTAGACAAATTACGATCTACTAGGACTTTATAACCAAACAATCACTTGACATTGGCACAGAGACATTGGACTAGAAGTAGTGCTATCCCTTTATGAATGACTAGCGGCTACCCGCGGCTTCGCACGCGTGGTACCTACATAAAAAGTAGCCTATGTTTTTTCCCAAGGTCCCATCTATCTCTACCAAAATTCATCAAAATCGGTTCAGTGGTTTAGGAGTGAAAACGTAACAGACAGACAGACAAAGCTACTTTTGCATTTATAATATTAGTAATATGACAAATAGTGACAGGGCGAATCTTAAGCAGTGTTTAGGCAGAGTTTAAGTTAAGAGGTGTTTATAAGTACGGCATATGTTTAACTATTATACTAATATAATCGAGTAGTTACTTAAGCGATCGAAGTTTCTTCCGCGTTCCAGCTAGTATTTAAGAAAATGTATCTCTCCAATGAGAACTTTTTTCAATAACATTCAATAAATTTATCTTGATTCCCATGTGTTCAACTTCAGCACGCGCTGAGAACATGCTATTAGCACGACTACTGATTGAAGATATCTTATGTATATTTAGAAAACCAGGATAGAAACTCACCAACAGAAACGAAAACCATTCAAATATCGACTCTCTTGCCACTGAAATAGAGACACGTGTTGGAGAATTCAGTTGTAAAAACATAAGAATGAACTCCAACACTGATGGCTTCAATCATCGCTAAGACGAAACGAGGAGTAACGCTAAATTTATCAAAGTAAACGAGTGTTGATAAAAACAATCCATTTGCATAAGCTTATGACTATGTAATGTATTTTTACGGTTAAGGTGTCAGATGAAGCTCTTTAATAATGACACAGTTTTACTCTGATCTGAAAACAATGTTGGTGGGTATATTTCCTTGCCTTATATAAATTGACATGATATTAGATTTTGACTTGGAAATTATATTACCTACATTTACGTAATGCTCTGTTACTTTGAATACCCAAAATCGAAAGATTGCATGAGTATCCATGATTTTGGTTTGCAGTAAGAATAGATGATGATAATATGCATGAAAAAATTGACTTGAATATAAATTGCGAGGCCACGAGGTCCCAAAAAACGAACGCGCATGCGTCAACAGTCAAAGATAATAAAGATAATCTCTGTTCGTAGTAGGAAAATCGACTATGTAACGTTCAAGGAAAATATATAAGGCCTGCCATCAACCGTTGCTATCTTTGTTCATGGTATATACCCCGGCCCATTGCGTTCGTACCCGACATTATCGAGCCAAATTATTTCCTGTGCTGTGCACAAAATATTATCGACCACGCGACGATGCTGTTTACCAACAAATAGGATGGGTCGTAGGGCGCAGGCGCGGGGCTCGACGCTTCGGATAGATGCTCAGCCCAGCCACCCTTGGTTATGCAACACTATTTCATCTAGAAACGCCGAGAAAAATGTTGGTCTCAACAAAATATACTTTCAGAAAGCTCTAGCTAAATTGTACCGACAGACTTTGAGAATAGAACCCCGGTAATGAGACCTAGTTAGATTTTACAAAAACCAGGATTGCAATTCCAATACTCTTATTGGACATTATGTAGTTTGAAGTACCAATAAGCAATAAAAAGAACTAATTTTTGTACTAGTTTACTTACTAAAATATTGCAGTAAGTAAATTTGACCGAGCAGTGGGTACCGAAATTATCGATCGAAATTTTTATACCTATAAAATTTTCGATGTTTCTGTGCTCGAATTTCAGAATTGAATGTGTGGTCTCAAAAATATTTTTTGTGAACAACTCAAGACTTATTTGGTAAAACCATTCAGTTATCCGATGAGATAAGACTATCTTGTACAAATTCGTATTCAAATTTATTCCAGACGATATCTTGTAGGACGGCTACACTCATGCAGGGTTTTAGTTTAGGGTTAAAAAGGTTTCCAAGTAGTGAAAATTAGAAAGTTGGGAGAAATTGTCGCAGGCAAATACGGGAAGCCATTACGTAGCAGCCTAACGCCATCTATCCAAAATCGTCGGAGGCTTTTCTTTACCGCACCGAATGCTTCGGGACTAGGCTGCCTTATTATTATTTTAGGATTTAGTTTGTTAGAAAAAATTAAGTTTTCTGGTTTTATTGATATTTTACTTTTTGCAGATGATTAAGATTCCCATTGCTTTTGTGATTTTAAATATTACTTGGTTTCTTTAAAATATATATTATTTTTCAAGTTATATAGAAAATAACACGTTTCCTAAAAATTCACATATTTTATTGATCTTGAATGACAAATTGAATTTGAAAGATGTTATTATTGCAATATAATATTTATATTTATACTTATATACTAAAACAAACTTAATATAGGTTGTAAAATACCCAAAATGGCATAAGCCCTCCTACTAAGTACTCGTGAAAGGATATATAGCTCTACAATGTTATCGCTGGAAAATTATTAAACATATTTATTTATTTGTAAAATAGTTATATTTACATGTTACCTTAATAATAATATAATACGAAACGATAAAACATTTTTGGCTGTTGTTTTTGTCAAGTCCTATCAAATCATCATCTAAATCAATCATCATCTATATTATTTTTCCCTGATATTTTTTTAAGTTGTATCTTTTTCTGCATCCAAATATTACTTCTTTATTGAATCATTATGTGTTTACCATTCAATAGGTAATACAAATAACTAAATACATATAAACATACCAAGACTGACACTGTGTATAAAAAATGGTACTTTAAATTACTATTAATTTATTTTATCTAAAATTGTTTTATCAATGTTATAAAGGGTAAAGTAATAAACTCAACACCTACGTATGAAAATATTTTGACAAGTGATAAATTAATTACATTAGTAAACTAACTGTTACAATATTCTTAAAACTTAGATTTCGGTAGTATAATGTACTAGGTATAGAAAGTTTTTGATTGAAATACTTTCTTTGATTTGATAAGTAAAACTCAAATAATCAGTTGTTATTGATACTATTGATACTCTGATTAGTAACAAATCATGTACTTATGTACATGTACTTATGCACATGTAAGTACAAATTATGTACATACTAGATACATACTCTTAAAGGGCTTCGATTTCGTATTAATTATTTTATTATAGAGATCTTACATTCTTACTCATTCTTACATTCTTACAAAAAATATGTGACTGACGAAACGTTCTAGAAATTTTAAATTGGGATGAAAATCTTTCTTTAAAGTAGCAAAAAGATAGATTTCTGATGGTTTCTTAGTTTGAAATTGTGTATGAAAATAATGTAACGAATAATTCTACTAAGGTTGTTTGTAAGAAAACACAAACTTCCGAATTAGAGGTTTCTTTTAGAAGTTTAAGAAAAATCCATAATTTTACAGCTATATTGGATTTTTAGCAGCATAATATTTAGAGCGACTGTAACAATAAAAACATAACAATAGATTTTAAAATAAAAATATTTTCTATACAAAAATAAAATAATATTCTTAGGATAGTCCCGAAGCTTTCGGTGGAAACTCGTTTCCCCCTGTAAAGCCTTATCGAAGGACGCACCAGCCTACAAGGTACCTGTCTCTTTTTCCTTATGCAATTTAAACACACGAGAGAAAGAGACATACAACGTTACGTAAGCATACCGTGGGGCCCTTCGACTTCCTGTGGATTAATGAGTTTTTATATACGTACCTACGCACTGGAATATGTATAAGGTTTCTTAATTAGATGGCTGATATCGGTCCCGTCTATTTATAATAGTATATAAGGGATATTTAGATAGATACGTAAGGTAGAGAGCTATTTAGGAAATTTATTGGGTTAGTATTTTAGGCGGGCTCCTTGTAGTTTGAATATTTAATTGCACTTTGGGTCGGCGGTGTCGGATTTATAATTATGCGTGGAATATCATTTTCAAAAATATGACAGCCGAAATCTGATTAAAATAACAAAACGAATTCTTTCAACTCTAATCTGATGGATATAATTAAAACGTATATAAATTTATGAATATATAAATATATGAATGGTATTTATGTAGTGTAGCTGTTTGTAAGAAATATGTTTTAATTTGGAGCCTTGGTAAGCTTAGAATTTAGGGAGTAGGTATTATTATGTTAATTATTATGACTGTTAAGCTATATTATGTTATACTATAAGTTGGTATAACTTTAACTTATAATTTTATTATAACTTTATTGTCTGAGCAGAAAAGGGTTAGTAGCGATCTATACGTCTATATTACTACCGATTTTGTTTGATTTTTAGACAATAACTTCTAGTAAAATGCAGAATAAACTACTCTTTTGAATTTTAATAATTGACAAGACATAAATTTCTTTATTCCTATTAAATATTAACACAGGAATCTGCCTTTTACTTCGTAAAAACTTTGAGAAAAGGATTGTTTAAAAGTTAAATCTAGTTGAGACCTGATTCTCAGCAACAAGAAACACAGATGGTGTGATAAAAAAACATTATTTGAATTCGAAATGTATGCAACTTAATCTTCAGGTAAGTACCTCAACCGGTACTTACATAGGCTGAATTTACATGAAAATCTGGTTTTCAACTCATAAAAGCTTTTTTCCGGCATTAAACTGCGTTTTAATAATATATGTACTCACCTATAGGTATCTGTTTTATATTACATTATTAATAATATTATAAATTTAAAAGTGTCTGATTGTTACGTTTTCACACCTAAAATGCTTGATAGATAATGATGAAATTTGGTAAAGAGATAGATTGTATCTTAAGACAGGACATAGGCTACTTTTTTATAGATACACCGCGTGCGAAGCCGTAAGCAGAAGCAAGTAATTCATTTTGTAATCTACCTATGCCTCTATAAATCACGAATACTTGTAGTTTTTTTTGAGGGTTCGATTCCTTCCCAGAAGAAACATTTGCGTGATGAAAATCTATGTTTCTTCTGCCAGGGTATCATCTGCTTCCTATAGTACAAGATATGCCTAGTTTAAGATTTTACAGTGCTGTGTGCAACATGTCCAGGCATTAAAACTGATGGAAGTTTAAATATGGCTTTTTTTGTGTAAATGTGGTCTACCGGTTCAATATCAAATAATTTAGTGTCTCCTTCAAAAGAATAATGACGGATAAAGACCAAACACGGTTCGATACGGGACACAATTTCCCATTACGGTACGCAAGTGATGGGTATACCTTTCTAGATATAATGTATTACATATATATTACTTATGCACCCACTTTTATTGTGGGTGTTGAAATATATTGCATCTTTTTGGTTGAATGTATAATTTTTGCGTTATATATTTCAGAAGAAATGACTCTAGACCGTGTAGGACAAGAATAAAATCTGAAAAAACTGTGTGTGGGATGCTTGGTCTGTTCTTTATCCATATCGTCTTTACCTAAGTACATTTTGTTTTTGAAAGATATATACTAATGGCAAACACCAGTCTTAGATTTTAGAACTTAAGACAATCAAATCAAGAACACAAATACATAGGTTTGATCATATATTAAAAAGAGATTTGTTAAAAAATTACAATGCAAACATTATCATAAAATCAATGCTTAGTTTTTGTTAAGAATTTCGTTTTATAATACAGCCTTTAAAGCTTTAAATATTAAAAAGTGTAAGACGTTTATAATACAAAAATAATGATATATTTTCCAGTACAAGACATGGACTTAAAAAGTGATTCAATAGCTTAGCCTTCTTATGCTTTACATAACTTTCAAATTACTTAATTAGCATATCTCTTAATATCTACATCGAAAAACATAATGAGGTTATTTTTATCTCAAAATCAAGAGAAAAAAGAAATGAGTCTCGATGAGAAATTCCACCTTTTGACAGTGGCCGCTGCATGTCTAAATTATACTGATTGAGCCGTGAGGCGTAGGCGGGGTATTGGGTGGCCAAGAAATGACTATAGCTCTCGGCTGTTGCAATGGCATGACAACGAACACAAAACAAAGATGCTTTTAGAAATCTTTAGGTACCTAAAACGACTTTACACTTGATTAAAAACGACACCACAAAAGTTTCTATAATTAATTTAATTTTATATCCATTATGTGCCATAACAATTACCACGTTTGTGTATGCAGATTTGTTCAAGAAGTTTATTCAAACTGTTCTGTACCTTTTAATTAAAAATGTACCTATTTAAAATACCCAGAATTTGAAGAGTTTAAATATTCGAGTATCGAGTATCGGTTTGTAGCAAATTGTTAACAAAAACATCGAAATGCTTCCAAATTACGAGCTTTACAAACGTATTTCAGAACCATACCTAAAATCAAATAAATTAATCATATATTTTCTTACAGTTCTGAATGAAATGCTGTCCAATAATCTGTGCAAAGTTCTCGAGTTTGATTTGTTCTTGAATAGATTTCTGCTTATAATATCGTAGGTATAATAAAAATAAATGTGGCATAACATAACATGACACGGCATGACAATGATAAAAAATTCGGAACTATCTCAATAATTACAAATTAAGAGTTTTTACAACAATGATAACCGAATGATCTCTAAATCGCAAGCGGCTTTTCAAAAGACATTTGCTATTTTAAGCCCAAGTTATCAAATTTGCGTCGCATATTGTTATATCACTGTAACAACACTTTGATAACAGTTTTATATAAAACAAATTCCGCCTGCGATTTCACGTAGACTTCATAAAAAAAACATTTATGCTGTTCCAGATAAAATACCACATGTATATCAAGATTCCTCAAAATACCTCGTGGTAGGACTCTAGCAAGAGTTTTTCTTGGTGGGTGCCAGTACAAGATATACTGCCGACAAGAAATAGTCAAGCATTTGTTTAGTTTCGAAGACCACTGAAGAAAGTGATATTACTAGGAGAATAAACAAGAAATCTTATGTTTACGGCCGCCAATGAGCATTTCATAGCTCCTGGATTTCAAGCGTCATAGGTTACGGCAAATCATAGATGGGCCCGTAAGATTGCAGGATTGCTTAGTTGTAAAAAAAAACATTACAAACCAAACGAGAATATACAAATAAACAAACATCCAAGTATACTGTCATATTAATAATATTAGCAGTATAATTTTAATCAAGAACAAAGATTGCACAAGCATTGAGATATTTAGAGCTAATTTACAACGACAACTATGTGAATTCCTTTCTAACTAACGCAACAGTAATGAGACATATTTATTGTATTAATAAATAAGTCCCTTGTCTAGTAAATAAAGCTTTAACAGCTAACATAAATACACATTTTGTACCTTTGAATCTGTTATATATAAAACTCCGCGATTAATTGCATTATTTACAAAGAGATAAGTTTTGCCGTACAAATTTTAAACAATATAAAAATTACAGTTATCTTTTGTTTTTAAAAACTTTAATGACGTGTAATGTGTTGTGTGTGTGATCGATATTATTACGCAACGATTCTAAATTACCTCTACGTAAAAATATCGTTCACATAATACATAATAGAAAAGTAATATGGCTTATATACTTATAATATGCTTAGGTATTTACCTATATTACCATTTACCTTTACATAAGCCTTATTGTTAAAAGGTATCTAAGATATGTATTGAAAAATATATAAGTATTCTATCAGTCATCTGGTCCATATTAGAAGCTATGCTTAGTTTGGGGCTAGGTGGTGTTGTGTGCATTGATAGATAGAAAGATAAAGCTTTATTTTATATAACATTATACATGCACACAATAAGGTACAGAAATAAAATACTAAACTTAACTACTTACACTAAAATATAATAAATAAAAAAGGTTACATTAAAAAATAAAAATGACACGAGTACAACTAACACACAAAGAAGCTAAGAAACAAGCATTGTTCAACAATATTTATCTATTTCTTTATATAACCATAGCTCATGGCTATTTTCCATAATTAATCAAAGGTATTTCTTAAATAACTTAATAAATAAATAATGTCGGACACTTCATACAACATCATCCGGCACCAAAGTAAGCAGAGCTTGTGTTATGGGTACCACATGACTGATATACTACTTATATACTTTTTTTATTACATACATAGATAGAAACACTCAGACCAGAGACAAATATTTGCAGATTATACAAACATTTTTCCCGCGTTGGGAATCGAAACCGCAACCTTTTGTCTCAGTCGGGTGTTCTACTGCATCAGGTCGACACAATAAAATATCACAAAAGTAAGTTAAAAATTTAGAAAATTCTGAGCAGAATTCTGTAGCCTGATTTATGTTGACATAGTTGGCGCCAGTTCAGACGACGCTGCCAAATTTTCTTAAAACTTAATAATCGACTTGTCATGCAAAGCAATCTCGAAACCTCCCAATGCTACAGCATATGTACAAGGTTTACAATATTCTAGTTTATATAGTTATTTTTCGGCATTTTGCTGTCAGTAAATAATAAATAATGTCGGACATTTAACACAGCATCATATAACCCCAAAGTAAGCAGCTTATGGGAACTAGACTTTAATTTATTTAACCTACACACGAGACAAATAATTGCAGAACATACAAACATTTGCCCCAAAAGCGGGAATGGATCTCGCAGCCTTCTGTTTTTTAGCCGAGCCTTGGCCCACTGTACAACAGAGGTCGTCTACGACTTTATGTCCACAATAAACTATTTCCAAGATCAACAATAGTAGACACTTTTCCTGATAATTAACCTCCTCAGTAGATAATTATATCTAAACATTGTTTTCCATAGGTATCAACTTTTATAATGACTGACTTTTATAGTGTATGAATTTTCGTCTACTTCTAATAAATACGTAATATTCAAACTCATTAAGGCTAATTAAGACTCCTTTCGTGCACCTAAAACTTCAAACTTTTCAGAACGATTTAGTTTTAAAATTTAGAACTTTCATAACAAGCCAGTCATTATAAAAATGAAACGAATTTTTTGCTCAATATATATATACAGATGACTCTATTGTCAAGTTAATTTCATGCAATGATGAATTTAATTGTATTACCGCTGATTCATGTGATTTTGACTCCTATATCAATGTCATCAAGGTCCTCGTAAAAAACTCCGCAATGTAGAAGAACTCTTTATAATTAATACGAGTTTTATCAAGCTCATTCCATGCAAATAACATTCAATAATGAGCCTATTATTAAATATTAAAATTATTAACATACAAACTCAATGAACGCACATGTTCAAAGACATGTGTAAATACACTATTTTAAACGAAATCGTCCCTCATTCTCAACCTCTTAATTTACAGAATAATTACAGAAACGTATAGAAAAACATAAAATACATGTCAAATAGTTGAGCTATCTAAGGACCATTTAGAAGTTAAAGTCAAAAGTCAATGTCAAAAGATAATTTATTCAATACAATCACAATTACTACGTGAATTTAGGTGTCTATTACTCAAGCCCGAGAAGAATTGGCAAGAAACTCGTCCTGGTCCTAGCGCTTTTTTGCATGATTCATTTTATAACTACCTTAAAAACGAAAAACTAATAGGTACAATAGAGCTTATACATATCAAATGAGTCGGTTAACAGTCTGAGGGAAGAGCTATAGTAGAGCAGAAAACGATCTTTAGTTAGCTCAAGTGATCTAGATGACTGCCAGAGGGCAGACACACGGCATTACCACGTTGTATGGTAATGCTAATACGCTGGGCCAGATAGGAGCCAGCTCTTGGGTCAAGTGATGTTTCTATCAAACGCCGTGAAATAATTGTAATTGAGTGACTACCAAAGTCTACAAAAACCTGACTAGTGATGTAATTTCTTATGGTAACAAAGTCCTAAAAGCTGACAACATCTCTCGTACAGCTTCTCATACTCTCCGAAGCACAGAAGCGCATACATGATTTAACAACGCTTCGGATACTTAGCTGTTTTAAAAACAATTAGTAGAAACAGGCGAGCGTTTCCGGGTCTATAAGTAAATAGTAATTATACGAATGGAAAAACATTAATAAAATCGCAATTTTTGATTAGTATCAGTTGTTATCTAAAACGTAATCTAAAACGGCGGTTTCCATTATCCAAACCGCAAATGTAATAAGACAAAAGCAAGCCCATGCATAGTCACGGAACATCCACTAGTCACTAGACTCCACTAGAGCGGATCTCGATATCCAAATCTTAAATATATCGAGACTAAAGTAAGATCACACAAGCGAAGTCACGGAACATCCACTAGTCACTAGACTCCACTCGAGCGGATCTCGATATACAAATCTCAAATATATCGAGACTAAAGCAAGATCACACAAGCGAAGTCACGGGATATCCACTAGTGACTAGACTCCACTAGAGCAGATCTCGATATCAAAAACTCAAATATATCGAGACTAAAGCAAGATCACACAAGCAAAGTTACGGGATATCCACTAGTGACTAGACTCCACTAGAGCAGATCTCGATATCTAAATCTCAAATGTATCGGGACTAAAGCAAGCCCATGTAAAGTCACGGGACCTCCACTAGTGACTAGTCTCCACTAGAGCGGTTCTCGATATCCAAATCGCAAACGTATCGAGACTAAAGCAAGCCAAGCAAAGTCACGGGATATCTACTAGTTATTAATAGAGCTCATCGCATACGGGCTGACGCGCCAAAGTTTATTTTTCGACCTTCAAAAGTTCAAACAAGCGGCCGACAAATGCGAATAACGTGCACCTGCTACCACGGTACGTCGCGAAGATATTACAAGCCTAGGTCTCGCTCTCACTCTCACATGTGGGACCACTTAGTACAGGCATCGAATAAGTAATAACTACAAGCGTGTAGAAGTGAAACTCGAAAGGCGTTTAAAGTTCGCTTCTTCTTCTTCTTATTCTTATCGTGTCCCTGGAATTGGTACCTAAATTCACCTAGTAGGTATGTAAGACTTTATAAAGTGATCCTTAAATTTAATAAAAAAAAATAACTTTGACTACAGAGGCTCCTTTCGGGCACTAGGCACATGTCTTGGAACTAGTTTCTTGAAATAGTGCGTATTCTAGAGTATGTATTGTTTTCCATTATATTAATTTCGTTAAGAAGCGTCTTTATCAAAGGAGACGTTTGCTAATGTTTAATGGTTTAATAGTGTGCTTTGCTGAAATATAAGAGTAATGAAAATTTAAACATAATGTATCTAGTAAAAAAATTACTATTTATTTTCTGAAATTTTAAAGATATGTCCAAGCCCCGCCTTATTTTGTAAACTTAGGTTACATAAACCTGTTAATAAAAACAGAGTTGGCTTAGCTAGAAGTATATTATGTATTTTAGTGCGTCTAGTAGTTTACAAAGAAGATTCACCTCTATCAGCAATGTTATACAGGCTCCGTCCCCCCTGTCTGCAGTCAATGAACTCTACTAATCACATTGTAGGCCAGGCTAGCATACAAAAACGTTCCATTTCACGCGTCAGGAATAACTTCAGAAGTTAGGCAAACTTCATCAGGAATGGAACGCAATTTCGCACCATCATTGCTACTAAATTGCGTGATGCAATCAAACGTTCGAGCCTGTAGGCCATTGACCGAGTTCGTTAGGCTATAAAATGCAATGACATAACAGTGGCAACACCGCGCTCAGTGTCAATGCCCATGTTTTGCATAACTAGGAAAATAAAATAAAATACCTAAGTTTCATTAAATTCTGGTAATTACCTTCATATTTAATTCATGAGTAGGTAATATCTTTAGTACCAAATTATGCATGGTAATGGAAGATGAATCATTCTTGCTCGTTTGTTTGTCTGTGTCTATTTCAACGCGTATGTTTTTAATTAATAAAATAATTACCTAGGACGCTTGAGGCCACAGTCCTTGAACTATTAATTAGTAGATACCTTGGAAGTAATTATCTAGAACAAATTCACTTAACCGTCAGTTCACGTCAGAGGAAGTAGACAATGTTTTTTTTTTAACTTTTTAAACTATTAATATAGGTATACCATAATTAAAGATCCCACATGTATAAAGCTTAAACGCAATAACAATTTTTTGAGCGTGCAATTATTATACAGAAAAACAAACTCATATGAAAAATAGAAGAACTCTTACTTGAACTGACTTGCCAGTTATTATTTATTAATTCAATTTATTGTTAAGTATATTTATTCTTGCCAGTTAACGTTAAAGTTGTCGTTGTTAAAGTAATTTATGAATAGACGATCAAAAAAATTTATGGGAATGGACCTCATTTGCAAACTCATCTGTTTAAATTATGTTGTTTAAATGTAGGCAATTATATAAAACGGCTTAGTTACCGGACCATATTTTTATTTAGTTCAAGGTCTAGTATTTAATTTATTTCAAAGAATAAAACACTATCGTTGTCATTGTTTTCAACACTTTTGACACCATTTCCGAAGATGATAAGAATGTTTCTCAAACAACAAAAACTTTGTTACTTAATTTGATTGTAAAAATTCTAAGCGGCAACTCAATGTTATAAAAAGCTCATCTAACATGTATTATTTATAAATTACAGTTTATAAAAAGAGGCCCGGTTCAGCACAAATTTTCTGATCTTATTTTACAAAGGCTGTCCTATAAGAATATAACATCAAAATATAATTTTAACTATAAAGTAATCCAAAATTGCCCAACGGCTTTTTTCAGAAGCTCTGTAACGTCGTTGTTCAGCGGTTTTGCGCTAGATGTCGCTACCAGTTTCAAAGTTGAAACAAAGTTTTCGCAAGTGTGAGTAGAAATCACATGGCCTGCCGCCGCGCACACATCAAACTCTAATACAGTATTATACGAAACGCACACTATGAAACTCTGTACGAAAGCGTAGAGACGCTGTGTTGCTACACGATACACCTACAGAGAACCTCGTTACTTACGCACACAAACATGAATTTACAAGTAAATACGTATCGTTTACTGTGTACGTGTGCGTCAAAGCGTGTACGTTTTATAAACGAGCATTGAGCACACATAGAGGTATAACAAACTTTGGAAACTTATGTGCGTTGGATAGATGGCGCGAGCATGCGTGATTGAAGTAAATAACTTGATGTGTAATTCCATTTATTAGCTTGTAAGGTACATACGGTTATTTATAGGCAAAGTATCGCCTCACAAGGTGATTTGTACGAATTTTGTGTGACATGTGACATTAAAGTATCGTCCGTACTACCAAATACACTCATCACATACCTATGCAAGTTATAAGTCTCCATTTATATATTAATAAAACCTATCGTAACAGAACTGATTAATTACAACATTTTATTTGGAATAAGCTTTATATTTAGGAAATAATGATACAATGGTCTTATAACTCATTATAACACACTAGCCAATAAGTGGTTTTAATCTATTGCCGTCTTTATTCTTTGACATAAGAATGACAAAGACAAAACATACCTAAACACTAGCGTGATGTGATTAATCTGAAATTGAAATCTGAAAATGCAGTAATACTAAAGTAACTTGACTCCTACATTATAATTCGCAATCCAGTTCATTACGAATTTAACTAATTAGGGATATTAAACAAAACATGATGATGGAACTTAGATTTTTATTAAGATTACTTAATTAGTCAAATTTACGTAAACTACATCAGTAAAATTATAAACACTACGAGAATCCCGGATAAATTGTTTTTTTACTTCCCAAAATTACTTACCACTGTATAATTTACTGAGTATTAATTATAAACATACTAAATTTGCATTAATTTATGTATAAAATCATTTCGGTAACAAGTTTAGTAATTACCTTCATTTATGTATAAATACCGTTCAGCAACATGTTTAGTAATTACCAGATTTTTTTACTTTCCTACAGGCTTTAAGGACATGGTAGGGTCAATAAAAAAATTTTGCCTGTAACCCACTTCTTATTATGGTGTCATTAGTTATTTCAAACCAGTGTGGTAAAAAGATCAAATTGTGTCTCAGAAGCTTCATTCGTGCACCTAGCTCATGTCTTAGAATTTTGGTCCTTATTGTAAGTTTCATAAAGAAAAAAACTACTTACAGTAGTTCAACCTTTTTACAAAATATAAATCTATACTTAGTGATATCTGACAGTGACAGTTGTTATACTATTCAGAGATATCACACGAATGAGCCTTCTAAAACACTACAAAAAACAGTGTTGTCGTAGCGGCCATTTTGTGAAATCATATTGATTGGTAGGAAAAAATCTATTGTGACCGACCAAGCGTTCCCCATTGGCCCAGTTTTTTGATGAGGGTGGCACAATAGGGTTAGCTTTCCCCTTTTTTTGGGGCCCTTTTAAATATGAATTCCTCGCTTCATTTTGTGCGGACGTGTCAGATGCTGAGTTTGGAATTTCTGTTAATTGGAAATATGCAAATACGGACTATTTTATCTGGAGCGTTGATTTGTATATTCTTCTCAAATCTCAATTTTTTCTCATAATTGAATATCTATACTTCCATATCCATACTAATATATATTTTCGAAAGCATCTGTCAGTCTGTCTGTCTGTTACTTTTTCACGGCTAAACGGCTGAACGGATCCTGATGAAATTTGGTAAGCACGTAGATTGTGCCTTGGAGACAGATATAGATTAATTTTATCTAGGTACAACGCGTGTGAAACCGCGAGTAGCAGCTAGTCTTGTATTATTTTGTAACATAAACTTTATTTTTTATTTCTGTATTACCAAAACAATTTTATTCGTCATGCGAGTATATAAAATTAATTGATAAATTATTTTCTAAATAAATTAATAACTAACTAGATTAATGTATTTATCATCAACTCAATTCAAATTATTTCTAGATAAATTCTTATTCCATAACTTTGAAATTCACATTAAGCCATGAATTTCAAATGGCACCTGTGTCTTGGGAACGCAGCCCTCTGTGTGATCTGGAGCAGTCAAGTCAAGTCGAGCAGTCAAGTTGAAGTACATTTCAAACGCGGGTTTGAAATGTAATTCAATTACGGGTTAGATCAAAATAATGTACTACAGTATTGTACCGTGCGAAGCTGGGGCAGGTCGCTAGTATTTTATATTACTAGGTGTATTTTATAGGGCACATTTCTGTTAGTTAATTTTTATCTTTAACTGAAGACTTAAAGAATAAATAGAATCAATCAATAGAAAGAATCAATATGAAAAAACGGTCACATGCAAATGTCGCACCTAAATGGTTACAGAACCTACATACTTTTTTCGGCATCCTGGGTCTATTACAATCTGTACTTAACTATTAGATACTGGTCTAATTATACCGACAAGTTTTAATCACACTTTTTTATGTGATATTAATAGAAATACATTAACGGACATCTGATTTTTTTACTTGTGCTACGAGACCTCGCTTCTTTCTAAATTTCATGATTCTAAGTGTCCACAAAAAGTACCCCATAGGTTTTTATTTACTGGTGAGATATAACTAAGCGGTATACTTTCCGTAATGGCGTATTTGACGACCTCTGTGGCGCAGTGGGCGAAAGCCAGCATGAGACGCTGAAGGTTGCGGGTTCGATTCCCACCGCGGGACAAATGTTTGTATGGTCTGCAACTATTTCTCTCGGGTCTGGGTGTTTCTATGTATAATATGTATGTATTTACAAAAAAAATGAAAGTATATAAGTAGTATATCAGTCATGTGGTACCCATAACACAAGCACTGCTTTCTTTGGGGCCAGATGATGTTGTGTGAAATGTCCGGCATTATTTATTAATTTTATTTTTTATTCTATAAATATACTAGCTGACCCGGCCACGCGTTTTTGTAGCTCAGTAGTTCTAATACGTTGAACCCATACACGCTAACCTCTAAAATTATCAGTGTTTCTGTACTGTATTATGTATGTATTATACATATAAACGTTCCTCTTGATTCACTCATCTATTAAAAAAACCGCATTAAAATACGTTGCGTAGTTTTGAAGATCTAAGCATATCTACATAGGGACAGAGAGACAGCGGTAAGCGACTTTGTTTTATACTATGTAATGATGCCTTATAAAATGTATACTTATATTTTATACATTTTGCTACACGCATTAGGCTGAGACGGCATGCACATTGCTATCTTAAGTACTCATAGTACTACAAACACATGTCTGAATTGCATAGTACAGTCAATTTATAACAGTAATGAAGTTGTAGACTCCTACCTCTCCAGACGTTTAAGAATGTTCTACACAGCTAGCTATATTTTAATCCTAAGACTGAGTCCGTTTGAGACGATAAGGTTCAGATAAGGACTCCCGTGGGTCTTACATTGTGAGAAATTTGAAGAAATCCGACAACTAAGTTTCAAGCCGATGTAAGAGAACAAAACAGAACCTGATTAAACTAGTAAGAGTCAGTAAAAAAGGTGACTGAACGAATATCTTAGTAATACAAGTGATAAATAAAGAAAAATATTACAAATGTTTTTTTATAGTTTGTCAATAGTTACATCTACAGAAGTATATAAACTGTAAGAAATATCACCAAAATGAGAGTGTTATGGCATGGATTACTAAAATTATTTTTGTAACATTTGTGTAATGCACAAATAAGTTTTGACGTGATAACGTCTTATAAATCAATGAACGCCGGCTGCACGCACGAAAAATTGTCACGTTAAGCCTGAGCCGAGCATGCAAGCTAGAGAGCACGGAGTATCGATAGAGAGGCACGATCGGCCTAAGCGTTCGGCTAGTGACGCATCTTAATAGGTTAAAAATATGCAATTTTTCATCAAAGTTTTCTTATGTCGTTATTACGTAAAATTATTGTCCGTAAACCGACTTTACTATCCATTTTTTTCTGTGTCTGGGAGTTATAAAGTAAGTATTACAAGTATGTATTTAAATAATGCCGGACATTTCACACAGCATCATCTGGCCCCAAAGTAAGCAGAGCTTGTATTATGGGTACCACGTGACTGATATACTACTTATATAAGTAAGTAATATAAATACATAAATATTGTACATTTAGAAATATTTCAGTATTTTATCAGCCATTTGGTTCCCATAGTACCTACACACATTGCTGAGTTTGGGGATAGATGGTGTTGTGTGAAATTTATTATTTATTTAATAGTATCTATACATGAATGCCATTTTTTGAATTGTACACAAACTATCACAAAAATAAAAATAAGACATACAATGCATTTTAAAATCTAATTTGAATGCATACTTACTTTTTTAATATGTTTTGTGATCATCAAATCGTAGCTGAAATAAATGGCTTATTTATTATCTAATACAGGGTATGTGGGTGAATTGAGAAATTGATACGAAAGCAGAAGAAGAAGATCTAATTCGATCAATTCGATATTATTTTCATTTAATCCCGGACTTTATTTTCTATCAAATTTTTATATACCTATAGGTTTTTAAAACCTTGTTTGATTTTTTTAATCCCTGTGTTCTTATGTGTTTACTTCTAATAAAAACAAACATGAGGATGAGACAAAGCACTTACACCACGTGATTCTAGATCTACATCTTACGTCACGCGTGTCCACAAATCATGGTACAAGAGGTACCTGTTAAAAGCCAGCGAGCGTTTATCTCATCCAGAAAATAAAGACTTGTACAGATAGAAACATTTTTACGGCAACTTTTTTATGATATTAAGATAAAATTCGACAAGACAGGGTTTCAGATGCAAATAGCTGTTATTGTTTATTATTTAAAATGTCAGCAACATAGGCTCTGTTTATATATAAAACTTTTAATTAAAGTAAAATTTTATCATTCCAATTACATCATTACTAATGTGCTAGAAAAAAAAGCCAGTTAACTTCTTACTAATTTCATATAATAATAATAATTAAATAATACCTAGTAAAAACTTTTTTATTGTCTTGTAAATTCATCTGATAGATAAAAAATAACCAACATCTTTATGCCAAGAAAGAATTAACATGTACCATTATTAAATATTAAAAAAAAACATGACCATTTTGCTGTCAATTTACTTACTTGTTAGTTCATAAGTACTTATATGATATCATAAGACGCAACATATTTTTTTTTCTTTCTCTCTTTTTTTCTATATTACACAATTATCTATTAAATAAATTAAATATTATATAATTTAAAACCCAAGTACTATTTTTTACCTTATACTTGTACATATTTAAAAACAGACTTGTACAGAATATTTGTAAGAAAACTTTTAAATTAACATCCTACCTATATAGTCAATTCTTTTTTTTAATAGTAACGTGAAGTTAAATGTTTAGTAAAAATAATTTATGAACGATTCAACAATACCAGATCTCTCAAATGGTGAATAAAAACGACAGAAACCGGGCATATATTAAAACCTAAAAAGTTCGAAAGAAGCCTCTTTAATCCTTTCACCACTCTGGTTCGTAATATCTAGAAATGAAAAGATCTAGATGGCAGCTTAGAACATAAACTCTATAAACTCCGTAAATATATCATCTACTTCGAAGTTCCACTGTGAACGAATCCCAGGAGAGCATGTGTAAGGTTCCTTACGTTCTCTACGGCTGCATTATCGTCGGCATATCTTGAGTCGAGACTATCGGACGACGGAGTGCACTTACCGAACAATGTCTTGACGCATCGGGATGACAGCGGAAAATTTATAACAACAATTTAGAATGTGCACCTAGCTTTATAACAGAATAAGGCTAGGTAAGTGGGTAGAAGTAATATACAGTCATTTTAGCCATACTTCAAAGCTAAATTTATTTATTTACTAGCTGACCCGGCAAACTTCGTACCGCCTCAGAATCAATAAATAAAAAAGCCTTTTAAACCTTCCCTGGACTTCCACAAATAATTCAAAACCAAAATCAGCCAAATCAGTCCAGCCGTTCTCGAGTTTTAACGAGACTAACGAACAGCAATTCATTTATTATACAGATTATTAATAATTAGAATGGTCTAGGACCACTTACACTAATTATTCAGATTTCAGATGTCAACAATTTTAACCTATTTTATACAAAGAATTGGTAGTTTAATAAATCACAAATCAAAGCAATAATACACATAAAAAAATCAATAACATGATAATTAAAAATTATTAACAATATCAAATACAGCACAAATAGAATATTAAAGCACCTAAAAATATTGTCACTATACACATTTCACAAACAAATATACGTATCAAAAATCTGTTTTATAGGCCACCTCATATTTTTAATAGACCTATCGATATGCAACACGATGCGGTAGTAATGACTATATCTGTAAAAGGCGATGTGTGTATGTAAGTACAATACAGTTCCCTATAGGCTCCGAAACGGCTTGACCGATTTCGTTGAAATATTTAAGAAATCTTCGATTTGGCCTAACGGGTGATCCTGTGAAGTTTGGTAGCGATCGCATCAACAAAACTTTTTTTTTGCATCAATCAAATTTGGTATTGAGATTGCATCTTAGGAATGGACATAGGCTACTTCTTAAGTGTGTCCTACCTGTGTACTGCATGTTATTTTATAAGTAATTCGAGCAAATATAATCTGTATAATAATTTAATATGAAAGACACCATTCTGTATAAATATTATGATTAATACAAATGACGAACGACAAGATACGACTTTGTGACATCAGACTATAAACAATATAAACTCGTGACACATGGCAAAATTGATTTTATGGCATTAACGAAACATTGTAATTTAAGTAATCCTTACTAATATTACAAATTTAAAAGTAACTCTGTATATCTGTCACGTTTTCACGCCTAAACCGCTGAACTGGTTTTAATGAATATTGATATAGAGATAGATGGGACCTTGAAGAAGGACATAGGCTACTTTTTATGTAGGTACCACGCGTGCGAAGCCGCGGGTAGCAACTAGTTTCTTATATAAGTAAGTCTCAAATGTTTAAATTGGTCTAAAATGAATAATGCTAAAGATTACGATGGGCATTATTACAATATTGTCTATACGTTAATATATATTTAAATTTTTGGTTGGATGAGAAACAGTTAAAGGCGTGTTTCCATTGAAATGTAGAAAATCTATTTTTAACCGACTTCATCAAAAAGGAGGATGTTCTCAATTCGTCGAAATCTTTTTTTTTATGTATGTTCACCGATTACCTACTCAAAAACGCCGGAACCGATTTGGGAAATTCTTTTTTGTTTGAGAGGGTATACTTTACAGGTGGTCCCATCTAAATTTTATCAAAATCGGTCGAGCTGAAAAAAATCAACAAAAATCTTAAAATTGTATACATCGATGATGTTTTCGTTTACTTCGCTACCTCGCTGTCTCATTGGAGCGGTGCGTTTATTTGGCCTACCCATATTATATATGTATATACAAAATACATCTACTTTCCACTAAAAATATATTATAGGCTCAAATTTCATTCAATGAAGTCGGTTTTCTTTTTAGTTTTTAAAACGTAATTATAGGTAAACAATCAAATTTAAATCAATCTTAACAAAATATCATCAAATATCAAATTTTCACGCTCTTTTATTTAGTGATTAATTTTATACTCTCATCTTTATATATTCTTACCTATCTTTATAATTACCTACTGGTAGGTATAGTGTTTCATGCAATAGTTGCCTATTTAATTTTTGTTATACGCCTTGAAACTACAACAAGTTTCGCCGGACTGACTGATATTTCGTATAATTACGTTTTAAAAACTAAAAAGAAACCGACTTCATTGAATGTAGTTTGAGCCTATAACACATTTTTAGTGGAAAGTAGATGTATTTTGTATATATATAATATGGGTAGGCCCAATAAACGCACCGCTCCAATGAGACAGCGAGGTATCGAAGTACCTACATGAAAACATCATCGATGTATACAATTTTTAGATATTCGTTCATTTTTTTGCTCGACCGATTTTGATAAAATTTATATAGGACCACCTTTCAAACAAAAAAAAAATCCAAATTGGTTCAGCCGTTTTCGAGTACTTTATCAGTGAACATACATAAAAAGAAAAACGATTCCGACGAATTGAGAACCTCCTCCTTTTTGATAAAGTTAGTTTAAAATACGAATAATCTTCTGAGACGACCTCTGTGGCGCAGTGGGTTAAAGCCCAGCTGAGACGCAGAATTCTGTGGGTTCAATTCTGCAAGTATTTATATATCTCAGGTCTGAGTATTTCTGTATAATATGAACCTAAGTATTTACAAAATAAAATAGTATATAAGAAGTATAGTCAGTATAGTATAGTAGTGGTACCCATAACACAAGCTCTGCTCTTTGGGGCGAGATGATGTGTAAAATGTCCGGCATTATTTATCTTGTGTTTTATTTGCACGAAATTCTGAATCAGAGCTTTTATTATATTTTTAACTGACTTCATCAAAAAGGAGGAGGTTCTCAATTCGTTGGAATCTTTTTTTTTTATGTATGTTCACCGATTACTCGAAAACGCCTGAGCCGATTTGGGAAATTCTTTTTTTGTTTGAAAGGGTATACTTCACAGGTGGTCCCATTTAAATCTTATCAAAATCGGTAGAGCTGAAAAATCTACGAAAATCTAAAAATTGAATACCTACATCGATGATATTTTCGTGTACTTCGATACCTCGCTGTCTCATTGGGGCGGTGCGTTTATTTGGACTACCCATATTATATATATACAAAATACATCTCCTATCCACTAAAAATGTATAATAGGCTCAAATTGCATTCAATGAAGTCGGTTTCTTTTCAGTTTTTAAAACTTAATTATATTTTATAGTTATACTATTGTGTTGATTTAAACTGCGGAAAATATTAGAAAAAAATATTCAACAATGGAATCAAATATCGAATGTTTGACATTTTATAACTGTCATTGTAAGTGAAAGTTCTAAAGTGTTAATCTAATTTAGAATTTGGTGTAACTTAAGGGTCTTTCGTATTTAAGGCAATTTTAGCTAATTTGGCAAAACAACAGCAACAGATTCAGCATGATTAACGCATTATTCATACCATTGATACAAATTATATTTTAAGAACTATATATTTGTCTAGAAAAATCTAACATACGTTTCAAACCATAACTAACGAGCCTCTGTATTTCTATGTTATTTAATAAATTATCTATACCTGGAAACACAAGCAAAATAGAAGTCAAAATATTTAATTATTCGTACACGGCTGAAATATTCAGAGTTTATGAAAGTGTGAACAATACACACACGCCGCCGAAAATATTAAGCAGGCATAATATGTTTTAATCCTTCGCGGTTCAGATAATAAGTTTATACGCTGATGTGGTAAAAAGGAGCTACTAAATAAATTGATAGCGCCACATTATAAAAAAACTTGGTTGTCATTAAAGTCGGTTTACGGACGATAATTTTACGTGGTAACCTCATAAGAAAACATTGATGAAAAATTGCATACTTTAACCTATTAAGATGCGTCTCAACTTCACAAGCCGAACGCAAAGGCCGATCGTGCCTCTCTATCGCTTGTTCCGCGTTCTCGCTTGCACGCTCGGCAAAGGCGGAACGTGAAAATTTTTCGTGGGTGCAGCAGGCGTTCATCGATTTATAAGACGTTATCACGTCAAAAATTCAATAAACATAGTATAGGTATGTGCAAGTAAGCATACAAAACTTAACGATATTAATCTCCTGGCGCCCATGATGTAAAATTACGCAAAAAAAATCTTGTCCTAATTTTTTTTAGTTTATATTTCAATTACTGTTCAAATAAATTGCAAGCGCATGTAACCACGCATAGTAAAGGATTCCAAAGTTAGTAATAATAAGAATTAGCTAGATACTAAGGAAAATAATTTATAATAGAGATTCCATGATTTTTTAAGGTTTACAAATAAAGGCTTTAAACTAGTAAAGCCATAGGTATAGCGTTGATAGTTTTTCTTATATTTTCAGCATAAGTGTATGTAACAGTTATAATTTTTTTTAGGTATCCCGAAAAACCACTTATGACAGTGGGGGTTACACTGAACTCTATCAAATATGTTTATACTTTATAGTTTAAACTATTGTATTTATCAAACGAATATCTGTATCGAAAATCTATGCTAGAAACCCCAAATAATCTTTGAACGACTTTTACAACATGCCAGAAGTTTCCTTGAAAAAAAAAACAATCCTACATTACATGTAGCGTCCGTACCCTTTTTTAGATTTGGTTTATGTTTTTTTTAAAGTGAATACTTCTTTAGTACCGTTGTGATTTGAAAGTCGATGAAACGAAAAAGCGACAGTAAAAAGAGACAGACACGTAAATTCATAAGATTTAACGTGGGAGAAAATGAGATAGGAAATCATTATTCGTGTTTATTATTACGTGTTTGTGCGTGCATGCGTTGTACAAAGCTTGATAAAAGGCATCACAACAACCGTGGTGTTTTGTATACGTGTACGTGTTATACGTTTGTTTTTTGAAGGTTTAACTTCTACCACGTGTGAATTGCACACATGTTTTTTTGCTTAAGGGATTAATAAACGTCTTAGCTCCTATTTGGAGTACTTTAGACGAATAGTTTGCGACCTAGAGCCCTAACTAGGGACCGACAAGCAGACAAGGCGAAACAATAAGGGTCTCTCGACTTCGGAACCCTAAAAATGAATAAAAGGTAGTTTACTTTTAAAAAAGTCATAATATAATAATTATCGAAAACCAAACATAAACATATATCACTGTTTTCCTTCGTAGCTCTATGTTAAAATACAGAGCTTCTAAAGGGCGAACAGTAATCAAACGGGGAAGAAGGAACACCACAATCCGGCCCGTCTTAAGCCAAAAAACCCTTTAAGCTTGCCTCAGCTGCGTAGGGTTACAGTGTTTTGTAGGCAAGCGAAATATTTTGCTAGTAACCTACTAAACGAACCGCACCTAAACCAGGTGCGCTATGTGGGATTACTCTTTATAGGGGTGCGCATAATTCAGTGCGCTAATTGAAATACATTTTGAGGCAGCTTCTTCTTATCGTGTCATTAGTTTTTTTAGTGTTCTGAACGGATTAAAGTGCGCCATAGAGGCTCTTTTCGTGCACTAGGCACATGCACATACAATATATATTTTTCGAATAGAAAAATCCATTGTGCACGACTGGATTCGAAGGCAGGGTATAATATTTAATTTATATTTTTTATTTACATTGATAGTGATATGTGAAATGTCCACCAATTGATTGATTATTATTATTTAATGAATATAATCTTTTCATGAAAAAAACCAAGTCTAGTTTTATGAAATTAACTTTTACTTGTGATTAATTTATGATAAACTTTAATAGAGATTTATACAGCGCTGAGCTAAATTTAAATATTTCGGTCTCTATTGTCTCGAATTGTGTATCAAAATACTTAAAACAAAGGTTGTTTCGGAGAGAATACAAATTCAAAAACTTCCCAACGGAAATTACAGTGATGTTTATGAAACAAACCATGTGAGGATAAAGTACCAAACCAGGGACGATGTTCAGGCTTAATGGGCTATCACACGTGCAGGAGTCCTGCTAACAACCGCTTTACTTCCTACTATCTCGCTGTTGAACCGGTCATTAATAAATAAAACAATGGTTTGGGTGTCAGCACGTATAGAAGCTTCTGTCGGGTGGATAATTTCCCTTCTCCAGTTGTTTTCCCCGGCTTACCCGGGCCTTCAGGCGAAATGTAGGCTTTTGTTTAAGAAATTGGGAAAGGTACATTCCTACCCACAATTCCTCGTATCTTTTGTATGATAAACTACCAACCTCGTAGGCGAAACACGAAAAAAATCATCATCATAAAAACTAAGAAAGAAATTACTTATATTTTTAGATAAGCAACATGTATCTTGCTTAATAGAGTTAGGCTCAATGTATTTGTAAGGAAATAGGTATGTTAATGATAATCAAATCGAACCTCTAATTTATGATACCGGCCCATCGACACGCTTGTAACGTTTGAGATCTCATTCATATAATTAAATAAAAGTTGCAATTACTCTAGCGGTAAAGATAAAAAATATTTTTAACTAGATAACGTGAATTATCATAATCCCAACTATACTTGTATACCTACAACTCTTTTTTCATCAAGATCACAATCAGATAATTTAGAATGTAAATCCTGAGTTCATTGCCCGAAGATTTCAAATGCTAATTAGAAAAGATTGCCCTCAATCGCTATGATACGTGTTTTGGAGAAAAACTCGTCCCGATGTGGCTGTAGTTACGGCAAACTTCAAGTGGACATAAATAAGGGTCGCCGTTCAGCGGTTCCATCTCTACGGGTGGTGCGCACAAATTTACAATACAGAACACAAGCGATATCTCACCATGGCACAATAGAAACACAGCAGCATTTCCTTTGAAATGTTTCAAAGTAAAGACTTTAGACGAAAATGAAAGTTATTCGACTCTAAGCAGACGGAATAAGAATGGTTTTCGAATGAGATAAGTTACTCTATTGAGACGCGGAGACGAAATTTCTTCGCAAAACTGTAGTGTCGCAGCATCAGTTTTTGGAACTTGGATTAAATAAATTCTTTCGAGCGCCATTTGTTTAAAATTGCGAATCAAATTCGTCCGTAATCGCTGTCTTTTCCGATAACTTGATATTAAATCGATTGGGGACGAAATATTTTCATACTAATCGCAGTTGCGAATGTTCCCAATGAGAATAAAAACAGAAAAATTGTGTTGTTTTTGACACGAAGTCGTTCAATATTTTTTGTTTGAAATGTTTACGCTGACGTGTTCTAATTATTTTGGTGCCAACAACGACATTCACCTTGTACTCGTCAGCCTATTCCATTTCAGAAGCATTTCCTTTTATGGTTTCATCCACCCATCGACTTTCAATCTCGATGTCACATGCGATGGTCCCCAGCGTACGATATGTGAAGATAACAGACCGAAATAGAAACCATTGGGGAGACCTTCTCACCTTAATACAGCTTAAGAGATTTCACCTTGTCCGTTCCATTTCATACATAACCACTCGGATCACGTATAATGTAACTCTACAAGACGCTATGGCTCGCTCAGATGGGTTTCCTTTCCTCCATTTGCCGGCCCAAGAGACTTATTATGCTGTGTACACGAGATACGAGAAATATTTTGCCCAAATATAATCAGGGACAAGTCCAAACATTGTTCTTGTTTTTATTCAATGTTATATGAAAGATATTTAGGACGTTCGGGACGTCAGAATGCAAATGTTTGGCTTCATAAGATCCGAGGGATCAATACTCCCGAAGATAGAAGTAGACAGCAAAATAGGTTTTGGTTTTCAATATTATTTACATAAACCTACGGTGCTTGATATCGGAGACATCTTGCATTTTTACTTGATGGTTTTGACTTTCAAATTCGTTGTAATATTGATGCAACTGGATAAGAAAATACTTTTGCAAAAGCGAAAGTCGATATTTTCCATTGAACCACTGCAAAAATATGAAGTTTTTTAAATTGAAAAACTATAAATACTGAAGTGTAAGTGTACCATGAGGACTTAAACGCTTTTTATCTAATCTAATACCTTTAAACGAGCAATCTTGTATATATGTATTTATATAATCTGAATCTGGGAAACGGCTCCAACGATTTTCATGAAATTTAGAATGCAATTCGGAGGTGAGAAATCGATCTAGGTTTCATTTTTAGATAACGTCGTTTTTCCTTTTTTTATACAGAGCAAAGCTCGGTCATCCATACTATAATATTTACATAAGCAAGCAATAATAATAGCAGCAGTTTGAAAATACTGTGTATATTTTTCAACTGTAATTTATTTCGTTCGGTGAACAGCACATATTCCCGTGTAAACAAGGTACACACACGAGTCGTTGGAGCCTCAATAATATAAAACATGCTCTATATTTCGCCTATAGGTGTGCTCTCCCTACACCCACCTCGTGTCATGTCTCGCAAATATTTTGCATTTTATATGAACTAGTTTGGTATATTTTGTTGGATGAATTCATATTTACGTTGGTTTTTGGTAAAGCATATTTAAACCGTAGGACCGTTTTTGTAGTTTTATCACGAGTTCATTATTACGCGACGTTTTTGGATTAGAAGGAGACATTCTTTCAATAATATATAAAAATAATCAAACACAATCTTTCCCTCCCAAGTTACTAAAAACCTTAATAAAAAACAGCAAGTCATAAATTTACATTACCTATATAATTTGTAAAACTATTCGACCTCAATGTCCTCTGCAATCGTAGCAATATTAAACTAACTCAGTTAATAAGTTATCAAATAAAACAATTATAATTCATACAATCGCTCTCTTTCAATTTGGAATTACATGTAAATAATACCATAATTATTTTATAATAATTATAATTCTTGCAATTATACTATACTAAACCGATTTCTAAAATATAAAGTACTTATACATAAGAGACACCGCTACAGCTATAAACAATCTCTATACAAGTATATATCTCAGCAATAGAAAAAGTTAATTATTCCATTGTTCACGAACAATAGAACAATTTATTTCGGACAAGAAGCATCCAACATCCAACTTAGACGCGCCTTAATTATGAGGAATAAAAATTCATAGTTCGCAAAGGGAAAGGAAACCAAAGGTCACGTACTCGCCCAATGGACTCCGTCGACTGACTCCCGGTAACGATAACCCGAAGAGATGAGTATAACAAGAACAGATGTGTCTTTATTTTAATAACTTTACCTACTAGTACTGAAGTTTGATACCTACCAAAACGTTTATAATCTTTTTTCTGTTTCATTTTTCTATGTAATATGTATGTATTTACAACTAAAAATAAATATATCAGTCATGTTTTTTGGGGGCTAGATAATGCTGTGTGAAATGTCCGACATTATTTATTAATTTATCTAGAGTAGGTATTGAATAAAAAATACAAAAGCGAATATTTCCTTAGCGGGTCTAGATGGTGTTGTGTGATAAGTCCAATATATAGATATTTATTTAAATATTCATTCTTTTAAAACTGTGCTTTTAACTGTAGGTACCTATAAGGTTACCTTATACATATTCAGCTGTATATTAACTCAATTAATGATGACCTGTTAATTCAATGAATCCAGTTCTACTTTACAAACAACTTTTAAATTGTTTCATCTGATAAAGCTATGTAATTTGTCGCTCATTAAATAGTGATGTCGACAATCAATACAATTCCAATCACTTATAGTTATATATTCTCACTTATTCTCATCATTATCATTCCTTTCAATTTGTCAGTGATAATGATGTTATCTACATAACGACAAGTCCAAGGCTATAAACCTAACAAGCAAGTCTATAAAGAGTTGTTATTCTTTGACACCGGCTACCATCCGAATCAAACGATCGGAGTATAATACAAGGGACTGAAATATCTCGTGTCGAGATATTTTTGGTTATTTTTATGCTAATTAGGCGTATATAGTCTATATTTATTCATGAAAGCAATTAATCCTTATACACAAATACCTTGTATTTCATCTTTGGCCAATGTCCATATAATTTTACGTCAACTTTTTATGCGTCAAATCTCGAAAGCCAAAAGACCCCCGAGAAATATTCATAATGATGCCACTCGCCCAAATTATAATAAATTATCCGTCGCAAAGAGAAGATGCCGAACGGCGATGACGAGCGCTGTCACTGTAACATTATCATAAATATATTCTTATGTTCATGAAAATAATGGAAAACTATGAATTATTAGCGTATTTCGTCCGGGTTTTCCTCTTTCATCTTGTAAAAAAATACTAACCAAATAATTCAAATATTTTGTGCAATGTACACACAAGATCTATCTAGGTACACAGGATATTAAGTTTTTTAAATTCCACTTTTAGAGAAAATCCTCCATCCAGCGGTGCAGAACATTTTGGTCTCAGCGAGTCTCAAGTGCACCTAAGCGGTCGTGAACTTACCCAGTACGAATATTTAGAAAACCAAATCGACGGAAGCTTTTCTTCAAAGAGAGCCTTAGAAAAATAAATAACATTGGGCCAGGTAAATCTTATCTAAGTAAATGT
Source organism: Lampropteryx suffumata (assembly GCA_948098915.1). Lineage (NCBI taxonomy): Eukaryota > Metazoa > Arthropoda > Insecta > Lepidoptera > Geometridae > Lampropteryx > Lampropteryx suffumata. The sequence goes on from OX402559.1 coordinate 7,524,007, forward strand.
TTCCTCCGTATTTGCGTAGTTTTCGTTTTATTTTATCCGGTTCATTTCTGAGGGTAAGCATTTAGTGCCGCAAACCTGAAAATATTTCTGCAAAATAATACTGAAACCTTTAATTCAGGCGTAGTATCCTTAACAACTGTAGTGTAGGAGGTGGGTGGCATAATGACATTAACACCTAAGTATCTACCCTCAACATTCCCACCTAATATCCAGTCTTTAAATACCGCGTTCAGTGCGTAATAGGCACGCGGCAACACATTTATCTGTCATTGACACAGGCATGCCAGTTGTCAGGTGAGACCGCCATTGTTACCTGTCGTCTCCCTCCCCCCGCAATTGACATGCAAATGAAATGGGCCACGGCGGACCCAATGTTATTTATCTCTGATTGGCTCCGTTTATTCCGCATTGACAGACAGGTTCCAATTCCACTCGGAACCAGCGCGACGTGTTTACATAATTAGATAATATGTAAATTCGAGAGTGCACTCTGCTTTAGGTCGCAGAATTTGTTTTCTAAAATGCAGTGTGTATTTTCAAAGCATTAATAATTATTATGTTACCATGCTAGGAGATTTATAGACCAATTTAATTGTTGAATTTTGTTGTACCAACTTATCAAATCGTAATGAGACTAACTAAGTTTTTACCAGTTGTATACCTAATTACGAGTATATCATGTTTTTTCTTAAACTGTTTTTTTATTATTTTTTATGATTATTATCCATCTATCTAATGAACGAGCATTTACCCTCGGCCTCTTCTATTTCACGACATCCTTTCCGGTCCTATAGTATAGAGATCAACATTATTTGTACCATAAATACTTAACCAGACTAAGACTACGACGTTAAAAAACCAAAATAAAGCTTATTAATCAAGGTGATCGTGTACTAGTTTAATTTAAACTACACATTGTTTACTTTTAACTAATTAACCTAATTAATTAACTGAATTAACAGAGAGTTCTTATATACAATGTCCGAACCGTCGCCTTATCAGTACACCATTAAACACTACATACCCACAAATATATCTATTTCGTCAATTCTCATAATAATGTAAGCTTCTTTCGATAAAGTTACGTTCTAGTAATATCTGAGTTATTATAGTTCACGTTTACTCAATCAAGATAATCAGTTTGTCAGTCGTCCAAATGATAGACAAATACAAATATTAGTTATATTTTGATCTTCCAAAGTTTCTGAGCAGTTTGACAAGTAGGTGGTACTACTTAACCCGAATAACAGAGATGTAGAAAGTTCTATAACGTAGCAACTTGGGCTGGCTTCTCGAAATCGATAGATGGAAGAACTCGGGTCTACCATAGACAAAGAAATAGTATTTGCGTGCAGAAACATCACTTCAACGATATCGTAACTCTATTTGAAAAGCTTTGTAAAGCTATATTTTGTAGATTTGTGGAGCGAAGAGTAGCGGTTATAGCAAAGTCGTGTGAAGCATTTTTTTTGGTATGTCTCGATAAAGCCTTTTTAAAAGTAAAAATCAGTGCCATAGAGCTTATTTTGCAATGAAAGCTGATTTCGACTGACATATTTAGTTCTTCTAGTCGTCTCTACCATGCCTATTTAGATATGAGTCGGTATTTGCTCTATCTTTAGAGTTTCTTTTGAATGTGGCAATTCTTAGGCTTACGTCGCGTATAAATTTGATAAGTTATTTTATAACTTGAATTTTAATAATGTCATTTAAATTATTAATTATGTAGATGTGTTCCTTTGTTTTGTATCCACGTATGTCAACGTATGTTGATTTAGTTTCTTAAAATATAATATCATCATGCTTTTTTCTCTAACATCTTTCTGTACCTACCACATCTGAACAATGTCTATTTCAATTTATGTTAAGAAAAAAGTGATTTGCACCTATTTAGTTACCCTCATCAGCTTATCAGGCATAATAATATAAATCATACTACGTCACAGCTCACATAACGTAAGTACATACATGTGATGGTTTTGAATCTCTTACCTATATCATTGGGGTAGAAGATACTGGGTACGAAAAAGCCAAATTTTGGGGTATTGAAATGACTATTTTTCGCAAGTCACGTATCGGCTCGAGCTTATCCGGCGTTAGGTTTGATGATAATAAGTGATACCGCCAAATATGGCTACGCAGATTCAACAACTACTAGAAACGGCTGCAACTTTTTTGTTGATAAACATAGTAATATGTAAACTCGACTGAACGATAAATCTTGACAATGTCAAAGGATTAATTCTGTTTATGAATTTTGTTTTACTTATATAAAAAAATCTTTTGTAGAAAAACTATGCGATTATAAAAAAGCTAGGGGAATTTTCCTTGAACTTTTTGCCACACCCTAACCTTCTGTATTTAAGGTTTGTCGAGGATTTCATCGGATATAAATTATGATATCAAATTAAAAAGCAAGGTTTCACTTATATACCACTAGTCACAACATGTTGTGATGCTTACGTATTTTTCGTAGTTTAAATAAAGTACCTGTATGACCGAGCTTTGCTCGTCATAAAACACGGATAAAACGACGTTTTCTAAAAAATAAACCTAGATCGATTTATCGCCCCCGAAACCCGAAACATTCTAAATTTCTAAAATTAAAATCGTTGGAGCCGTTTCCGATTTTCAGATTTTATATATATATACATATTATATAAAATAATTGCTCGTTTAAAGGTATAAGATTGACCATGCGCGTGTCACACAACGCGTAGCGAAGGCTTCCAAAGTTATAAGGGATAATAATGATCAGTTGTCAGGTCTCTTACCAATCTAATACTATCTAGTTAGCAAAAAAAACAATTAGTATAAACGTTTTTTTATTTTCAGGCTCTTACTTCAAATCTTTTAAAGCCTTGATAATTTTCTTTTTACGAGTAATTTCATCATAATATCCATTTTAAAAACATTTCCCTAAACAGGGATTTGTTGGTAAAGAATGGCTGAATTCAAAAATGATATCAAATATGGATACTTCAAAGCTACTATAATACCAATCGAATATATGTATCGAAAAAGTGTTCGAGAAACCTAATATTTTTTAAATACCATCCGCACGTTACATGTAGGTTAGGTACCCCTTTAAACATTATTCCAAGGATTATATTCCATAACGTTTTACGGGCTATTCAAAAGTATTACTATGCATATGCATATCATTTTTGAATTCAACCATTCATTACCAACAAATCCCTGTTTAGGGAAATGTTTTTAAAATGGATATTATGATGAAATTACTCGTAAAAAGAAAATTATCAAGGCTTTAAAAGATTTGAAGTAAGAGCCTGAAAATAAAAAAACGTTTATACTAATTGTTTTTTTTTGCTAACTAGATAGTGTTGGATTGGTAAGAGACCTGACAACTGATCATTATTATCCCTTATAACTTTGGAAGCCTTCGCTACGCGTTGTGTGACACGCGCATGGTCAATCATAAACCTTTAAATGAGCAATTATTTTATATAATATGTATATATATATATATATATAATCTGAAAATCGGAAACGGCTCCAACGATTTTAATTTTAGAAATTTAGAATGTAATTACGAATAATCTGCGAGCAAGAGCTTTGATTAGGAGCGGACAGACAGACAGACAGACAAATAGACAGGTGGACATGGATAAACTAAAAAGTGATTCCTGTGAACTTTCGAACCCTAATAAATGAATAACGATCTCATCTAGTCTCCCAATATCCTAGACAACAAGCATTCACGAGGCGTCCTCACAGAGTCAATATCAATAAATGGGAAGCCGGGAAATTGGATGTGTTGCCCGACCGACACTGTACGTAATAAGATAGTAATGAGCCTTGCCACTCATAAAAATATGGACGGCTCCTGTCTATGACTAAATATTTAACAAACTTATGGCATACCTTATAGACCAGTACATATACCTAAATAAACAACAGACATGCCTTTACACTTGAACAGTACTTACATTGGACTACGGTACGCTTACGCTCCTTTATGAACGGTTTTATTTTCTTGCTCTACCTCTAGTCGTTGCTTTTCGTATTTTATAGCGTGTTTATGTAGAGTCTGTTTGCTAATAGTAGAATTATCGGGTAACTTTTATATCAATGATATTAGGTTCAATATGCAATGATACACGACTTTATTAATGTTAAAGCTCTACTTGGACTTAGTTTACATTTTGACAAAGTATTGTAGAGTTTTTTACCAAAAGCAATGCTTTTGCATTCTTGTAGATGTCCCATGATTCAACATAGATCTTAACAAAAGCTTACCTTTATGCTGGGTTCGAGTTATTTTTTTACCTATGACGTGTAGCTTTTTAGGAATTCATTAGGAACTTTCCGCTTCTGAATTCATTGGTCGTGGATCCTTATTTTCGACGATTTGAATTCAAAGGCACGTAGCTATAGGCACACGGGGTCTGTATAAATTTGGATAGGGTCTAGCTAAGCCGAAAAACTTTCTTTATTTTTGTATCAATAAGACTGAATCACTTAGATCTATCTTTTGTATATACTTGAAAGTAGAACCGTGGTTGTATTACTAAATCTTTCAGTACTTTGTAAATTTTTTCAAGTTTGAAAATTTATCAAATTCAAGGAAGTGTATTACGCAGCGAGTATTAATAGCTGGCTCATATTTTTTCTTTTAAACTTGTCTATGTAACTTAAACTGGTTTTGGTCTCTTACTACAATCATGGTTATGAGGTTCGGTTATGTTACATAGCCATGTGACCTTGGTGTTTGCCTTTATTTGTATGATGATTACATTATTTTGCTCTTGGGCCGGACTTTTTGGTTACAACCTACACAAAAAAATATCTAAAAACAAAACTCATTTATAATGGCAATAAAAACTTTTCATAGATGGAGATCATTTTATTTTTTAAAAGCTGACTATCTAACTGACATAATAGTTTGGTAAGTTCCCATACAAAAAACTAAAATTAAACTAATAGAGCAATCAACTCACTACATTCATAGCACATTCATTCTACATTTTATTGAAAAACGTCAAAATGTAACTTACAATCCAATCCTCGACTCGTTCTCTAATTAATTCCAGTATCTGTAACAAAAAAATCACAGAGTTAATTAATTCCGAACTATTCGATTCGACCAAATCGTTGGTTGCATCAGCCTACAAAGATTGATTTGACATTGACACGCCGCGCATGCGTATTGCCCTAATTTGGTGCCGGGAGCGACAGCTCGTGAGATAGAAAGATGCATGTCAATGAGTTGGATAGAGATGGGTATGGGAGCGCAGTGACGTCTGGAAACAAGTGTGGAGTAACATGGCCGACGCATCTGCATGCATTTCAAGGAATCACAGGAGATGCGACAGAACGTTCCCGGTTCCCACTGAGAAGATTTATATTCAAATTTCTCGTCGGTTAGTTGATAATATTTTGAATTCAATATGTGTATTTTCATGTACTTGTACTTGTACGTACAAACGAGTACGTAACATTTTGTGATTTCGATTTAGCTGGTAGCGGTCAGAGGTTAAAATACCCACGACTTGGCTTAAAAATTGATATTTCTTTGGTGCTTTGATATGTCGATTTGGGTTGTTCTCACGCGTGCAAGCAAGTTATCAGTTCAATGAACCTGAAAATCAATGGCCTCCGATTTTGTCGCCAAGAATAGAAAAAATACGTGCTTTATATTCATAAAGAAAATTGTTATAATCATAATTGTACTAACATGCTGAAACGCTTTTAAAATGAGGCGAACGTTTTAGTTTATACTTTTGAAATACCTAACTACTTATTTTATGATAAGACTAACTGTTCATTACAGTTTTGATTCCCATGCCCAAAAAACTTTTAATCGTTGTTAGGTATCAAATTGTAGATCGAAAAAGCAAAAATAAATACTTGTTTATGCAGATTGTATATCAAAATGTAGGAAGATTATATAAAACGATTTATATGTAGATGATGATTCAATGTCGATTTCGATATAAAGGCAACTGAGTTGGAATATCACGAAAAGACATGGAGTTTGAAGTAAAAATAATAAAATCTACATAATTAGATAGTTCTAAATGAGTTGTGACTATTCAAGAATATCATCTGAGGTTTTGTTCGTTATATTACTTATTCCCGACTGCTATATCACCAATTTAAATAAATACATTGAGATAGTATTATTTACTTTAAAAATATTAAGCAATCAAGTTTCGGAGAGATTTCCCATAGTAATATAAAGGTATCGATAAACCCAAAATAGTTATAGAGAGTGACAATTCGAAACGAATATTTAATTAATTTGTTTAATTTAATTTCGGAGGCGCAAACAACCCGTGAAGAGTCAAAGCTTCTAATCACCTCAATTTGACTTTACAAAATAAAACTCTAAACAGATTAAACTGTAACGAGGGTCGCGGGGTTAGGGGGGAGAGGCGAGGCACAATTATCTCGTCCTATTTTCCCTTCTAATTTCATGTTAGGTCCGCCCTTGAAAGGGTCGAGCAGACGTGCGGTCAAAAATCGCACGAGTTTTTTTGCGCTCATTTTTATGAACACTATTTGATTGAGGTCGGGCTTCTTGGAGATGAGAATTTAGTTAACATGATTCGGAATGTAATTGGCAACCTGTCTGTAGTTCTGGCCTTTTATTTATGAGATGTTGGTATGTTATTTTATTTGATCAGGTTTTATTTTATCCAACACTTCTGAAGTACCTATATATCGAGCTTTCATGACTTTTTGGTGTTTTTTTAGAGTTCCGTACTTTAAAAGAACAAACAATAAGCCTTATAGGATCACTTTGTTGTCCGTCTGTCTGTCTTATTATCTGCATTTATGTCAAGAAAATTTTCTCAGGAACGCATGAATGTATCAAACTGAAATTAATATCATTTATGGGGTACTTCCCGTTGACGTTAGAATCATGAAATTTGGCAAGAAGAAAGGTCTCACAGAACAAGTAAATGTAAATTTAAAAAACGTTGCCTTTAAAGTCGGTTTACGGACGATAATTTTACGTGATAACGTCATATAAAAACGCTGATGAAAAATTAAATACTTTTAACCTATTAAGATGCGTCACAAGCCGAATGCTTAGGCCGATCGTGCCACTCTATCGCTTGTTCCGCGCTTTCGCTTGCACGCTTGGCTCAGGCGGAAAGTGGCAATTTTTTGTGAGTGCTGCCCGCGTCCATCGATTTATAAGACGTTATCATGTCAAAAAACAGAATACCGTTAATTTGATTGATTTTACCGTGATTACAAACTCAAAAACAATGTTAGGTGCTTTCATAGTTTAATGGGGGTATTAGATCTAGTAATAGATCTAGTAATATATAGTAGTAGTTTTACCGATGGTAAAAGAACCACTATGCTGAAAAAGGTAGGTATGTAGATAGAAAGTATGTACGGTACCCACTGAGGTGCGACATTCGCACTTGATCGATTTATTTTATTATTATTACGTTTTAAGAACTAAAAAGACTATCGACTTCATGTAGGTATAAATATATAAAAAATATCATCGATGTATACACTTTTTAGATTTCGATAAAATTTAAATGGGATCACCTGGGCCTTTGAAACAAAAAAATAATTTTCCAAATCGGTTTAGGTGTTTTTGAGTAATCGTTGAACTTACATAAAAAAAAAGATTCCGATGAATTGAGAACCTCCTCCTTTTTTCGGTCGGTTAAAAATAAGAAAATTTGGTTTAGAAAGACGCGCGTTTGTATTCCCAAATGGGTGTTGTACAAATGAGAAAACACCTTGGAATTCACGAAGCGAAAATAATCAGTGAAAAGGTTTGAACTATTTCTTAGACGCTCTAACTAATTTGACACGAAAATTGGAGCAACAATACAACATTAATTTGAAACGAGTTCTTTTACGCAGGACTATTTATTCCTTGAGCGCAACCCATTAGAACATTAACAAGAACAGATACAGAATAACAGGTACATAGCAATGTTCCAGTGTCTTGGGGACGCCGCTATCTAGCTGTGATCTGGATCAGTTGAGCTATCTATAGATCATTTTAAACGGTCCATAAATAGCCTAACTATTTCACATGTATTTTACATTCTATTCATTTCTGTATTTATTTCAAATAAACAGATATTTATGATATCTCAAAAAAGTCATAAAAGGTGAGCTGATGTGTGTGTTTTTGATAAAGTGAAGGTGTTCGCACTTGTGATCATATTACTGTTCTTACTATAAGTACTTAGTATAGCATTTTTGTTATAACTCTGTTTATCATTCATCGTGCAATTTATTTGTTTGTGAGAAGTTTAAATCAAAACAAAGCAATCAATGTATACAAGGGTGAAATTTTCTTTTCTTTTAATCCGTCAAGAAATATCATGTCTGAGAGGAGTTGAAACATTTACATAGATATCACTGAACATTATTAGAGGATAGCTCGATAAACACCCAATTTCGTTTTATTGTACTCGTTGCTTACAGAATTGAGATTTGGATTTTGATTCTAAGAGAAGCATAAGGGTGAATAACGTTTATGTTAGAGATGAACCATCACTACATAGTATAAAACAAAGTCACTTTCCGCGTCTGTCTGTCCCTATGTATGCTATGTATCTATGTTAGATCTTTAAAATAAATAATAGTTTAAAAACTAAAAACACGCTTTATATAGAAAATCAAACTAAAAAATAGAAAATAAAATTTAATAAATGTAGGTAAGAAAAAAATGTTTTATTGAAAAAAATGCGTGGGGTGCATGGTGTCAATAGTTATAAATATTTAATTGACAGATATGAGAAGAAGGATTATCATTTCAATAATATCTTAAAAAGCACCCCTTACATTTATTAAAATTTATTTTTTATTTTTTAGTTTCGTTTTCTATATAAAGCGTGTGTTTTAGTTTTTTTAAACTAATATTTATTTTCTACTTTTTAGTTTTAGGATAATTTTTTTTTTTTTCGTATTATTGCATTGTCATCGGTCTTTGACAGGTGTGCAAAATTTGAATGAAATCTGGCCGTTTAAAGTGGGTCAAAATTGCGTCCTAAGGAGTCGGTTACAAACATACATACAAGTGAAGCTAATATAAAGCGTATAATTACGCAACGGATTTTGGTGCGGTTTTTTTTTTAATAGAGTAATTCAAGAGGAAGGTTTAATAATTAACATAGTAGAGAAACAATGATAATTTGGGAGGTTTCTAACGTGGTGTCGTAAATAAACTTATTTTTTTGCGCTTACATTGCAAACGCTGGCTGAACCCTACGAGATAGATCAAAATAATGTACTACATTATTGTACACCTTAAAAAGGTTTACAAAAAAGTCCGTGATAGTATATGTCTATCTCTTATGGATAACCATTCTGTTGTATAATTAGTATCAGCATTGCACCCGTGCGAAGACGGGGCGGGTCGCTAGTTATTTTTAAAAGAGATTTCCATTGTCAGTAACCTATAAGTGGGTACTTATATACTAATACTTAAAGTTATAAAAAATAAGTAAGGTTTATATTAAAATATTGCGATTTTTTTTTTCTCCATGTCCGTGATCGAAATTTTGTAAAAACTAAAAAATTTAGGTAAACAAGAAAGCTGTTGATTCAAAAATTTTGAAAAACAATTTCAAAAATACGTTTCAACCATATGTACGAGTATATCTGTATACTCGACCCCTGTGGTGCAGTGTGCCAAGACTCGGTTGAAACGCAGAAGTTTGGAGGTTCGATTCCCGCCGCAGGACAAATGTTTATAATGATCTGCAAATATTTGTCTCGGGTCTGGCTGTTTGTATATATATAACGAATTTTCAAAAAAAAAGTATATTTATGATATATTAGTCATGTGGTACCCATAAAACAAGCTCTGCTTACCTTGGGGCCAGTTGATGTTGTGTGAAACGTCCGGCATTATTTATTTATTTACCTATATAATGTAAAGAACTTATTTAGAACCATAGATTTTTAGAACTGCTTTAAAAAGCAAGTCGGTCGGTCCAAACTGTACTACATCATTTTTCTGACGACATAATATCGTAGTTTCTTTGTATCATAATTTTCCGTGGACCATTATCTCCAAGATGGAGATATTATTTCCGTGTCTGTTAGTTACGGTTCGGTTCTATCGAAACAAAATAGGTAGGGAATTTTGTGTAAAGCCACAGAATTTATAATAGTTAGTTAAACGTGGGAGGTCTATTGCTTGATTATGTTATCATACAGCTGACGAAAGTTTCTGTCTGTTCAGATTCTTGATGCAATATGCAAATGAAGAAATAGTTTTTGAATATCAATTAGGTATGTTAGATAAAATCTTCGGTCAGTTCACATTCTTGTATTTTTTTTAAAACTACTTACAAATTTTAAAAGTAGTACCTCGTAATAGGACTTAAAAAATATAGTCTTGACGACCTCTGTAGCGTAGTGGACCAGAGCCAGACTGAGACGCAGAAAGTTACGGATTCAATACCTGCCGCAGGACAAATGTTTCTATGATCTGCAAGTTGACTCAAGCTTGTGTGTTTCTATGTATAATATGTATATATAAAAGTATATAAGTCATGTGGTACCCATAACGCAAGCTCTGATACTTTGGGCCAGATGATACTGTGTGAAATTTCCGGCATTATTTATTTATTATTTATATTTCCATATTAAGTACATATACTTAATCAATACACAATTCCCGGAAAACTAATTTAAAAATATTAACACCCTAACACTGACCATACAAATTTAGTTATCACGGAAAACATTATCATGTCCAATTTGAAAATGGCCACGAAGCAATCACTGTCTTTCTAATTCATTAATAACTTATTCAATATGCTAATAAGTAATCTCTTTGTTTCAGATTGCTTTCGAGTTCCACTCCCATTGGATTACCATGTTTTTCTAATCTACATTCCTGATATAGTTTTTTCGTGACTAGCATCCTACTGAGCTTATTTGGGAGGTCTCACTGGATGAAGATTAAAACATCTGTAGTCATACATTATGTATGTACATAATAGAGTATGTGACAGACAATTTGTCGCCCAATATCCTTGTTTACTTGAGATTTGTTGATTCATCGCATTTCCTCTGAGAATCAGTTGTTTTTATAAAACGAGGTCAGTTTGAGGGTAGTTTTAATAATGTATTTAAAGGAAATTGGTGCAACTTTTAAATGTTTTATCAGCGTTTCTATATTTATTGAAGAATGTAATAATTTACAGTAAAACAGTATTAATTGAAATTTGTAAAACAAGATATTTATCTACTCACATTTATTGTATCTATAATTATGCTGTTAGTCGAGAAATATTATTATAAATATTCGCTAGATAACATTAAATAAGGATACGTACACGGGGTATTTAGACGTCTTATCACCTGCTCACACCTCACCTGTTTAATTAAGACACAAATTCAGAATAATGGAATAACCCCATTTTACATAATAATTACCAACTCTTGCTTCTTCATTTATGATAAAAAAGATTTTAATTAAGAATGGATAGATATTTCATTAGCATAAAACTATTTCATAAGCAATAATGTATTCGAATTGGTTTTAATATAGAACATATTAATATGTTAACATTTTTCACCACACTAGGTAGTTAGGTACCGGTTTTTACTAAGATACCGAAAAGGTAGTAAATTGGAGAAGAATAGTCACAATACCAGTGAAACTACATTACTTAGATGAGATTTGATTGACTAAATTGTGTGAACTTGATCGAATGTAACATATAGATTCAAATATTTAAAACGTAATTTCGGTTGTCTATGCCCAACATGTTCTATGTTTGTAACTAAAATAACTAAGTTAATTTTATCAGGCTATTTTGTAAGCATAACCTTATGCAAATTCGAGGATCAATACAGCTACTCGCCAGAATATTCATACAGAGACCTGTAATTCAAGAAATTCCAACTTTGGTGTTCTGTTTTATAGTCAAGGGAGACAAAAGGGTGGTTTATCTCCACCGTTAGCATAAGTTTCAAGTATTTGCATTGAAGGCCCGGGTAAGGCTTTATGATAAAGAGTGGATAATTGTGGCGTGTACATTGGTCGGTCTGTTCACAACTTTGCTCGTTGCTCTTCGCAGTAGGTATTTGTTTGGCGTGATGTGTTAGCGACAGCGGGTTTTAAAACTACTAGTGTAATCATTTAGCTTAATATTCTCTGACATTTGTTTTACTTACATAAATTTTTAATTTAAAAACGAGCGTAGTACTTATGAATTTCCGAGGGCATAAAATCGATTGTTTCGGAACTCCCAAGGTAGTCTACAAGTAATTAAATTTTAGTAAAATTTAGCATTAACATATTTTTTTAAACATTTAACAAACATAATTTAGAATGGTAATCAGTGTTCTATTACATGACATAGTATGTAATGTTTAATGAGACACTTAACACTGTTTTACAAATGTTCTATCATGTTTTGGAGCATTCCCATAGAATAAAATGAACTGTTTTTTATAAAAGGTAATAAAACACCCGTGCTTGCTTTCACTTTCGACAAAAAATTCAAATTACTCAAAGTAGGTTTCACTTTTTGTATTCATAAAATGGAAACAATAAAAGTTTACAAACAGGTAAACATTACTATAAAAGGTGTTAAACTTTTTTATTGCGATCTATAGCTACTGTTTTTTAATTCATTGTTTTATGGTTGTTTTTGGTTTGTATAGACTTTTTACAGGTATCTTACTGTTGGATATCTATTCTTTGTTATAATTTTAAGCTTTACAATTCACCGACTCCTGTTTATATTACTTTCGCTTTAAAATTCTAAGCAATAACAATAAATTCAAAAAAGCAATGTCCTGCATTCACTGATATTTCGATTCTACAGAAAATAATAATTTAAACAACCAAAGCTCATTCTTGTGAGCAAGAACAGTTTTCTTATGTTTTTATTATCAAAATTAGCAATTTAAAGACCGCTTAGATCGCAAATTCAAGCCGCGCCTTTACTAAATAATCGTTCTGTCAGGATGCCCGCCGCCTATAAAGCGAGTTTTTAGTTGCCGGCCATGGAGTTCGTCCGAGGCACAAAATGTTCAGAGTAGCCCTGACTCGCTCATAGTAAACCTACAATCAGTACATCAAGGTTTTGATTGGCACAGAAAAAAAACCAGCGAGCATTACAGTAGAGTCTCATACGATGTGTTAGATACATCTGCCATCTCACCTTGGTAATAAGCACAATTAATATTATATCCTGAATTCGTTTAATAACAACAAACTTTATATACATGAATTTTTAGTTGTTTAAATTTTTTTTTCTCATGTATGCAAGCTTTTTAGACTCGATATGTGAAAACTATTAGTTGGTCTATGGCTATTATTAGTATTAAGAGACTGTATTCCTGTGAAAATAAAATAAATAAACAACACTGCGCACAACTGATGCGTTTTCCTTCTCTATTTTCCTTTCTCTTTTTCGTCAAAGGCACACACACACACTGTTGGCTGATAGTGGTACTATTCGTAAAATGGGTTGTACTTACCTACCATCTGACAGCCAACTCTAACAACGGGCGCGCCCATTATTCGAATCAAAAAACGCGCGTTTCCATGGCTTCTTTATTACACACTTCCGTCCCATTTCACAAAATCACTCCCACAGATTTTAGGGAAGCGAAAGAAAAGATGTTACACATCAAAACAAATCTGTTATTAGTTGACTGGTTTTCTGAATAACTTCGTAACTTGCAGTGAATTTATTTTTAATGATCACATACTACCTTTTAAACACTTAGTATTTTAATTATGACGACCTCTGTGGCGCAATGGGCTAAGGTCCGACTGAGCCGCAGAAGGTTGCGAGTTCGATTCTCGCAGCGGGACAAATATTTGTATGATCTGCAAGTATTTGTCTCGGGTCTGGGTGTTTCTATGTATAATATGTATGTATTTACAAAAAGAAAAAAGTATTTAAGTAGTATTATCAGTCATGTGGTACCCATAACACAAGCTCTGCCTACTTTGGGGCCAGATGATGCTGTGTGAAATGTCCGGGATTATTTATTTATTTATTAATTTTGTAAATGAAAAAGATTTTAAGAATAGATTTTAAGATTTGTATGCTTTGTTTTCGTCTTACGTGCGACACAGCACGGCGTGGTGGTCTATAGGTACTGGCCCCGCCTTTCGTTCCTATGGTCATGGGTTCGAATCTAGCCATGCTCCTATGGATTTTTATGATCGAAAATGTATGTGTGGTATACCAATACTCTCAAACGGTGAAGAAAAACTCGCGAGGAAACCGGTATGTCGTAAAACCTAATAACCTAAAAAGTTCGAAGATATGTGCCAGGTGCACGATAAGAACTTCTAAAGCACATCTAGCGTACTGATATTTTTCGTCACAGTGCCTCGAAATAAGAAGTGACACGATATAAAGAAGGAGAAGAAGTTTTACTTTAAATTGATCATGACAAGCTAGATACTTAGATATTTTGTTTTGTGTGAATTTTGAAAAATACTTCTATATACTTCGTTTTAAACTAATAAATAAATAAATACAGGCAGTTTTATTTGTTTATCCATGAGGTTGACTGTTCAAAGAAGGCTTGATATTCCATGAAAGTTTAAAACGAAGTATATAGAAGTATTTTTCAAACACTGTCTACCGGTTTGCAGTAGATGAGATACTGATATTGTAATGTACTATGCCGAGTCTATTATCCTGTTAGTTCTAGCTAGGCCCCGTGGGGTTATTTGTTGCGTAATTATTCAGTAAGAGAATGTTTCTCTATTAGGCCCTTATATTAAAGAGAAAACACGATACGATGGAACAAAATATTTGTCTAGGAAACATTTTATAAAGCTTATTAAAACCAACAAGGGTAGGGTATTGTATTACTCTTGCTAAGCTACTAGATGACGAGGAGCTTAGAACTTTGCATAGTAATTGTAGATTGAAAAGCAGCTGGTCATCTGCGCAGGTAAATTACTTTTTATATAGTGACATCAGAATAAAATGGCAGATGGAACTGAGTTACTAATTAAATATGGTGTTCTATTCAATCGACTTGTATCTTGTTAGTTCGTTTATTTAAATGTTTATTGTTTTTTTTGTTATTCTGCAATAAGGTCTTTTAGATATTTAAGTGGCAATGTTTTAAGAGTAGTAAGTTTAAGGTTCTTTATCATTATAGCTAGGTAAGTGAAAAGTATGAGGTTCACGATTACAGGACAAAATGTTGACATGATCTCTTAACATTACTAGATGAGTTATCACTGTTTGAAACTTAAATAAGAGACGAATAGCAATAAATCAAAATATCTACTAATTTGACACCTATAAGAAATAAAGAGGTTACACGCCAAACTTTGCCGATAAAAAAACTAAATTGTGGAGCGACGAGGTAATTTACAAAGCAATTCAACTAGGACTAAGTTACATCAAAACACGTAAATTATTCATGTTGATTTGAAGGGTAAGTCTAAAATACCCGATGCCGTGCGCCGCGACCGTAGACCCCGAGATGAAAAATTGTTTCAGTGGAAAAACACGACACACGTTTTTTGCTACGTTTTGCTGTTACTACGATGTAAACTCACGCTATTTTCACGCCAACTTTGGGGAAAATGTTACGGTAAATAATTTAATTTAACGGATTTTGCTTGGGTAGCGAGGAAGTTTGTGGTGAAGGTTTATTTTGCTGATGCGAAACTTTGACCTTATTGTATACTATTTTTTTACTAAATAAAAAACAGATTTATAATGTTTTTTAGAAAAATATCATCATCATAATTAGTCGGTAGTATAAGTAATTAGACTGCTAACTTGCTTGATAATTGATAAATAACGCGGCACCAACTAAAAACTTGTTATCCGAATATCATCTGTATTTTAAACAGTGCAATATTCCTGTTTTTTTAATAGCTGTATATATTTTAGCTTAATACGAGTAGCTACAAGAAAACCTCCTCAATATTTAGTATACGTAGGTACCAATCTTCCATGTGGGTTGAGAAAAATCATTATGTCCTAAAGATCCAGAAAAAATTCGGAGCTCCAATAGATAAACAAAAGTTTCCCGCAACGGCGTTGTTTTTATCCAACCTCTTCCCAATTTCCCGAGAACTTTTCCAAAGGCTTTAAAACAAACATCCACGGAGAACCCAAACACGTATCTACAAATATAGCAAAAATATCAAACATTTTCGCAGAAGGACGCGAAACTATTCCCCCTGATACAAATTTCACGAGGACCAAATACATTTTGCATGGAATAGCCCGAGCGAAACTTTGGGGCGTCCTCTAGACGATATTTCCAACTATTTTTATAAAATATTCGCAGCTGTCGATATCTGCAAAACTTGATGTTTGTCATGCGAATGTTATTTTTGGCTAGATATCTCTATTTTTTATATCTATCTATTTGGACAAATCTCAATGTAGACAAATAAACTGAACACAACAGGATTATAAATAAAATAAAAGGTTTCTTATTTGTTGGTATGTTTTTTAACCTCCATACTTCTACTGCT
Source organism: Lampropteryx suffumata (assembly GCA_948098915.1). Lineage (NCBI taxonomy): Eukaryota > Metazoa > Arthropoda > Insecta > Lepidoptera > Geometridae > Lampropteryx > Lampropteryx suffumata. The sequence continues at coordinate 7,540,457 of OX402559.1, forward strand.
TCGTAAGAGTCAGTGGAAAACTCTCGAGACGGATAAGTTCTATCATGATCTAACAACTCATTATCGTGATCTTCGAATCCCGGAAGTCCTTAGATAAATTAATTAAGAAATAATGCTGGACATTTCACACAGTATCACCTGGCCCTGCTGAACTTGTGTTATGGGAACCACAAAATGACTGATATACGACTTATAGACTTTTTGTTGTAAACACTTGTATTATACATAAAAAGACAACCAGACCCGAGACTAATATTAAAAAAAATCCCAGACATTGACATTTTTAATAATATTTGGAGGTATTACCAACACTTGTCGCTAGGCGGGAATCGAACCCGCAACTTCTGGTGTCTTAGGCGTGATTTTGCCCACTGCGCCACAGAAGTTGTCAAATATAAATATGCTGCTGTCACGCTGCTTCCTTACTATGCTTAGGAGTAGCAATAAACTGAGACTGGAACTGTTCGATCGCATTCTCAGAAAAGAATTGATAATACTAATTATAGGTAGTAGGTACTACTAGCTTTAAGTGTCGCCCTGTTGAATTTTCGCATGTATCTACTTACTCCTTGGTGTGTGTTAATCGACACATTTTAAATGTATAACTCTCTTGTATAGTTTTTTGTAGTTAAGGTAGTTATAAGATGGATCATGCAAAAAAGTGGTAAGACCAGGACGAGTTTCTTGCCGGTTCTTCTCGGGCTTGGGTTAGGAGGAATTTGCACCTAAAGTCACCTAGTATGTAAGACGTTTCAAAGTGATCCTTGTGGTTGTATTGAATAAAGTATCTTTTGAATTTGACTCTGACTTTGTGACAAAAAGCATTTTCTTTTATTCTTTATTTCACGCAAAACGATCCTTAACGTCGTTGATCTGTTGATTCGTCATAAAACATAAACAATGGTATTATTATTTCAACTTAACCTATTGCCTAAAAGTATTGAGCACGACCAACCCGCTACTTAACAAGGTTACAGTTTTCTGATTAGAATCTAATTGCTAACGAGATAAACATTTTGGAAATAATTTATGCAAGTAATATTCATTAAGAATTTATTATAAGCAAAGCTGGTACCTGCACTCATAATAATTTAGGTTGGTGTTCATTAGGTTTGATCTGATTGCAAGATTGGGTAGCAAACCGGTCGCAATCAAGCTGATTTATGTAGTACCTACCTATATAAGTAATTCATATCATCCTTTAATTATCAATCACTATGTATTACATAATTATCAACTTATTTGGATAGTTGTTGGCGTTGGTCCTGGAAAATGTGTGTTTATTTAAATATTACGTGAAATTGATCAATATGTACGAATGCTCATAATTTTTTGAGCTTCATGCTCAAAAAATAGTTTGCTACATTTGCGCAGCAATCTGTTTTCTCCTTACTTTGTAACATTGTTACCTACGTAAGTAAGAACATGACAATAATGTTAATAACTGAAAAGTGCGCGACGCAATCTAGCTAATGAAATCATACAGTCGAGCTCGTACAATGTTGCAGTGTACGAGTCTTGTTTATGGTGCCGACCGATTGCAATAAGTTAAATTAAATTAAGAAATTTATTGGTTCGCTCAGCATCGGCATTCAGGACATTTGGCACGGACTCTGAAGCTACATTTATAGAGGGACTTCCAAATGACGCATGTGCTTTTCGTAATTGATGCAGCATTTTAGGAAGGTACCTACATGACGTGACCACCCAGAGGTTTTTATCACGTGTAAATTGCAGCGAACATTCCAGAAACCTACGTTTTTATATTTAAATGAAGGTGAGGATGGGCACGTTTTATCTGGACGGTAATCCTTTGGTGGCTGCGAAAATATTTTTTTTATTAGACTGATAAGTAAATTAATTTAAAAATTCAAATGTAAAGATGTTTTCTATACAATACGATTTCAAAAGAATATTTTATTTTACGAGTAATTTCTACCAAGTGAATGTAATGTAAATAAAACCTTGAAACAATGGTGTATGGTGTATCCATAGTCAATAGGCTTAAAGAGTTGGTTCATACACAAAAAGTTTATTTAAATTTGTATTTGTTTGTATTCTCGAGCCAAGGTTGCTATATAAATCTTATGGCTACAGTAGCTGAAGAAAACGAAGGTAACACAAAATTATAGTGGAACGAAATGCCACGTAGAGAATGCTCCGTTGTTGTTCCGTACAAATTGGGCGCCTGTCTACCGCCTACATTCCCATATTGGCTGATATTGCGCGCACATCCGTGCTGTCGAATACATTTGCAAAGAAGGATAACTGCATGATAGAGTTGCGACTTTTAGAGATATGATTCGTGACTTTTTTTATCGACTTCAAAAAAAGAGGAGGTTCTCAATGCAGTTATATACAGAATAATTAAAAAAGGATTTAATCTATTCAAGCATCTAGCTTTAATCTATTTAAGCATTTAAAACGATCTTCTGATAGCTCAACTAATCGAGATTAAATAATCGGGCCAAATAATGCTTAGACATGTTTAAAAAAGGTCTATGTTACCTTACCTAAAGGTACTGAGGAGATGTCTTCCAAGCCTGGGAATAAACTAATTGTTTATTCTCAAGCATGGAAGACAGCTCAATTGTTTATTAAAAACTAGCGAAACGCCCCGGCTTCGCACGGTTGTAATGCTGATACTAAATATACTACAGAATGTCTAATATGATTTGATACCTCTAAAATTATCAGTGTTTCTCTGCTATATTATGCATGTATTATACATATAAACCATTCTCTTGAACTACTATATATATTAAAGAAAACCGCATAAAAATCCGTTGCGTAGTTTTAAAGATCTAAGCATACATAGGGACAGACAGACAGCGTGAAGCGACTCTGTTTTATACTATGTAGTGATGATACAAACGTGTGCTTTCTGTTTCATTTTATATCTGGTAGGATGATGTTGATAAGTACCTATCTACTGGCCAGTCAGCTCAGTTAGTAGTAACTCTGCCGTCTGCGCTGTAGGCTGGGGGTTCGATTCTCTCCCGGATAAACATTTGTGTGATGAATATAGGTGTTTGTTCTGTGTCTGGGTGTTATAAAGTATCATATATTATGTATGTATCTAAAAATACATAAATATTATATCTGTCATCTTTTATATTATGTCACCTTAATACGAGCTATGCTATGTGACGACCTGTGGCGCAGTGGAGCGCAGAAGGTTGCTGGTTTGAATCCCGCTGCAAGACAAATGTTTGTATGATCTTTAAGTATTTGTCTCGGGTCTGGGTGTTTCTATATATAATATGTAAGTATTCACAAAAAATTATATAAGTAGTATATCAGTCATGTGGTACCCATAACACAAGCTCTGATTACTTTGGGGCCAGATGATGCTGTATGAAATGTCCGGAATTATTTATTTATTTATTTATGCTTAGTTTGGAGCGCGCGTTGTACGCATTGTCCACCTACATATTTTTTTCACTAAGGCTTGTATTTTGTTGCATTTTAAACACGTTGACATGTCCTGAGAATAACGCATGATTTTTATTCATACGAATCTATCAGAAATAGGTGTAAGAGACGCATTATTCAGTCAAGTGAAATGAATCGAAAAGATCTGTTTTCTTTCACGTGCGCCTCCCTAGCGCGGGTGACGCCCATCAAAACAAATGACATTCGAAGATGAAAGCAAAAGATGGAAGCGTGTTTTTCCTCTGGTTGGTGAATGAGTATTATGGGTTTTCTTTCCCTTGCTTTTAGATACACAGAATAATGAATTTTGTGGTGAATTAGAAATATCGATTGGATTTTTTTTGGACATTCGTTATTTGGACCAGTCTATAGATAATTAGACTACGGTGCTCACAATGCTTTGTATATAATAATATCAGCCTTTATTCGGAAGTTTTCAATTTGTTATACTAACACAAATTCTTTCACTTGATCCGTCTGTCCTATTTTGGCATAGGCCTCTTCCAATTTCCACTCGTTTCTATCCCTGGTAGTGCTTGACCATAACTTCCCAGCGATAGTTTTAAAGTCGTCTTTCAACCACTTAAATGGTCTTCTATATTTGCTCTTATATTTGTTCAGTTTTTAGGTTGCACTTTTTGTTATAGTCTTGCTCCACTTTTCAGTTTCTTGTAAAGTGTGACTATGGCGATTACGAAACTTTTGACAGAATCAATGTCTATTAGTTTTGATTAGCAATCGGCATAATTTCAATCATAAGTCTGATAGTAATTGGAACCAGTTTTGACAAGATGGATTACTATTACGTACGTTCTATATCTTTCTCAGACCAAATAAATATATAGACGGAGACTGCCATGCATAATTAAAGTGAAGTCTCAAAATCATGCTCCTCTGTGTAAATCACGCACCCACGCACACACATCTACCCAAACCGTGTGCATTGCTCTTAGTATATGCAAACATACTTATACTATTAAGTATTAGGTCATGTCGTGGTCAATAAAACATATTACAAAAAAATAACATCATTTATTTAATATATATATATATATAAAAGCAAGAAGCACGATTTCGGTGTAAGTGTGTGCGTGGGTGTGGGTATCTACACATAGGAGCACGGTTTTGAGACTTTATTTTCGTTGATTGCGGCGCTCCGTCTTCATATTTATTTGACTGAGGATTTTATTCATATGACAGCATGTATGACAACCAACATCAACCTTCCGTAATACCAATTCATCAATAGTAACTGAAAGTGATCTGTATCAAAGTTTTGATAGTATCAGAAGTCCATAATCGCCCCGCTGTACGCACTGTATATAAGCTCTATTAATATGACAAAATATTATATACACTACTACAAGTTCATGTATTTTATAGGTAAATAGTCTTACTACAAAATGTACGGTTGCACGTGGGGCTATTTTAGTATCAGTGCAACTTTGTTTCCGAGTACTTCAAATACAAATATAGTAGTCTACGGATGTATGATGTAAGTATGAGGTTGCTCTTTTAGTCAATTAGGGTAGCTTGGAGAAATATCGTTTAAAGCTGTTAATATATTTTAAGGTTTCAAAAAAATACTAATAAAATTACATAACAAGCTATTGTTTATGTATGCTCTGTCCTTGTAATTCTTATGTGAATAAATAGTGATGGCAATAGATTCAAGCAATTCATACTATTCATTTTACCTACCCTTATTATGTCTGGTAGAAATGAATAATTAAGTTCTTCAAATTCTAAAACCTTGTAAAAACATAACTAATCAGTAAGCTGTAACTTCAATTAGGGATGTATGCAGGTAAGTAGGTATTTATTATAAATCACTTATTATTATTATTATCATCACCCCTTTGCAGCTACATTCAATCCATCCTGAGGTTATCTGGCAAAGATCGCTACAATGCGATAAGATAGCCCATTGTACTGCCGCCTAGCAAGAACATTTGCTTTTTCTACTAGTCCAATGCATTTGTGGTGGGCAATATTTTCTATTTATTTATCTATCTATGACTACGAGCAAATTGTTTACTTCTTAAATTATTAAATTGTAAGTATATATACCTACTTATAAAATAATCTCCATAATACTAAGCAAACATTTTCTTTATGTTCAAAGTTTCCCCGAAACGAACTTGGCGCCCCGACCAATCAGTAATTCAAGTCTAGGTTCCTTCAACGAAAAAATCATACATTTTAGTTTTATTTCTCTGAGAATTTCAGATTTCAAACAGGTTCGTACGGGACGGCGGGAATTGGCCAGACTAAAATAACGGACGAACGTGCTTTGAAACCGTAAGGAATTATTTTGAGTTCGCCCACACTCACAATATAAAGCTTATAGAAAGCTAGCGGTGCATGGACTGCAACGGACCGCCTTAATTGGGAAAAAAATCATGGAGTAGAATTTTGTCGTTATTTCTTGTAGTATCCATTAAGGATGACTTTTGTAATTTCAATATACCAATTGTATAATTCACAAACACAATACAATTAAAAATTTATAGGTAGTATATTGCTGAAGACTTTTATTTTCAGAAAAATCTCTGACTTTATCAAACGCGTGAAGAAGTCATAATAAAAATTTTTTTTTTTTCGTTTTGCTGCCACCCTCCTGGCTAGTTTCATGTTAAGTATTAAAAAATGCAATAACACGCTGTCTGGCTTTAATTTAAACAAAAAACACATCATCTTATCATGTTTAGTAACTTTCTATTTGCTTATTTACGAACGTAGTTACATAATCAAATCTATGGACAAAATTCCTTTCGTGCACGATAAAAAATCTCTTCCAAATTCAAAATTCCTAGCACTTGGCTTATCTCCACGGCTGTGTATTCATAAACATGCCTACACATCCATCCGTCCGCGTCGCTCAATCTTGCCAGCGAGCTAAGCTGCGGTGCCATAGATGTGCCATCAGCTTCAAATTTGAAATTGGAACGAATGGAAGACCCCGGTAATGGAGCAAGTTAGATGAGAGGGAGTAGCAAAAGGGGACTTCGGTAGGGTTGCCAACTCATGACTACAATACATTTAGTTTATTTGGCATTTTCGCAGGTTTGACGCAGTTTCAGTTCGTTCACACTTTATTTTTAACATTACAGATACTTACTTACTAATTACTGATTGGCTGGGGCGCCAGAGTTCGTTTAGGGGAGATTTTAAGCATAACCTATTTTTTTGCTTAGCATGATGGATATTATTTTATAAATATAATATTATCTACTATTCAATTACAATTAAGTAGTAGGTATCTAATTTTGCTCGTATATCTACTTGAAGTGGCAGCTGACTGATTACTACTCCTTTTTCATGAAGTACCTATATAAGTACTAAGTAATTACTCATTTGAGTCATTTCCTTTCCGTTTTCAATATAAAATCGTTCAAACATTATTTACAACATTACAGATACTATCTAATATGTTAAAAATAGGAACACAAAACCTTATTGTGAATAAAATACAGGGATTAAAAATAACATAATAGTAAAAATAATAGTATAATTATAAATATAAGTAAATAATAGTAAAAATAACAGAGTTACGTAAATCCTTCCTACTAAAATAAAATCAATCAAAGAAATGTCTAAAAATTACACAAAAAAATATATACTATAAGTATGAGTACCTATAGTTGCTATATTTATAGAAACTCATACATTAATTCGGACAATAGATGTAACACAGTTTCTCTGTCGTCTTCCAGTCATCCGCAAACAGATCCACCTGAGGATGTCCAGTAATAAGAATATTTAAATGTCTCTATACGTGGCAGATAGGCGACTGTTGTCGTGAAACAATGCGTTTAGGCATTGTTACAAGCAAACACGCCCAGATCTGAAGCGAGTACAGTTCTCAGAAATTTAGTTCTCAGACAGTTTGGTAGCTTCACTAAATAGAATTAGGTGCTCTGGTTTCCCTCGTAGTAATTATTAACACACTGTTAATAATTGCTCTTAAATGTACAAGCTGACTTGAGAACATTATTATGATTGTGTTTTACACTTGAATTAGAGTCGTTCGTCAACTCGCACCAAAATCTCGTTGGTACGAGTTGACGAATTGCATAAATAATAGTATTTTCGTTGTTAACTCGTACCACATTTTTTGTATTGAATTTATTCGAAAGCAACTCAGCTAAAAAAGTGAACCATCATTCTACACCCAATCGTGAGTTTTTATTGTCATATCAAAGAACATTGTTTGCACCTTTAGATAAATAGAACTTACCAATAAAGTCAGTTCGTTTTGATGTTAATATAAATGATAGTAAATATTTGTTTATAAGAACATCAAGCTATTATTACTGCCTATAATTTTCTGAAGCCATGAAAAAACACAGTATATGATACAATTTATTTAATAAGAGATGTGAGTTGGTAACCCTGTCTACGGATGACTTCACTCTCTATCGGCGTTCCGCAGTGAGATGGCAAAACTTCAACTTTGACTGAATTCTCCGCCTAGGTTTAGGTTAAAACGAGAATTTATACAAAAATTACTTAGTTTATGCCAAGAAAGACCTTTTAGGTGTAAAGTTTATTTCAGAAAGATAAATTTTAAATAAGATTTTTATATACTTACTCTTAAATTTTATTATGAGATAAAAATAATAAACAAAAGCTTTTCATTGAAATCACTTCGAATATGAAGCAAGATAAATTTTATCTCTAACACTATTAAAATATAGTTCAGTACAAACAAAATCGCAAAATAATAGTAGTATTGTACCTACTGTTATAGATAAAATAATATGCTACTTACAAGTAGGTTTACATTTTAAATCGAAAAACTTTTTTGTGAAGAAGTTTACCGCCATTTTAACTTTTTCTCAGTCCGGCAGTACAGCACGGAAGGTTTTTAAAAACAAAAATCTTATCACTTCTTTCAATGAAAAAAGTGCTTAGTATCCCTAAGTGTTAGTTAAGCAATATATTATACAACCTATCGCACACTGATAACTTTATTGAAAGGAAAAGTTATGGCTTTAAAAGTACCACTCAAAAAGGCATAAAATTTTATGAACATTTTAATTCTTAACCTGATATTTAATTTATCAACGTCACAAACTCGTGAAAATATTTTTCAATAGGTAGCTCGTGAAATTATTTTTGTTGACATCGTAAAGTTTTTAGACCACTTGAGTTAAGCTTTGACGTTTTTTGTTTTAAAGGTACCTACGATATTGTGTCTGAAAATCTAAATGATGTTAACAAAAATCTGGAATCCATGAACATGTTTTTATGTTTTTAGAACGGAATGATAATAACTTATTGCGGGTTTATAACAGGGTTTAAAAACTACTTAATTTATTTCAAAAACCCCATGAAAGAAAACTCACAGAAGTTTTATCATTGTCTTTGTGGTTTTTAGCTAGATACTAAACAATATAGTCTCTATGTGACAGCCTATATTTGAAATTATGTAAGTCAGTATATGTATACAGAAACATTTTTAAACTAGGCTTAGTATTTTATATGAAAATATCATACTCTACCTATCAAAATCCAATAAGCCGTCGAGTTCAAGTAAGCAGAGGATCCTCGCCAATAAGAAAACTAATTTAAAACTTTCCCAGCGCACAGCAGCGCCAAATGCTCAAAGTTAAAATCACCAATCCAGATACGAACCTTTGGAACAGCGCCACCCCGCGGCGGACGGCTGTAGCTTTTCAATGGCTCTTTTAACGAGTTCGCCCCATCCCTGTGTGCGTGAAAGCTCTACGCACACTCACGCACAATTTAAGCTTACTTTTGTGCGTGTGGGACTTTTATGTGTTGACGTTCCATGTAATAGGTTGCGTTGATGATCCTGTTCCATGGTATTTATCTACTGGTCGGATAGATGGCATTGCGTGTAGCGTTTGCGCTCACCCACGCGGTTCTGTTTCGTTGAGCACTCACCAGATTATATAAGGTAGATTTTCACGCGTTTCGGAACACGTCTGCACAGTTCGGGCCACACGTGCCGCGAGTAGGTATAACAGATTTAGACACCCGGCACTGTCTGAGTTTAATTAAAACATAGACGTGCTGACCACCGCGAGGTTTTCTCATAACTGTGATAAAATAGCATGTTTTTCTTTCATTTTCACAGTAACACACCGCGAAGAAATGTGGAGCGAAACTGCATTGGCTATTGTTTAGTTTGCCAATTTATACGGGTCGGTTACACTTGCGACTTTTATTGATGCATTACCGATAAAACAGTCTTAATGGGTTTTTGCGTGGCCTTAATAGCTTTATGTTGAGGATTTTCACTCCAACTACCGGCACGCTCACAATCAGTTGGTATGCCCACGAGCTTCTACTCAATTTATTCAAATATGCCGCCAGTGTTGGAGCTGCTGCTCTCTAGCAGTTATCTGGATCAACTGAGCTATCTATAGATCTTTTTAAACGATTCTTAGATAGCTCAATTGGTTTTTAATATTTTATAAACATTCCTATGAAAATATTTCTATGAAAATCTTATAAACAAAAAAACTTTTGTATTTAAAAAATAGAAATGTTATATCAGTCATCTGGTCACCATAAAACTTATACTTACATTGTGTTAGTACCTACATAATGTACTAATGTAATGTAATCAAAAAACTACTCAACTCTTCTTTTAATAAAAAATATGTTATCCATCAACAAGGTATGAGTTGACTTGACTTGTTTTGTTGCTATGGAGATAGGTGATTAGTATAATACCAGAGTACCCAGCTAAGGAGAGAAATGAAGACTCAAAATACATACTTAGGTCATTCAATCAATATTCAATCTAAAATCTCGATTGCTTCAATTCCCAGAGATCTTGATTATTCGCGAAACAATAGACCTCTTATCGATCTTGTTATCAGGTTTAATACGCGTAGAAAGTTTCAACGTTATCACAGCTGCCCTATTTTGTTATCAGTAGGCTGCCTGAAATGTTATTGTGTTGGCTTAACGGACTGTGAGATGAATAAATGGAAAATTTCCAAGACTTTTTGACTTTAAAATATACATACTCTAAGCTACATGTATAGATCTTAGTTACTTCAAATTTGCCTTTACTAAATGTACTTGTATTCCAAAACAAAACATAAGATATGCAAGAATTCGGACAGCTTTTATTAAGAACTAACTGACCTGACACTTTGTCCTGTCTTAACTATGAATATAGAATTTGAATTGGTGTAATCTATAACTGTCAAACTGACAGTTATGTCAAACGCCATAGGGTTACATTAGAAAAGTTTATATTGTCAAAAGCGCTATGGTTACATTAAAAGTGTTAATATTGTCGTTTCAAATTTTTTTAAATTTTCCACTATTTTTTTCTTTCATAAGAATCTTTCGACAATAACAAAAAGTTCAAAAAAAAATAGCGAAATCTGTTAAGCCGTTCACGCGTGATGTCGCGACCAAGGGAAATAGGGATTATCTTTTTTATACGAGTATATAGATTGACAGTTTTAATGATCTTTAAATTTTAAATTTATTTACAATACACCTTTAAAATCCTCCATGTAATTCTAATTAATTATTGTTGTATATATACCACAGTAATTCAGTAATTACTTACCTTAATGTTACTCTCGAAATGTCAACGTTTATAATTTAGAGGTCAGGTGAACAGCTGCCTGAGACATTAATTAACAGTGTTATATAGACAATGACAAAAACACATAAGACATTTTAAATACACTTGGTTTAATTTTTCTTTATAACGCTAAAAATTTTAACCTAAAATGTTTGTATGCTTACTCAGGGTATGAAAGCAATTAAAATTTACTACCAAAACACCTCCTTACACGTAAACCTCGGGTCATCGCATCGACCTCCACCTCAGCTGATCGTAGCCGTTAAATCTTTACAGCCTATGACGTCACAGTCTTTTTTCTCCAAATGATTTACAACCCATAAACCTTCACAGTAACTGTACCGATTGTTCAATACAGCTGACCGCAATGTTTAAACCCTTTCTAGGTAAGAACCGTTAATTTTTTCAAAATAATCTTGTGAGTTTTTGCTCTAGTTTTCATTGGAAGTCGTTAGAATTGGAATATTATGCAAAAACGGGTTTAGGCTGAGACAATGTATCTATTGTGTTTTGGGTAAATTTGTATGGCTGGTATTTAATTGTCTGTTGCGCAACGTGCGTTGGCGATTCACATTGTACTTTTCTTTTATGTTTCAGTTTTGTGTGGAGTGGGTTATTGCTCGAGCACTGTTATCACATCTGCATATTGTGTTTCTGGAGAATACAATCTTGGAGCTGCACTCTACATTTTGTCGGCAAAGCTTGAATTTTAATCAAGTTGCTCTAACAAACATTTCACATTTCGCTCAACATCTTGCCCCAAACCAAGCTAAGCTTGTACTATGACTGGTAAAGTACTTATTTTATTTGGATTTTTTTTTAATAAGATAGATTAATTAAACTTTTATTTGATGAGCCAGTAGACACGTACAATAAGTTGTACCATTGTACATATTTATAACAAGCCTTTTATTTCCCAATAATAATTATATTATACTACAATATCATCATTATTCATAAAATTATATTTCGATGGTGTAATATTTTGAAAACTATACTAAATATCAATTTATTTATTTATGTATTTTTATTATTACATATATATATTTTGTCTTGGGATCACTAAATGGCGGATGAAAGCCTTCTCAAACTGCTGCCAATTTTCTATTTGTTGAGCGAGTCGTGTCCACGTAGCACCCGCTATTTCCAATATGTCATTTCGCCATCTTCGTCTTGGTCTTCCACAGGGGCGAGTTGCCTGACGTGGGTACCAATGACGGACATATTACGTATAACACTTTATAACACCCAGATTTAGAAAAAACATCTATGTTCATTACACAAATATTTGATCAGTTAGGCAATCGACCCATAACCTACAGCGCAGAAGGCAGAGCTACTACCAACTGAACTTAGAGGGCAGCTAGTGAATGTTATAAAATAAATTTTTTGTAATGTATTAAAGCGATCCGCCCGGGCTTCACATGGGTGCACGGGTTACTTTATTGCAATTTTTGAAGGAATCCCTAACTTTAAATAATTACGTTTTAACTAAAAATACAACCGACTTCTTGAATAAAAAAAGCAACATATCAAAATTTCGTTTTATCCAAGTGGATGACATATTTTTTTCAGTTTTTTTTATTTAAATACCTGACTACTGAACCGATTTTTATATGGGAGCAATTGGTTCATAAATGACGGAATTATGAGGTAGCAAACATAAAAAAAGGAACACAGTCGAATTGAGAACCTCCTCCTTTTTTGAAGTAGGTTAAAAAGTACACAGCACAAACTTGCTGATAATGTAGCGTTCTATAGAAGAAATAATTTTTAAAATGGATTAGGTAGTTTATCGATTACAAACAAACACAAAAATCGAATCTATTCTTTTTATAATATTATTTTAAAAGTTTCGATTTAGATAATGGTATAGTGTGTAAATGTATAAAATGTGAAGCTCTCTTTTATGATAATATGATTTCAAAACTGATATTTAGCAATAAAAACATATAAACCCAAAGTTATAGGATAAAAATACTCAAGATTATTCCTCCTACACACAAGGGATGCAATTAAGCGATACTATATTTATAGAAAAGAAAAACCTATGGGGGATTTTTCAATATAATTGGCCGTAAAACAAGGTACTTGAATTGTGTCGCAAAAAGACGAAATACGTCTGTGGGGTCATGTTTATGTCATGATAGTCTGAAATATGACAGAAGATTACTTTTTAACGAAGCGCTGACAGATTTTACTACAGCCACACACGAGTGTAGGTATAATTAAAATATTACATTAATACATTTTAGGAGACTTATGTACAGAGTCATCCATAAATCACTTCAATTTTGTAATGTGGTTTTTGGTTTGTATTTTAAACATTATGCTTTACAGGTTATTTGTATAAAGAGGCAACCCTCTGATAAATATGATGACTGGTAGTTGGAAATGACCTGAACTGTTAAATTGAATTTAATATAATAAATAATGCTGGACATTTCAAACAGCATCATCTAGCCACAAAGTAACCAGAGCTTGTTTTATGACTGATATATTACTTATATATTTTTTTTCTTATATGTTACATATTATACATAGAAACACCCAGACCCTATACAAATACTGATAATAATAAAAATATCATGTTTTAATTAGCTACCCCCTAATAGGGTGCAATGGGGTGTTAATATCTGTACACGATCTTTGTAATGCGTAGTACGATTTGCTTGAGACTTTGTACCTATGCATATTCTTAAATGAAAATGATTTAGAATTAATATGAACGAATGCAATTGGGGTGTTCACGTTTATATAGGAATTTATGGAAGCGTTGAAAACTGGCATGAAATTCATGGAAACAAAATGGTTCAGACTGCTATGTACAAATGGCAGATCTGGGTCTGAATGGAATCCAAGTGTCTAAAATGAAGCAGGCAATATGCATTTTTTTGAACACTTCAACAGTATTTTGCGAGGCTGGTTAGGGTTATTAATTATTAGGATTTATTATTTCTTTAAATTTGTTAAGGTTTGTATAGATATAGGTTGATGCATAATGGAACCATTCAGTGGATTACAATAAGTACTGAGTTTGGGTTCTGTAGAACATGGAATAGCAGTAAGGTGGTGTTGTTTGGCTTTTGTGAATCATCATTTCAAAGTGCTTAGCGGGGAGTAAAAGTTTTTTTATGAAAACTTAGTAAACATAGTAAAATATTCACTCAAAACGGGATATTTATAAACCATCCCGTGATCATGGCGCATGCAACTGTACCGAAATATCGGGAAGCAGATAAACTTTATCATGGTAAATATCCCGTTTTGAGTGAAAATTATGTTTAAAACCATAATAGTTTTAAAAGTTATATAGTAAAGATGTCTTTCTAAATTATAAGGTACTTTTTCTATTTGTATTTAATGTGTTAAACTAAGTAGGTGCATGATAGAAATGGTGAACGTTGTGTACCACAGTTGCTGCCGTCACGCACTCAGGCGTCACGGAAGATCAGCGTCGCAGTCGTCGTGTGAAATTATGCTGAGTGGTGTCCTTTTTTGCTGTCATTATATTTAATAATTATTTAGTAACCTTTTAAGTAAAACTTTTTGTGGCGAAACAGAAACGTTTTATTATTAGGTATTATTAAAGACGGTCAGACGAAGTCGCGGTCGTTTCAGCTAGTGCTCAGTGAAATGTTTGAATATTTACACATGCTCACAATTAAAACATAGGATAGTATTTCGTTTATCTTTATATATACAAATCTCGCGTACAAATATTCCTCCGAGATCAACTCCGGTATTACTTAAACCATTTTTTATAAAATTCGGCTTACTGTTTGTAATTTAATCAAACTTAAAAGAGTTCTTATTTAGATTATTGACCTCAATTATGTTTTATTGCATATTAAATATCTTCCTTCAATAAGTTACATATGTTTCTAACAGATGGCAGTGTAAGTTAACTTCAACAACTTCAACAACTTCAATCTTTTGCTATCTAGAATGGGTAAGCGAATATCGATTCCACGTATTAGAACTACTGAGTGAGCTACAGCAACGCGTGGTCGGTTCAGCTAGTATAATTATATAATTAAACATGATTAAAATTAATGTTACGCTAATTAATATAAGAAAATAAACGCATCGATAAAGAGAAGCTAAAATACAACCGCTTAAAATGGTTGGTTTGTAATAGAATAAGAAATTCGAACGTTTCGACCTCAATTTCTGTGATTATTCGAATATCGGTTTCCAATGTAAAGATGATGGAATTCCACACCCACCATTTAGATACTGATACCTATCAATAAAGTCCTGCTTCGGATCACAATTTAAACTTATTCGATTTGAATTGAATGAGCGTGGGAGTTTGATATCTTTGGTCAAAAATATTTTACTTATTGCTGTAATAGTATTGTGAGAAAGTTAAAGAAATCTAACTCACAAATTTATTAGAATACCTAAGAATCAAATAAATCCATATAACGTTCGTACCGACTTCGTATGCATGGTAAACATAAGAATTTGCCTTTATGCCATTCTAAGTCAGACTAAATCCATACCAAGATTTAACTAAATCCTTTTGACCGTTATAGAATGATGGAAACCACAAATAAATTTATAAACATTTTTCAGCATAATCATCGATAGATATAGAGTGATGGAAACCACAAATAAATTTATAAACATTTTTCAGCATAATCATCGACGTCGACAACATGCCGCGGGACAAATATTTAGTATGGTGAAGGAATTTGTCTCAGGTCTGTGTGTTTCTATGTATGTAAGTATTAACAAAAATATATATATACTAGCTGTCCCGTTCGCGACTTCGTCAGCGCGTTTATGTAAAAAAAAAGTTATCTAATTGTAAATCTAAGCCATTCTCGAATCCATTTGAACACACACAAAAAAATTCATTGAAATCGGTCCAGCCGTTTAGGAGAAGTTCAGTGACATACACACGTACAGTAGAATTATATATATAAAGATAAGTACCTAGTATGTTAGTCATGTGGCATAACACAAGCTTTGCTTACTTTGGGCCAGATGATGTTGTGTGAAAAGTCCGGCATTATTTATTTATTATTATTATTATTTAGGTAAAAGCGTATTGTTAGTTCTATGGGATTTATAACACTTTTTTTGGTACAATAGTTATGTCATAGTACTACAAGGATAAAAACAAATTTACAGTTCCATGGACAAACAGTTTTGTAGAACTAATTGAAATTACAAATCGTTTCGTTTAATAGTTTAATAAACTACGATGACAAAAAGCATAAACAGTTCTATAAGAACTATAGAACAAATGGGACTTAACATGTTTATCAAGGTGTAAAATAAATCAGCGATGACCAGTCGAATAATTTGAAAATAAAATACTTTCATGATAATGCACAAAATAAACTCCGTTACCGGGCTACTGAAAACTATATACCAAACGACTATGTTATTTATTTCCTTAACACATGGTTTATATAAAACTACATAGATTTAAATATAAAGCGATAGATGCCATGGATCAATACTGCTATAGGATTGGGCGATCAAAACCAAACCTTCAATTAAGGTACAAGTTTACGAGGTTTATAAACATCATAAAATATAGAGCACGTTTGTATCGTCTATGCCTTCCTTCCGTATCTCTTGCGTACGCACTGAAGATATATTTTTTGTAACTCTAAATATAAATACGTAGTGTTTGCTCATAAATCATGTACTCGTTACGATTTATGAGTTTGGTCGGCGAACACCGCGATCCTGCTCTAATTTTAGGCAATGACTCAGTGATAAGCGAATATCCCATTACTTGTCGTAAAATATTATTATGTTGGGATATCTCTATTAAATTATTGTTTAACTAAACATGTACAAAACTTTTTAACAGAGATTTCACTAATACTTAAAAATATACTTTTTATACATATTTCGAAATGATACCTATATTTTTAATCCAGTCACGTATGTTTTTAATTCAGGGGCCTTTTATTTTTTTATACAACAAAATCTCTAGTAAATTGGCACTAAATGTCAGATTTCAGAGTATTCATTGACAATCAGTGTCAGCGCTATGAAATCAAATGAAGTATGAAAAACACGGCCTAGATAGTCGTCGCGTGCGCATGAAAAATAACGGCCAGTCACTTTTTTGTTTTATAAATGAAATTTATAATAAGAAATGTTATCTTTTAAGCGTAGCACTCTTTGTCTGATTTCATTTTAAGTTGTATTAAGTCTTGATTTCATTTAATTCGGGACGTAACTCGGGTTAATCCACTTTATGTCAACTACAAGTGTCATAGAAACTTTCACCGCTTAGTTTCTGTAATAAAACCCCTACCTAATCGCTTTCAAGGGCTTTAAGCGGCCATGACCCGGCGTGAGTGTCGGTCTGAGGATATAACATTGCGATTGGATGCATAAGTACAATCATACGAAAAATGTGAAGTTTTGTTCAACTTTTAGTATTTTTCAGTCCGTTAAACAGTTATTTGAGGTCAATAACTTGAACATCGAATGTCGCAGACGGGGATAAAAATGAAGGTAGAATACATGGTTTGATATACGGTTTGCAACGCAATGTAAATTCATGAATAACGAATATACCTATTCTCGAAGAACTATCGAGAAAGTTGACAGTTCTTTCTAGTACTAGTACTACTACAGACGAGACTACAGAAAGACGATCGAGTCGACCGACCGACGCGACGCACGATTTAAACATTGACCAATTTAAGAGGCGTGGCCTTAAAACATTCCAAACGTGCTAATTTACCTACTTCAGCCAGTCTGACTCAATATTACTCAAAATATTCCCTCCCACAGTAAAGAAAAAACTCTTGGACATAATTTGACAGACTCGGCATTGAAACTATCATATTAAATGATCATAAAAGTGACAAGATTATGCTTTCGATTGCATTAAAATGAGATGTTTACGGGTACGTTTGAATTGAACCGGTATGTACTAACCACTATGATATAACCTGTTGTAGATTATATTGAAACTCAGGTGGTACTGTCGAGTGGAAGGTAGGTAATTCCAATGCTTTTACCTCAAGCATGCATGGAGATTGCTTTCAATAGCAAGACGTACTATATACATATATTATGATAATATACGTATGAAGCTTTTATGTTATACCTTGGGGACGTTTTGAGAGATGGAAAGCTGATGTAGAATCTAATGAGTGTGGTTTTGAAAGTTCTCTATCCTTTGTTTTAGAACAAGGTATGTGAATTTATTTGTTATTATATGAGTTTGTTATTCTTGCGGTAAAAAGCTAACAGTAGGTATGTAGGTTTAGAATTAGATAATTAGATTGATTGCTTAGATGATAGATTGTTTTATTGTAGTGACAGATTAAAAATACTGAGTTTTTAGTATATATTTTAAGACTGTAACGGGGTTATGAAAGTCTATTAAAAAAATAATGGACAATTCACACAGCATCATCTAGCGCCAAATTGCTTAATTAAATAAACTTTAAACTATGTGAACCAGATTATTGACAGAATATACATAATATACTTATGATACTTTACAGCACCGCAAAGGATTCAAAACATACAATTAATCCTCGCCAAAACACAAGGTTTGAAGAAAAAAGAAATAAGTTGCTCTATGTGTTAAGTACGTAGACGTAGGTATACAAAAAATCTATGCTTAAAACTTTCTATATTTTATCTATTTATACGGAATACGTGTAACAAATTCCACACAAAAAGCAGAGACATTTAAAGATATAATCCAAACGTTACATTTGAATATTGAGCGGGAACGTTTCGACATTCAACATTTACATACAAACTTTCTTTTCAAATGCTTTTCGATAAAATTCCTTTATGATTGGAATCAAAATTTATTCACTCTTTGAAATCTGATAATCCCCAATAGTTGAGCCAAAATCAACTCATACAAAATACGTAAGTTATTATCTGATTCTTGTTCCAACGATGTCGCTTGTTCATTAGAATTCAACACGCTCGATTTTAGACTTTACGACAGTTATTTATAAAGTTGATATTTGAGTTTGGGGTAGGGTAAGGGTGGGATAATGGGGTCATTTGGCCGAAGCGACATGTAACGTAGATATATAGGTACAAACGTGTAGAGGCTTGTACCCGAAGTGTTGGAATATTGGCTTCATGTATTTGATAATGCTAAGGTACACTACTGACTACGAGAAAATGCTTTTTACGGATTTTTACAGCTTCGGCTTACTTACCTTACAAATGCAAGAAATAATGGAAATCTGTGATTGTTTAACACAGATTGAATTAAGATTTATTAATCAGATTTGGCAGTTCAAAAACCATAGCTCGATTTAAACAAATTTAGAGAAAAAAACTACGAAAGTAATTAAATTTATTTAAATTACTTAATAATATTGAGGTTTTTTTGTTCTAAATAATTGTAAAATTAGCAACAAGTGTCTATTTAGTGTAGTGTACAGTGTGCCCTTGCTCATTTTCCCATATTGGTCGGGCCGCCATAACGCCTCGGAGGCCCGGCTATAAGCCGGATGGACGGACCCGATCAGCTAATGACAACCTTAAGAATTCTCATTAGGAACAAGGTTACCTTATTGATCCTTTTCGTAAATGGTAACAAAGATATAGAAATATAGAAAATATAAAATATTGTAATTTGCCACAATACTTTAGTCTGGCCAGTGTGCTCAGTTGATAGTAGCTCTGCCTTCTACATTGTAGGTTGAAGGTTCGAATTCCTCTCAGGATAAACATTAGTGTGATGAACATAGGTGTTTTTTTCTGTCTGGGTGTTAAAAAGTATCATAAGTATGTATTTCAAAATATATAAGTATTCTAACTGACATCTGGTCACCATAATAGAAGTTATGCTAAGTTTAGGGTTAGATGGTGTTGTGTGCATTGTCCACCAATAGTTATAAATTTATTTATGTACTACCACGGTGTACTAGAGGTGAAGAGGACAGACAGAGTCCGCAATACAACCTTGCGCGCAAAGACCGGGATCGCAGACGTCGGAGACAATACCGCCATATTAAAATGGAGTTGTGCGGGGCACGTCAGCCGTATGAGTAAAGACAAGTGGGCAGAAGTCGTCGCATAATGGGTGCCTACAGATGGGCGACGTAGCCGGGGCAGGCTGAAGAAACGTTGGCGTTGGCGTGGCTGGGTGGAAAGTGGCGGGGGACAGAGACAAATGGAATGAATTGAGGGAGACCTTTGCCCAGCAGTGGGAAAGTATAGGTTAATAAGGTTAACAAAAAATAAATAATAAAAACTACCACGGTCTTCTGTTTTTTATCGTGTCACAAGTTATTTCAAACAAGTAGTGTGTGAAAAGCGCGCCTAAGAAGCTTCTTTATGAGTATGATGAAGCGTCCTATCGTCTTGATTTATATAAAAGGTAAGGTTTGTTTTTATTATAACCATACACGTTAATAACTGTAGCGGTACGGCGAAACCATACTTAGTCCTGAGGTCAAAATAATAAATGTTCAAAAAAGTTCTAAGAACTGCATGTAGTATGCAATTCTCTGAATTTGCTGTGTTTTAAGAGTGCTTAGATATTTTAATAATTTATAAAGTACTAACACAATGTTGTTTGTAAACGACGTAAACCATGATAGTATTTGCTAAAGCAAAAACATGATAAACAGGGGCTTTTCTATTACCGATCCCGTATCTCAATACGCCATAGAAAAAGTATTTTCGATACTGCCGAATCAACATTTTCCGCCATCCGAGGAATTTTCACGAGAAAATTTTATACCGCCCGCCTTGCTAAAACCCTCTATTGGGTAAAATGGAGCGTACCCGGCTTTCTTGCCAAGTATTTTCTGTTAAAATAAACAGAAATAAACAGAAACGCAAAGAAATTACGGTTCTACCAGACGTGTGTCACTTTGGTTCTTGCTTTAACACGAATTATATTCGAGTATGACATTTTAGATGGTAAAAAACTAACATAATATTATCCATTGAATCTTTTAGTTATTAGATCAGGTAAATCTAGATTAGTTGTGCAAGTGAGACTTAATCTGAATAATGGTGGATAGCCGATATTGCAAAAGAAAAACCGTAAATACCTTACAAATAAAATAAAACTTACTCGGGCTCACTTGAGTTTCAATATTGATTTCATATTTTTGTACATCCTACAGATTCACAGATTCACGCTTGTGTTGTTGGGCAATTTCTGTAAAAGCACTATTATAAATTCTGTGACTCTGAAATGCGCTACTATTTTGTTTTCTGTGACTGTGCTCTGAATATGCGTTGTCCCAGAGTTTTGTGCCAAACCGTATCAAGCAAAGTTTATTGAATAAGTACTCGGGGTTTACGGCCGTGTTTAATTAAGTGGTCTGATTAACTTCATATTGGGCTGGTTATATCAGAGGAAGTTTCAGCGACTTTTAACAGTGTTTTGAGGAGTTGGAATCAAATGGTTGGCATTCTAACTTGGAGCGTAAATGTTAGTATAACTAGCTTTTCGTGCGGAAACTAGATGGTGCTTAAGGAAATTGACTTGAGCATTCATTATCTTCTAGCTTATATCTGCAACTCCATCCACCGAAACCACATTTTACCAATTAAGATTCAAAATTTTACAAATTTAAATTTAAGGAAATCTTCCCATAGTTTTCATCCCCTACGAATTAAAATCTCAATCATCCGCACACGTCATTGACCAATTAGAGGGACATACCAAGTACCGCAACGTACACATCGTAAATAAGGTACACACAGTTAATGAGTGTCAACACTTGTCACAACCAATAGGGATCGAATGCTTGTCCTGATTGTTTGGACATGAACCCGCATGTATTTGCTCTTGTTGAGAGTTCAAGGGTCCAGAGATGGGGATTCATTGTTGCTGGACAACGAAGAACGCGAAATATTTGTCACGACATTATATTTTTCTTGGTCAACCTACACTAGGTAATATAATGACCGGGTAAGGCGGCTTGAGAAGTGCCGTCAGATTTTTATCTCTTACTTAGTAAAGTTCTTTGTGCGTATGACGCATCTAACCTTCTTAATATCAACTTGTACAATGGAACTCTACATGGATTAATATTCCTAAAATAAAGCGGCCACACAGTCCTTGTCCAAGATTAAAGAAACATGTTTATGTTTATCCTCGTTGTGTATTCACGCCATGTCTTCAAACAGGTTTATTTCACTTGATTTTCATTCTCCTCCATAATTTATGTCAACAATATTTTACGGTTTCAATGTTACACATTTTTACTGCAGTTTAAATAAACAGAACATTCGTAACGCAACTATCTACTTTCATCCAATACTTAGAAGTTTCTAGACACATCATGTTGGTTCAGAACCTGCCGAGTCTAACTTTAAATTTAAAAACCGTTCTATTTAGAGCTCTCGTAATTAAGAGATTACCCCGCAGTTGCCTGTGCACTCGAATATTTCGAGAGGAAAGGTGGGTCTTTAGTAAGTGGTTGTGTATCTTGAAGAGTATCAGTTGGACAAACATGGAGGGGGTGGGAAGCGATAGAGGGGGGTCCTGTTTACTACGCTCTAGGGAGGTGCGCGGAGAAATGAAATTGGCAGATATTTCGGCGCTGTGACACACACGTGTAGGTAAGCTTCGCATGCAATGAAAGTTTTGCGAGGTTTTTCCACTTTCGACACGAGATGAATAAAGTAAAAGAGGTAGGTACAACCTACGTTTATATTTATGTCGGAAATGAAAAAGAACCCTTGCGTTATGCCGCCCGGAGCACTTACCTACATAAGTAAATAGGAAAATGTAATAACACCGGCCCGAAAACAAGCTCCTTTTGTGCGCCAGAGTACAAACAAGCCCGCCTATGTTCAGTAAAAACATTTCTTTCTCTCCAGCTACGAGTCTTCTGATTTATTTATGTAGGTCTGGGTATGAAAACCTCCTTTCATCTAATCCTGTAATCATGTTAAAGTCTGCAACAAAGTTGGTATTTTTCTACGCAAACACGACGCCAATGAAAATAATAGACATGTTTGTGCGTCCTAAGATTGCTCTCGAACTTTGACACATCCAATATAAAACTTCTATAAAAATATTCTGCTATACGAAAATTTGTTCGGGCAACTTTTGTAAGTTGGTACTTATGATACGCCGTAAAAGCAAGCCTTCATTACTGAACAGGAATAAAATCATGGAGTTTTTCAAGTGAGCTATGTTTTACCTCCGGTTTTCGAAGGTTCTTGCAGGTTTTAACAACTTTACATGTTTCAAATTAAGAGGAGTTCAAAATAATTAAGTCGTAGATAATGAGATGTCTTATAATGTTTTCCTTTTGAGGTCCTTTGTCAGAAAAACTGCACATAAATAAATGTGATTATTATATTGCTCACGTATTACTGATGAAGACACTGCCACTGATGCGACTCGCGACCACGAACGCAAGTAAACGAACCGCGGATCAAACACGCTGATGCAAATTCTCTAAATGAATCGAAACCGTATCGAACCCTTCATTGACAAAATAATACGTTAGAAAACTGTGTTTTTTTATATACGGTATATATAAAACAGTTGCATGTCAAGTGTACATGTGGCCGGAATATTCTGTAGAAAACAACCCGCTCATTACTTCGTTCTATATGCTCTCATTACGCCGTTCTATAAGCGTGGCATGTCAGTAATGAGCTCGATACGCTTCGCCTACGGTCACAGTAACCCGGAGACCCTAATTTCGAGGGAGCGCGTGACATGCCCGGGCTCTATGGCGATCTATTATTCCAGGGCTGTCCGTAAAGGTGAATTGCATGGTTGGCATGAAAATATAATTTTTAATTAGAATATTCTTGTTAAAACTCCATTGGTATGTTTGATTAGATTATTCACGCCGGTTCAAACTAACTGGTTGGTAGACGTTGTTTTGTTTTTAATTTTGTTTGCCCTTAGTGAGCTGAAACAAATGTTTTCGTCTTTTGATCGATTATCTTTGTTTTTCTAAATCAAAAGTTACCTATAGCAAAACAAAACCAAATTTATAATAAAGTTATCCAAGCGAAGGTTATATCACTAAGACAAAAGATATAAAACTTAAGCCAGGTGTATTAAAAGGCAAAGAATCGTCTGTAGTTTTCTAAGCTGTACCTACGTGTGTAGGTAGGTACAGAGGTAGTTCCATTGAAGATTATTGAGGTATCAACTGATACAGCTGTTATATGAGAACAATATGGCAATAACAGTAAACACAGGCAGGTATTCTATACATGGGAAGCGCAGTTCCAAAACGTCTCCGAACCGCCTGACAATCAAACAGAACACTCACACCAGTGGGCTCATTTCCTTTTTGTTACGAACGGTGCTCATTTACATAAATTTACCTATTGTTATTCTCAGTACGGCTTCCATCTCTGAGACAAATGAGATCTCACAAACTTATTCCTAAAGGAAATTTTGTTATACGACGGAGCGGGCGCCGTATCGGAAACGAGTTAAATAACAGAGGCTCTTTGTTTTGTTTTAAAGCCTCCAGGAAAATAACAAGCAGGCGGAATATTGATGAGGTCGGCTGGTAGATTGGATTTCAAGGAGATTGTATTTTATATTTTGCCTAAGCGTTTTAGCGTTCGTCTATCTTTAGCGTTCCACGACAGGATCTCGTTACTGACTCTTCTGTCGTTTTGTTGCAAAGCTCATAAAAAAGTCTGTCCGTTTCTGCGCTTTTCTATGAGAGCCGATGGTAAAGGCAGCCGATACATACCTACTTATTTTTTTATACTGGCTGACCAATTAAGTATCGTCCGGTATAAGGCAGGTACCGACGATGTCGTCTTTGGAAACCCGCGTGGACAAGCGTTCATTTAAATGCATAAGCTGCCGTAATGGACAATCATCGTCAGTGTCGTGCCAGTGGTCATTTTCGGCTGGCGTAGAATATCGGGCTTATTACGTATCCGTAGAGAATTGGTATCACATATTTTTATCAAAAAAGGAAAACGATCAACATGTTTATGACTACCGATTTTTCGCATAAGCATCTAGTAATTTTTCCTTTGACTCATAAAATAGTAAATATAGGAAAATATAGCTGCCTTTCCGCTAAACGCTCTAACCCAATTTATCTTTTTAATAAACCACGTATCAAAACCTATCAGAGCTGAGATAACGCCGGTATTGGAGTAGTAAAGTAAATGAGACCTTTTCGGCACAGCTGCACGTATGGAAGCTACGCGCTGTAGGACACAGTCTCGTATTTAAACAGCTAGGTCATTTTACTCTTTGTTTTTTTCGTGTATCAGCGACTGACTCATGTGGGTTCGAATCCCAACCAGGAGCTACATTTGTGTGATAAACAAAGATGTCTGTTATGTGTCTTGGTTTCATAATGTATCATACGAATTTATAAGTATTAAAAGTATTCTATCATCTGGTTTCCATACTTCAGTTTGTATAACAATAATTATAATATGTATGTATTTACAAAAAAAAGTATATAAGTAGTATATCAGTCATGTACCCATAACACAACCTCTTCTTACTTTGGGGCCAGATGATGTTTGAAATGTCCGTCATTATTTATTTATTTATTATATATTATTATTTAGTGACTAGATGGTATTGCGTGAATTATCCAGCAAAATTGATTTATCACCAGATACCAACAGATTCGAGTCCTTTGCCTCTGTCATAAAAAATATAATACTCTAAATGTGAAACTGATAAATTTCTTCTGATAAAACAATACGTTATATTTGTTAGTAATATTAGATGTAGATAGATATTTGTGTTGTGATTTAATAAAAAGATAACCGATAAGCTTACGTGAGCTATACATTGGATAGAAAAATAAAGACCTTAGTTGCTATGATTTCTAATATTAGGCTTGCAATACATCCCCTACAAAATACCTACTGCCGAACCAAAACGGTTAAATAAATAAACTAGACTGGTTTATAGAAACATCAGATTATGTCCCCAATGAAAAACATTTTAATTTGATACATTATATATTAAGTACTGGACCAACTACCTTCAAAAACCTGTGACGTATTGAAGCAACCCACAGTCGGGTTTAGCCGTACGGAAACCGTTCTGATAAGGCATGATATGAATTCGGATTTAGGATTTGTCTTTTACTAGTATTTTATATTTGCCGTGGGAATTGTGCTGAAAAATATTGGTTCTGCTAATTTCAGTAAATATATTTTCATATAAAACTCTTTGAGTTGATATTTGAAATTAAGACAAAATAAAAAAATTGGTTGCCTGCAAAGTCGGTTTATGGACGACAGTTTAACGTGACAAATTCATAACAAAACATTGATGAAATGATTGCATACTTTCATGAATAAAATGAATCATTTTTATTGAATTATCACTATTTTGTTTGGATACAAAGAAGGAGTGAAATGAAATCTACAATTTAATTTTCTTCTGCTCGGACGCATGGGCCAATCCAGACGAAGAGAGATAGATGCGGCGCAAGCCAAACGCTCAAGCCGATCGTGCCTATCGCTCGCTAGTGCAGCACTCTCACTCCGATCGTAATGTTACAATGAGCGTAACGTTAAAATGAGTCATTCTTTTTCGTGCGTGCAGCCGGCGTTAATCGATTTATTAGACGTTGTCACGTCAAAAAATATAACATGGTTTAAATAAAATGTGTGAGTACTTACATAATGACTCTACTAACAATGTTGACTTGATTAATATATTTTATTAGAAATAAGATTAGTTAATATATCGTTCGGTAATTCCTCGAGATAGCTGTGGAGTCTAGTGGGAGTGGCTTACCTATAACCCTGCCCTTCGATAAAAAACTTCAAAATTATATTTATTTATTCAAGTTTCTGCTGTATTTCCTGTATTTGAGTTTGGTGCATTGCTGTAGACAGCTTAAAACACAATGGCTCCGTCCGTAGAGCGTTTTGGACGAAACATCGACAAGTTAATGAAAGGCATTTGTATGTAACGGACTTGAGCAAGCTTCCTCTTGGGTCCGATAATAGTGAGTATTGCGTTTTGAGATAGCAATTTTTGTCAGTCGCTTTGTTGCTATCAGTTTGTGATTATGAGGTGCAACTTGAATTACTGTTTTGCTGGTATATTTATTACTAACATAGGTATTACTCAATTTATTAAAAAATAATATAATATGTTTTATGTTAGTAATAGACGAACTTTCATTGATACGAGAAGTATCAAAAAACATTCGTCTACTTGGATGATTCTTCTAAAATACTGGCTGTATATAAGTTATTTTAACATTTATTGTATCAATATATATGTAGTATCAATTACACGGACTGAAAAATATTTCAAGAAACGTCTAAATTCCAAAAAAATAATGGATGTCTTAAAGTCGGTTTACCGACGATAATTTTACGTGTTAACGTCATAAGAAAACATTGATGACGGTTCATTGTGCCTCTTTATCGCTTGTTCCGTGTTCTCGCTTGCACGCTTGGCTTAGGCGGAACGTGACCATGACTCATGTTTTTTCGTGCGTGTAGCCGGCGTTATCACGTCAAAATATTTTTTATTATTTGACACATTCAGATTTTATAGGTAAATCGACAGTAAAAAGCAGTCCTCATACAGCATAGCTTACAAAAGCGTTTAAAACGCTTCTATAACGCTGGTCTTCCGTGACACCGCAAAGCAACTCCGCCTGAAATTGCCATCGCCTTTCATAATAAGACCCCCCAGCCATTTTAACACAAACGGCCGCCCGCACCGTTCGCCCGAGAGGTGGCTATTTGGCTCTCGAATACTCCGCCTCCGTAAACCCAGCACAGTTTTCAGGCAAACTCGAGAACAGCATTTTAGCCTAGCGTCGTAAAAGAAAGGATCTCACGATCTCGGTACCGGCGCGACTAGCGACATCTAAATTCAAATTTTTCCTTCTCGACTCGTCGGAGCCTTACGACCTATCTGCATAAAGTGAGATGAATGTCATTTTATAACGTAAACTATTTTACGCGGATCCGTATCGATTGACGTGGGATACAGCGATATATTTTTTGTCTGTATAAGCATATAAAGGAGACAAAAAGTAACATTATTGTTGGATTATATTTGATCACCTTGCGAAACAAATTTTGTGCTCGGTGCTTACATGCGGCAATCATTTCGGACTTCATTTGCATGTTTGGTAGGTAATATTTTTAAATATAGCTTAAAATATTGACTCTGGTGTGAATCTACACGACAATAAGCTGTGTTTCATTGTAATTCGAGCAAAAATTCTCTGTTCATTCATTTAAAAAACAAGATCATTATGTTTAAAATTACAAATGACGAATGACTACATACGGCTTTCTGACTTTACTTCTATTAAACTTCACTTGACACTAGCAAAATTGTATTTAAAGACAGATGCTACTATAGGAAAAAAAGAAGAAATAAAACATTATTATTAAGTCTATAATGGTTTTTAACATAATTTTCACTCAAAACGGAATATTTACCATGATACCTATGTGAGTTCTTCTGCTTCCAGATATTTCAGCACAGTTGCATGCGCCATTATTACGAGATAAAATTAGGAGATGGTATTTCGTGTTCATGGCGCATACAACTCTCTCACATATCTTACAAAAGCTTACATATCACGCTAAATAACCACGGCTCGAACACGCGTGTGCGCAGACGTCTCTCGAATATGGTTATAATGACTAAAAACATACTTTACTCATACAAATGACTAATTATTGCGCTGAATTATTAGGCGCGTACGAATTTAATGATGTCACGCACTCCCCATCTTCGGCCGAGCACTGTTTCCTGTCTAATGCTGTCTACAGTGTTCTTACCCGCATTAGTTAGATTCGTCCATCAATCACCATGGCTTGATACAATTTCGAACTCCTTTTTTTTTTTTTTTAATTTATATATCGATGATTTGATGCGGCCACATTAGTTGTCATTGTACAGCGGCACCGTGACTACTTATTAAGCATTAAGGACTATAAACACGATTTTCTAGACATACTTCGACAATCAAAGATTTAAAACAGAGTTGTAGATATACATTACTTTAATATCATTATTGCTTACAATATCATATAATAGTCCTGTCAAATGAAGTCATAATCAAAGACCGTTTACATACAAAATGCAAGCCACTGTGAGCTTACCGACTAATTAAAATCTGACTACATTGTTGCTGGCTACATTATGCAACTGAATTTAACTAGTCGCCTCGCATATTTAGTTAATAGAGACGTCATTTTAATTTAAACCATTCATTATGTACACCTTCTATATTTTTCAAACATCTAGTAAGAATACTAATTGGCCTTACGGATAAGGATAACAATATCAAATCAATTGCCAAGCTACATTATGAATACAAGATTGAGTACATTGATATTCTGAATGAAGGCATTATTATAATGTGAAGACATGATTTCTTTCGTCGTAAATAAATAATAAACCGGCGTCATTAAACTAAGGTAATCAGTAACTGAAGTTGTAGAAGAGCCTTGTAAAAAAATAGTAAGAAACTAGGTTAATCACACGACGAAATTCTGAGATAATATAATAATTTAGAAGGCGTCATATAATTTCATGGCGAAATCTCTTCACTTTTTCTTGCGGGCAAATCTCTGAAGTTTCCAAGCAAAGGCATTGTGAATAGACCCGTAAAACAACGAACAACCATTCATTTAGGGATCTCCAAGTTACGTCAGCGGCTTATGAATAAAGAGGGGTCGCTGCCGGAAAAATGAGGGGTTATTCAAAAGGAAAAGTTTTTTACGGAAGAAAAGAAGAGTAAGCGCAGGATTATCGTCCATTCGCTGACAAGAGTTTTGTGGAACTTGCGGCTGAGTTATAAGGACAAGGTTTTTATTATCGCTTACTGGAAATGTCTGAGAGAATGTACGGATAAGAAAAAACAATTATCGCCAGGCTTGCTTTGGACGGCGCCATTGCGCCGCAAAGAGTGAACAATATCAAAACAAATATCAAAAACTATGTAGTTTATAAATTTTATTTTATTATTTTAATAAGCAACTCTGTGACGCAGTGGGCCTAGGCTCGGCTGAAACGCAAAAGGTTGCGGGTTCGATTCCCCGCCGCGGGACAAATGTTTGTATGATCTGCAAGTATTTGTCTTGGGTCTGGGTGTTTCTATGTATAATACGTATGTATTTACAAAAAAAAGTATATAAGTAGTATATCAGTCATGTGGTACCCATAACACAAGCTCTGCTTACTTTGGGGCCAGATGATGTTGTGTGAAATGTCCGGAATTATTATTATTATTATTATTAACTACCACGTTCGTCGTGAGTACAACCTAATGAGTTGACGGTGAATTATTTTATTAAACTATTTTTTATAGTTGAAAAGCTCAACCCTTAATCATAAAGCGTAACTAAAACAATAATGCTGAATTTGAAAACATGCTTCTTCCGGTAATCGCAGAGTTCTCACGAGGCCTAGGCTGATTATAATTATTCCTCCATGTGGTCGAGCAATTCGTTCCAAGACATTACCGAAGGAGGCGGGATGAAATCCCGGGAAGACTCCGTCATCTCCGTCTCGGCGTGAAATTGTGAAATTACCGGGCTAAGACAAGCCCTGCAGACATAATTAAGGTAAATGCGAGAAAAATTATAGGGTAGTGTAAAATATAAACCATCTTTTAAATGTGGTGGTAAAGTGTATTTCATTTCGATTTGTTTTTTAATCTAATTCTTATTTTAATAAATACATATTCTAATTATTTTTACATTCCAATAATATAATGTGTTATGAAGGTGCTTACAACGTTTGAGGTTATAGCAATCAGCACCCCGTTAGGGTAATTTAATAAACGAAACTAGGAAAAATAATATAGGTATCCATAGTTCTAACGTTCGTGATTATTAACGTACTAGCTAGCTAGATAAACTCTAAGATAATATCGCCCCAGTAAGACCTCTGACAATGTTCTGAGAAATTGTGCTTCAGATAAAAGAAAATGTCTTAAACTGCGGAATTTCGCTGCAGAGAAAGTAGGTAGATAATAAGGAAAGTGAAATTGAAGCTTTCTTTATCTTTATTTTTTTTCTTGGTAGAGCAAGGTCACGAGGAGCGTCTGAAAAGGTTTTATTTCTTTGATTTGATTGTCATTGAACTGGGATAATTTTGACACACTCACACAGTGAAAAATAGAACAGGAAAAAAAATCGTAGTAGATTGATGTATTAATTAATTTCATTTTTCATTATATCGAACCGAAAAATTTATTCTAATGTCTTTGAAATTATTTGAAATTAAAATGACGTTTTATATTTTTTTTTTTTACTTAACTCACTGAGATTCTGATTTATCAAAAGACAAAGCAGCCTTAATAACAATTGATACTTAGGTATTCAAATTACCTCTATCAGTCTGGGACCAGTCAATGTTAACTTACATAAACCTACGTAAATTTTATTGATGAGATCCAGAGGGTCAAAACGTATTAACTCTAGACAGCTGAGAGTTTAATCAGGGTTTAGTTCTAAATTAATTCATGAACTAAACGAAAGATAAGATTAGGGTTGTCCCATCAGCCGTTGATTGGATCTATCTGATACGTGCCTTAGTCTCTACATTTTACTTTGATAAACTAATTTATTTTTTAGCTTTGTTTGTTATTTAAAAATTAATGGACCCTGCCTAAAATTATCTGATTATGAGTATGCTTTTAAAAGAGCCGAGGTATATATATTGTTAGCCGAGTCCTCCAGCGATGAATAACAACGAATGGCACGCCTATAAAAGCAAGCTCAAGCGGGCGACGGGGGTCATTTGCTCGTTGGCGTTCGATGCGAGAACATCAAGGGGAACTAGTTTTCGTGGTAGATAGTGATTAGTGACACGTGAGCCATTTTTCTTGTCGTAGTCTTGTTATTTTCAATATGTGTTTTGTGTAAAATTGTGGTGAAGTTGCCTTGTTTCTTTTTGGTTAGTTTGAGTTGATTTTAAAGATTATTATTGTGTGTAAAATAAAGTTAAGTTTTTGATTTGTATTTTTTTATCTTTAAACCACTCCTGGTCCTTAGATCAGAAGTGGGATAAAGAGCCAAGAAATAGGCCCACAAAGCGTACACCAAAAAGAAACAAGTCTACCTACACTTTTTGTTTTTGTGTTGTGTAAAATCACGTAAGTACATTTTTAGTTTTTATTTTTGTTCTATACTACTATGCCACGAAGTATATCGCGTGGTCGATCAAGACGCCGCTCTAGAGATGGCTCGCGTGTCCGGACGCGACATCGCTCGCGTAGTTTGTCGCGCAGAAGCTCGCGGGGTAGCTCGCGTCGTAGTCGATTAAGATCTCGATCGCGGAGCTCATCTAGGGATCGAACGCCACGACATAGTTATAGATATAGGGCGCGTTCGCGAGATACGCGACGGTCCCGTTCTCGCGAGTCGCATAGTGGCAGGAGGTATAGGGTAGACAGTCTTATTCAACGTTCTCCTATTTCACGACAGCGTCGTCATAGTCGAACGCCATCTCCTAGGCACGTTGCAATTAACCATACCGCGGAGCAATCTTTTGCCAATGTAAACGAATCACGTTTGCTTGACACGTCGCATACCCCACCTACTACTAACCTGACACCTCACCCGGTGGCACAGGAAGTTTGTAGTCAATCTGTTAGGTCAGTTCAACATTCTGAAGCATCTACTTTCGCACAAGCTCTTATTGAGGCAATTAAAACGGTACATACAAATAAGTCTCACAACTATTTTGTCTCTAATTTTGACCCTTCATTTCACAACATTGACTCGTGGTGTGAGGAGGTAGAACGCGCCAAAAACACAAACAGCTGGGGTGACCATGAATGCTTATCGCGCGTAGCATTATGCCTCAAAGGGGATGCGAAAGTTTGGTTGGCCGAGTGGGTCACAAATGATCGAACCTGGTCTAACTGGTGAATTACGTGGTGGTGAATTTACGACGCTTTGTCCTAGCAAACTAGACTTTGCCAATATACTATTCGAGGCAATGAAAGCAACATCCGATAGGTACACAACGTACGCCGAATATGCACGCCGTACCTTGCTACGTCTTAGGGTAGTGACAGGACTGAGTGAGGAGCTAAGAACGCTTATTGTGATACGTGGTATTGATAACCCCCAAGTACGTGCAGCCGCCGCTAATGCAGAGTTAACATCGGACAAAATTGTATCCTTCTTATCAATTTATACAAAACCTAGTAGGTTTAACCAAGATAAGCGTTCTCAAGCTGCTCCTCAGAAACGTTCCTATAAGCCAGGTGGTAGTGAAGGGCGATCTTGTTTTATTTGCGGACAAAATGATCACCTTTGGAACCAATGTCCCAAAAAACCAAAACAAACCTAAGTATCTTCAGACACCGCAGGTACCTCCAAATCATCTTCGAATATAGTTTGTACGTTTTGTAAAAAAACGAGGTCACACTGAAGTAGCTTGTTTTAGCAAATCACGATTTGAATCGCGAAACCAAAACAAAGTTAACTTGTGTTCCGATTTGCCCAAATATTCTAGGGATAATAATGATGTGATAGCGGCCGTTGAAGGTATTCCCGTAGATGTCCTTATCGAAAGTGGTGCCTTGAACATATCGCTTGTCTCGTCTGATGTATTAAGGTATCTCCCGTTCCAGCCGAAACCGAGACGCAACGTGCTGAAGGGTATAAGTGATAAGGAGGTTGTATACACGTCATACATAACGGTAACCTTTGAGTTTAACAATATTTCTATCGAGGTTGACTTGGTGGTGCCATCGTCTTGCATGAACACTCCAATCATAGTCGGCACCGACGTTCTCAACCGGGATGGAGTGAAATTTGTGCGCACCAAAGAAAGACAGCACCTCACTCATTCTAAGGTAATTCTAATAACCACTGAAGTCAACACAGTCAGACCTAGCGACTGTACCGAGGTAAACACTCCACTTCAAGGTAAGGAACGTGAGGAGTTGAGGACTGCGATTGATAGATTCTCCGAGTTTTTGATTGCTGGAACTGCTGTGGAACCACGGTAAAAACAGGTAAAATGGAAATCGAACTCACGAGCTCCACGCCTGTGGCCTATAGACCATATAAGTTATCGTACCAAGAAAAACTAAAGGTCCATTACATAACATCGGATTTGTTAGGCAAGGGGATAATTAGGCGATCTTAGTCCGAATATGCCAGTCATATTATTTTGGTCAAGAAACGTGATGGTTCAGATAGTCTTTGTGTCGACTTCCGAGCCCTCGATAGAATCACTGTAAAAGATCGATACTCTCTTCCTTTGATCGATGACCACATCGATAGCTTGGGAAGCTTCATGTTTTTTTCAAGTCTTTATATGGCAACAGGCTTTCCCCAAATACCAATAAAGGAAGAGTGAACTTCGAATATTTTAAGATGCCATACGGCCTTGCTAATTTCCCAATTGTGTACCAACGCATTATAAATAATACACTACGTGACTTCATCGGTGCAGGTAATGTTCTCGTTTATATCGACGATGTACTCCTTCTGAGTCACACGGTTGCTGAAGGCATTGATCTGTTGCATCGAGTCTTACTCACTCTCACGCAAGCGGGGTTTTCGATTAACCTGCGCAAGTGCACTTTTCTCGCTATGGAAGTCGAATACCTGGGCAGAGTAGTGAGTCAGGGTCAGGTGAAGCCGAGCCCACGTAAGGTCGAAGCTTTGGTAAACACATCCGCATCTAAGTCTTCTGCATCGCAGTGTCAAACAGATTAGACAATTTTTAGGTCTCGCTGGCTATTTTCGCCTATACATACCTAATTACGCAACAAAAACTGCATGTATTGCCTTTTTAACAAGAAAGAGCGTCTCTTTCCACTGGGGTACCGAGCAGGAAGCTGTTCGTAAAGACCTAATAAAAACATTAACTAGCGAGCCAGTTCTCGCTATTTTTGATCCCAAGCTTCCTACTGAGGTACACACAGATGCCAGTAGCATAGGCTATGGAGCAATTCTTTTACAGACTCACGTAGATGGTAAGAAAGATGTAGTCGTTTACTTTAGTAAAGTAACGCAAGGTGCGGAGAGCAGATATCACTCAACAGAACAGAAGTTCGTCCTGGTTATGATGGATGCGTTCACGAAATACTCATTTTTGTTCCCTATGCAACGCCAAGACATGACCGATCTAAAGAAAATCGTTTCACAAGCAATTTCGTTGCTCAGTGTGCCAAAGTTACTGATCACAGATAAGAGTCGAATGTACGAGTCTACTGAATTCGTCACGTGAATAAACGACCTTGGCTGTGGCATTACACCAGAGACACCATTGCGCCACGCTAATGGCCAGGTAGAACGGTATGTGCGCACCGTCTTAAGAGGTGCTTTGGAAGCTCCGTCCGTAGTCCGTGACGTCGCTGCTCAGAACATGAGGCCTAATCGTGAGGGTTTGCGTGAAATTACTCGCAGCAGGGCCCAACGGCTGCTTAAAGAAAACCAAGCTAAACATGACGAATATTCAAACCGACTGAGGTGCTCTCCTCGTGAATACCAGTTATACGATCTTGTTTTCGTAATTAAGTATTCTCAGTCAACAGGAAAGCTGTACTCGGGAATGCGCGGCCCCTACAAGGTGACGAATATACTGCAAGGCGGTCGTTAAGAGCTGAAGCTGTTGTGCGGAGGCTATGGGGAAACGACTCGGACTACTGCGCAGTAGATGGTGCCGTGGCGAGGCGAGTGGTGTCCGAAGACGTGTGCTGTACTCTTCGGTAGTGAGTACTTGATCACATTAATCCTAGTCTGACTGAAACATTGCTTACGTCTCTGTTGGTAGCTATCTAATTTTCTTATTAGTTTGGGTTTTTTTTTGAAATAATGTTTAAACATATTTGTTCATTAAGTAGGAAGATTCAGTAGTACATAGGTCGCTTTTCGTTTTTCAATATTTTTATTTTTATTTTTGAAATCGTATGGCTTTTAGATAAGTAGGTATGTTACTGGATGGTTATTGACGGTGACGTATGTAATGAGCAGATTAAGATTAATGGTTTGGTCGGCAGACGTATCTTTCGATGCGTATAGGGCGGCAGCCCTCGGTCCCGCTTTGTCGGCCGGCAGACCTGTAGCTAGTGTGAAACACTAGCCAGGTAGACGATACCATCGTCGGCAGCGGGGATTGGCACGGGGTGCTACCCTGAGGTCCTTGTGAGTGGACGGCAGACCCTGGGCTGGGTAGACGCGTATTCATGTTGGCTGATCTCTGCAACGGGCAGCGAAGCAGAGCGGCCATATGAAAACGCAGACGTCTCATCGTGTCATGGTGGAAAATAGTAACAGGGCCCTATTTTTATTATTTTGAGACGTCTCTGAGGTGAAGTCTGTGAGATTGAGTTGTGAGTAGATGATGAATGGTGTGTGATGTATGAATTAAGTGAGAGAGATAGTATGAACGGAGAATGAACAAGTAGGTGGCACTTTTGAAGATATCGAGCCCCTATTATACGTTGTGTCTTTACAGATGATGAACCTGATGAGATCGAGGATAACTCATCAGATCCCGTGGCACAAGGACCAAGCATTCAGCCATCCATGCCTCTGTGAGAAGCCTATCCTGAGGCCGATCCGTCGATTGCAGCTAACGCCGGCTCATGTTCACCACCATATCCTGGGGCCGTGGACTGCCCTTTGTCAGGAGAGGCCGTGTTAGCCGAGTCCTCCAGCGATGAATAACAACGAATGGCACGCCTATAAAAGCAAGCTCAAGCGGGCGACGGGGGTCATTTGCTCGTTGGCGTTCGATGCGAGAACATCAAGGGGAACTAGTTTTCGTGGTAGATAGTGATTAGTGACACGTGAGCCATTTTTCTTGTCGTAGTCTTGTTATTTTCAATATGTGTTTTGTGTAAAATTGTGGTGAAGTTGCCTTGTTTCTTTTTGGTTAGTTTGAGTTGATTTTAAAGATTATTATTGTGTGTAAAATAAAGTTAAGTTTTTGATTTGTATTTTTTTATCTTTAAACCACTCCTGGTCCTTAGAATATTAATATCTAAACGTTATCTAAGTATGGGTTAGATAGAGATATAAAATATGGAATTTAAATGATCATTCCAGCTATCTTTAGATCATATATTTAAAACCTAAGTAACATGTTCTTATCTACCGTAAAGTAATGTGAATATTTTAAGAGACTGTATTCTTCATTTACATGAGCATCCAAGATAAAATCAAGTAACTTGATTAAGCTACCTCCATATTTTACCACATATCAAAATAATTCAGTGGTGCGACAGAGAAAGCTTTATCAAAATTCGATATCTTTATATTGAGTTGGAAGAGGACGATGTAGCCCGACTAATCTCGATTTTACAATGTTGCGACTCAATCCAAACATCTTGCTTTCGAACGATTTAACTGAAATTCGTTTTACAGGACTCTAAACTTTGTCATCTAAGTTTTAGGGGAGAGAATGGGCCGGGGTAGCGATGTTTGTTAAGCCTAAAAGGATTACAAAAGGGCACACTCAATATAAGCTGTTTGTTACAATGTTGAGCAGTAGAAATACCGCGGCACATTGGCAAGGATCGGTCATTTACATACAATAATTACCGCGATTATCGTGCATAAAATTTGAATTATTTTTTATGTGCATTTATCCTGACCTACCGCAGTTTAACTAAAAAAAACACCTGTTAGTGAACGAATGGTGGTAAAATTACGCATTTTTAGCCTTTTTGAAGGGTTACTACAATTCTTGCACCTAGTCTACCTGCTTCTTAGAACTCTATAGGTAGGTACTATTCTTACTCACCTATGTTTTAAAAAAATATCGAATTAGACAATTTTTATTATAAACTATTATAATCAGGTAACTCTAAACTAAACTATTATAAACAGGTAACATACATTTATCGGTAAAAACAGTTTTACTTATACTTATAAATATTTTAAGTAGGTATAAAATACGGGTAATACGTATGTAATTTTGCAGGGATGAAACATATAATCAGACATAATTAAACAATTAAATGCAAAATCATCCGTGAACATACAAATTAAATTATTCAACGTACAATCATGAACACAAGTTATTCAAACATCGGCTCTTTGGGCGAATAAATCAAGCGCGTGATCGCACCGCCCCTCCCGACCCGTTTCCAAAATGGCCGCTCAGTCAGCTTTTTTTGCAGTCCAACCATTTTGTCGCGCTCATTCTTTTTTCATCACATTCCTTTACATCATAACGAGGATTTGTGGGTGCCATTCAAACGTAACCTGCTTTTAAGTGGTGTTTATGTATGGGGAAAAAAGATTCTTAGATTTCTTATAACATGGACAACTTTTGCTTCGGTTGGTTTAGGTAAATTTTTGTTTAATTTTTTTTTCAATAGTATAAACTATTACCTTTATTATTATTTATTATATTAATAATAATATTATTAACTATTATTATATAAACTATAACCCGTATCAACTATTTTTTTTTACAAAATATCTAAGACATTAAAACTTGTAGTAGGTATGTGAATGATGTTGATAATTTTGATGTGTTTATTTTTAATTGAGGTGCTTGTCTTTATTTTTTGTATATTCTGTCATATATTTAAGTAAGTAGGTTAATTTATAATATTATTTCAGTAATAATATTACCCAGTAAATTCTGTCTTTTAAGGAAGGTGCGCGCCTACGTAGCTTTAATATCTTCTTAATCTCCTCAAAAGATAATATTTGACTTTACTCTGTACAAGATGCCTTGTTCCATCTTTATGATTTAGGTTAAGTTCGTTCCGAAAGGATTAAGGCGCTCTTAATCCAACGCTCCCGGGCCGAAATAAATTTTACGTTTTGAGAAGCTTATGATGAAAAACTTGAGACGTACGCATAAGCTCACTCCAAATTTAAAGTTATATCCAAAAGGATAAAACGCTTGAAATATCAACCCGTGATACATAAGGTTTGATATGAACGTAAGTGTACCTACACCAGAGTAAGCAACAATGTTCATTTGTCGCTCAATTTCAAAGTAACTATTTAAATGTACGAACAAGAGACGAACCAGTCTAGTGAAGTTATGTGGGCGTTGCGCATTTGGCATTTTGCATGTGAACTTTAAATTCGTCTGCATTTTATGCGACAACCGTATTTGCACCAACATTAATTGCTACACAATTTACGCTGCAAATTATACCTGTGAAGCGTACAACGAAAATAAAGTCTGCACAACGCACGATATAATTGGCGGTACGGTGTGTCGATATTTTGTTTTATTTTCCACTTCAATTTAATTTTATTTTCCGCAGTCCGCCTCTAGCTGAATGGAAGGTAATTGTGGACTACAACAACGGGTTCGCTTCAGGGAATAATTGTACAAACACAGAAAAGCCTCTGGGAGTGTTTAACGTCAGACTGCGTCGAGCCGTTTACGGAGCCTGCGCGCTGCCAAATGCTGGACCGAGAACGAAAATTATCTACGTAACGAGTTTCGTAAAAGCAGCGATGGGAACTAATGAGGCTATTGGGTCCCTCGGTTTGTTGTGCGAATATTTTTATAGGGCATAACTTTAATTTTGAGTGGGGGTGGTTAATTTTAATGATTATGCTAGACCGTGTTCGACAATGCGCCGTAAACCGATGAATGCTAAAAGGGTTGGCTGTAATGTGAAAGCGTACTCACCGATCCAGGAGCACTGCGGGCGTCACATGGGACTCGAGGCCGGAACACATGCACGTCACTGAATATTTAAAATAATGAAAAGCCCGGGCCTTGGGGCGTTCCCTTTTAAAAATGCACTGCACTGGGATTTTACTGCGGCCGTGCAGGTTGGTCGAACAAAAATTCCCAAGACTAACCTAACAGTCTCGTAAAGGAGGTGGTTCCTGAACAGCACTTGAAAATAAACAGCATCGGTCAAAACGCGTTGGTGAACGGACACTCAAACTCTCAAGTATCTATGCTCTAAACTGAATTAGAACAATTTTACTGGTTTCTTCCCACCCAACGAACCTAGAGCTATCTCATGTTAAGCCTCTTCTTTTCACCTGTCTGTCTAAGAAAAAATAACGGTTTCACAATAACGATACACCTAACCTATCAAAATTTATTCATATAAAATCCATAAAATTTTAATAAATCATAATTAGTGTTGCAGGCATATGCAATTTTTATTTACAATAATATTTACGGTTTATTATTAACAGCATTTGAAAATTTTGAGTTAATAAGTCCATTATGATCATTAAATTTAATTAATAACGACTGCCAAGAAGCATATTATTATCAAGATGGAATATTAATAACATACATGTTAATAAATTGTTCAAAACATTATAATACTATATTTTAATAATTTCTGAGACATCCTTTAGATGCGTTGTATTGTATGTTTCAAAAATAAATAAATATAAATATTGATAGACAATGCACACAACACCATCTAACCCCAAACTAAGCATAGCTCGTGATATATGGTGACTAGATGGCTGATAGAATATTTATATATTTTGTAATACATACATGAGATACATTATAACACTCAGACACAGAACAAACACCTATGTATATCACACAAATGTGTGTCCTGGGAAGGAATCGAACCCTCAAACTACATCGCAGAAGACAGAGCTACAGAGCTACTACCAACTGAGCTGACAGGCCAGTTAAATAAATAAACGTATTACATAATTAAGCCTGCAGCGATCGTATCACTAAAATAGAAAAATACTAATTAGTTGATAGTAAATAGACAAATGAGAATCATAAAACGAAACAATAGTCCAAACAGAAAGACGCTAAAAAGCTACCGACGCTGTGGTTAAGGGGCATGGCGTTGTCGTAATAGAAAGCAATTACGTGACCATCGCGAAAATTATACGGGACTTGAACCTTGTGAGTTTTGTCGTTATCGTGTAAAAATCTATGAATTTCAATATATATTGATTGGCTGTAGTAGGTTTGGTTTGGTTACGATCGGGTGGTCGTACAAAAAATCACAAACGTGAGTGTTACCATACCTTGACACGAAACGAACGTGCGTTTGCCAATTGTCTAGAACAGTAGGAGGGCTTATTACCTCCTAAAAGGAGGCAAGGGGGGGATCGGAAAAGCGGCAATGTACCAAAACGTTAATTTAATTCGGTTCTCCCAGATTAGTCCCTACCATGCGCCATTTGAATAATTTCGTCGTTGATTTCGGACGAAAAAATTTTATACACTTTTTATTTTCTGGTATGTTGATGGCGACTATCTGTACGGTAGTGTAATGGCGCAATGCATAATTTAAAAAATGTTTTGAGATGTATTTTAATCTAAGAGTTTTAGAACGGTAACGAAATTGTATTATTGTTTATGATTATTTATTTGTTATTTGATTTTTTTTTACATCTTCTCTGCTTATACTTAGATCCTACTTAGTAAGTAGGATCTAAGTATACTTTCGTATCGTCGTATCGTATCGTTTCTGGTAAGTTACCCTAATACTTTGTGTGAATTGTGTACCTGTACCTAGTCAATTTTGTACCTACTAAACATTGATTTGATTGTAAATAACTCAGTATTGAGGCGAACAATATAAATAAAACAAATCGAGCTATTTCTATGATTTTTCGAGACTAAAGCATAGCAATTTATTTTTATATAATATATAGATAAGCATATTAAAACCATAACTTTAAATTAAATTAAATTTTGTTTCGTTTTGGACTGGCCTTTCTGGTACCAACAGTTGTTTCTTCTTTGCCTATCGCTTGGATACGATTGATACCTACCATGTAATCCAAAAAGCTCATTTTGTTAACTATCGGCATTACCATACAAATGTTTCATTAATGTATTTATTTCTATACAGCCATCTCGGAAATTTTAACGAGAAAATACTTCGATTGATAAAGCACACGTGGTTTCTTAATATTAATAGAAATAATAGTAATTGGTTGGTATTTCTAATATAAAAGCCCTTAAGGTATGTTTTTTTTAAAACCAACTGAGACTACAAACAAGCATACGAGTACAATAAATTCAAAAAGGGAAGCTCAAATAATTAAATAAAAAGGTATTAAAAGGTTGCGGGTTTGAGTCCCGCCGCGGGACAAATGTTTGTATGACCTGCAAGTATTTGTCTTGGGTCTGGGTGTTTCTATATATAATATGTATGTATTTACAAAAAAAAAGTATATAAGTAGTATATCAGTCATGTGGTACCCATAACACAAGCTCTGCTTACTTCAGGGCCAGATGATGCTGTGTGAAATGTCCGGGATTATTATTATTACTTCATAACTGTACCTATGCATCCATTATTGTTTTAAAACAACTAGTGGTCGCCTAGTGGTCGAAATTCGACCATATATAATTAATAATTAATGTATTACTTATGCATATTTCTAAAAAAATATTGGCATTCTGCACCCCTTCTCTATATAAACTATAAGTGTGCGAAATTTCATACTCCTTCGTCCTCGCAATTTTCGTAAAAAGGGGTACAAAGTTTTTGCTTCACGTATTAGTATATCGATACTGTTTCTAAACATTGATATATATATTTTTATTTTTAATGTTATATGTATTTACTAGATTGCAATAAACTTGTGCTTTTGAACAAAAAAAATCAAGGAAAATTTACTCAAAATTTGAATTATGTTCATTTGATACAAAAGTAATCCTGTAACCGTAAAGAGATAAACTATAAATACTAAATTTATTATCTCATTAGAATACAAATTGATACCAAAGCCGTTAGCCACGTCTTGCGATAACATTGTACTGTACCTACTCGTATTCCTGATAGACCTATTTTCATGCAACCGTTGTTGAAAGTGGGACCGCTTTAATCGTAACCGCTTTGAAAGTAAATAGCGTAGCTTTCAAAATAGTGTACTAGTGTACTCTGTAATATTCAAAATAAAACGAACGTACAAGTACCTACAAATATAAAGACTAGTGGAAAAACATTAATAGCAAGATGTTTTTTCTAAAAATAATCTAAAAAAATCAATTCCTAAGTTTCTTCCTTGTTTATAATTTAAATTAAAATTAATAATTATTTTGTTCTAGTTTCTGCCCTCAGCTTTGCTCATGAGACGCCTACTTAAAAAGTAGCCTACATGATGTCCCAGGTCACACGCAGACTACATCTATACCAATATCTACAATCTATTTAATTTTACCCTTAACAAATAAACATACACACATCGCATTTAAAATATAACACCCAGTTTAAATTTTTATTTATAACTGTACATCATAAGCACAATTATAAAATAGGTTTTATAAAGTATCATAAGTATGTATTTACAAGTATAATTATAAGTATTATATCAGTGTTCTGGTTTCCATAGTACAAGCTTAGCTTAGTTTGGGTCTAAATGGTGCTGTGTGAAATGTCCACCAATATTACAACTACCACGATGTAAATTGTGTTGCATAAAAATAGGTCCACAATGTGGGCTCTTAATACAAAGCTCGCTGCAAATTGGGTTTGCTCTGTGGAAGCGAACATTATTTCTGCATAATCAGATCGAGGCATCGTTTCCATGCAAATACACATTGTCATAAATGAATTTAAATAATTTTATGAAATACGCTTTTGAGTGGGGTTTCGAATGTTACGGTTATTGAAAAAAGGTTTGTACCTTCCAATTTGCAGTTT
The DNA here is from genome assembly GCA_948098915.1 of Lampropteryx suffumata. Classification (NCBI taxonomy): domain Eukaryota; kingdom Metazoa; phylum Arthropoda; class Insecta; order Lepidoptera; family Geometridae; genus Lampropteryx; species Lampropteryx suffumata. Next base: position 7,583,972 of record OX402559.1, read on the forward strand.
ATCCAATGATACTTTAAAAATATATAAAAATACTTTATATATCTTATATAAGCTACCGTCTCAAAAAAGGGTTTTAATATTCCCTACGCCTAATATTATTCGTGTCTGTTTAACCTTTCTGTACAACATCGTTTTTAAACAAAATCATAATGTTTGTAGCTAAGACGAAAATTCTACATGTTATAAGCAAAAAGGCAATGGTAAGTAACTGTTGAGGGAACAAAATAAAGTCATTAACCAAAGAAAATCACTTAAAATCCCTCGCCAAGTTATGAGTGGTGTAAAGCCTTCGAAGCGATAATGAAACGGAGTTGAAACGCGTCGACAGAGTTGATATACGGTGAGCAAACGCATCTTGACTTTCAAGTATTGGATTGTACGGTTTATGTATAAGCATAAGTGATAAGATCTGAGCGGATTAAAATAAAATTTCCAAACCCAAATTCAAATTTCGAAGAAATTTCCGCGCATGCCTTTATTACTTGGGTTCTTTTTTCAAAATATTGTTCGGAAAACGGAAGTGGAATAAATCATTTGGCGGACTTGAAGTAAAAACTTTTTATCTTTTGACCCATAATGAAAATAGCCATGATCGGCTGATCTATCTACCGGCATCTACCGGCTGATCTATTTCTTAAAAAAAATAACACGTTAGAAATGGATTTCTGTACACTTTTCTCTCCCGCTAAACGCGTTAGAAATGAAATTTTATAGACTTTTCCGTCTCGAATTTTAGTAGGCCTGAAATTATGTACTTTCTAGTTATATTTGGAAAAGGAATGGGTAAATTACTTATTAATAAGCATAAAATAAGCTAATTGTTTAATTATGACATGTATCATGCCGACAGTTTTATTTTCTATGTAGCAATACATGCGCGATAAATAATTTGCAGAACTGTCTAAAAATTGATCTAGACAACGCTGATCAGGTATTGAGGTGTTGAGACCCAATTACTGCAGAAAAGACATTTAGTAATACACTGATGATACACACCGTGAAATGTGTGAAAAGATGGTGACACAATAATAATAATAATAATAATAATCCCGGACATTTCACACACCATCATCTGGCCCCAAAATAAGCAGAGCTTGTGTTATGGGTACCAACATGACTGATATACTACTTATATACTTTTTTTTTATACATATTATACATAGAAACACCCAGACCCGAGATAACTACTTGCAGATCATACAAACATTTGTCCCGCGGTGGGAGTCGAACCCGCAATGAAGCCTAAAGAACGATACCTTTGAAATAGTTTGATGAGCCTTCCTCACCTTTGAACCGCCTATTCGGCAGGCCATCGTTATTTCCTATACAGTTAATTCCTAAATTTCTGTGAGTAAAGAATTTAAAGAATTGGATTATGTGAAAGATGATATAAGAAAGAAAATAGTGAGTACTTAGTTGATAGAGCGAAATAGGAGAAGGAGTATCCATCTGTCCATTTAATCAGCCCCATACATCCACTAGGTGTAGGTATACTTTATACACCATCCTTTCCAGTCCATTAGCTCTCGCTGTTTTAATTATGTCATCTGACCACCTGGCTCATGGTCTAGACTTGTGGTTAAGACTCTAGTGTGATCACTGCCTTCGTCTACCTACCGTCTCACGAAGACTGAGGAAGACAAAGATAGTGACCGAGTTATCAGTGTCCACTTCAACCTTTATAATATGCTTGTATATCCAAGCAAAAATGTTCTTCGTTAAAACTTTATCGTAAAAATTATATCAATCGCTTCCGCTTGTTACTTATTTCGTAGCACAAAAGCTGTTCATACGTGGAATTTTTACGTAAGCTCGACTACCTTACACTACCTACGCTAGGAAGCATTGATTTCGTCAGCATTGGAATGGTTCGTTGATTCGACATCTACCTCCTATGTACGATTGGATCGATGTGTATAAAGATAGTACCGAGAAACATGATTCAGATATTTTATTGAAAATATTAAAAAAAAAGAATACAAAAGTAAATTAGGTACTTAAATTTATATGAAAAAAACGTTTTCTAGTTGAAGATCACCGGATTTTACACGCATTTGTAGAATTGTTGAAATTTTTACTAAGAATGTATTTTAAACTTATTTTTAGAATTTCAAAATAGATATATCCACGAGCATGTTTTTAAACTTTGTAGCTATGAGTGATCGTCGCGTAGTAGATACCTAAGTCAGTTCGTCGCCGCCACCAATCTAAATAATTGACCCTCTGTCCGTCTGTCTGTACAATTTCTTAGCCGGACTGAGAGGGAGTGGAGACAACAATCACACTAAAAAGTTACGAAATTGACAACGATCAATAATAATTGAGTTGTGAAAATTACAAGTTGAAACTGTCTTTATCGCAATGTTGCAATTGACAAAATAAAGTTAATTATCATAATTATCTGATCAACACTCTGGTTTAACACCCTAATAAATTAATTTTGTTGTGTAAATACATAGGTACTTGTATTTTGTATATTAAAAGTAATACTGTTTCTGGACAAGCAATATGTTTAAACATGACTATTTGAATGAGTTAAGCATTAAAAAATAAAAAAAGGATCTGAGCCTCCTTCCACCACACTGGTTCTAAATAACTTGCGACAAAATAAGACAAAGAAGTATTAAAGTTTCAATGCCGCTGTGAAAATTAATATTGATGAAAATACTCCACACCTTCCAGTTCTAGTGTAGGTATAACAGTAAAGGGTAAAAGCAAGAAGTAAAAAGAGGAAAAAGTGTATTATTAGTCTCTTACCGAAATGGAATTGGAACATTTCGCGTAGAATTTTCCAGAAAGTATTCACTTAGCTAAGGGTAGTGAGAGTAGCCATCGCACTTTTACCTTCACATTTTAATCAAAATCTTTGTGAAAAATAAATGAAAGGAATATGTGAACATGAAATATCGAGCTAAAATTTTACGTTGATTCTATCTGATATAGTTATAAAATGCTGCTCATAATATTTCTACTAATGTAATTTCAACGTGGTTCGAAATATGTCTAAAGTAACGTCTGTGGTGATAGTTTAGCTTTGGAAAATACCGTTCAAAAAACGGGGCTAGTCTCTGAAAACGAATGTGATATTATCTGATAACACTTTTAATCATTTACAATCATTGTCACTTAAAAAAAAAATTGTCTGTATAGTCGGTTTACGGACGATAATTTTACGTGATAACGTCATAAGAAAACATTGATGAACCGATCGTGCCTCTCTATTCCTTGTTCCGCGCTCTCGCTTGCACGCTCGGCTCAGGCGGAACAATGAGTAATGCTTTTTTCGATTTGTAAGACGTTATCACGTCAAAAATAACAAACCTCAGCCAAAAAATAAGAAGGGCACGATAATAATATCAAACTAAATACTGTACTTAATTTAAATAAGAAATACTAAGCTAAATTTAAGTATTTTAAAGGAATCGAATGTAAGCATATTCCTGTCATAGTACAAATAGCAGAATATAACAAATAGAAGACGTGCCAATTGCACTAAAGGAGACTTTGAGGCTCACATTAATTCTTTCATAACACTAGGTTGATACAACTAGTGACACAATTTAGATGAAGTACAAATAGCGTATATAGTAAGAGCATTGGATTCATGTAAGTAATTTTATCCAATTTGTTTGAGTGTGAGATTGAATCAATCAATTCGCTAAGCCAGTTTTACAAGTGCCTAGCAATTGAGCTGCCTTTTAATGGCTGGTATTAGTCACGTTTGATGTTATTAGGGATAAAAACAAAAGTATGCATATCATTTATCTACTAAAAATAAATATTAATGTATTGCAACTTTTATATAACTTATTATTACGTCGCACGTAACGAATGAAATATTGATTTACAAATAGAGATTTAATTTGGTCAGAAATTAAAAACGATACATAACCACAGGTGTGAAACGACAAGAGGTAATCAATTCGAACCCACCCCATTCCGTCATAATCGCGCTGTCAAACATCAAATTCAGGTTTTATGACATCAGCCGTTAATATCCGACCAATAGCTGCGCGGGTTTTAAAAAAATCGAACTGTCAAACTTCGATAATGAAGTCCTTATTTTATACTATCTTTGAGGATGCCGACGATGAATGGCTTAGGTAAAATAATAGTACTGGCTTGGATGGGGCCAAGCTTCATTGTATAGCCATCCTGAGGGAAAAGTTACGACCGCGACAGGTGTGATGCCGAATTAACTTCTTATATAAAGTCTCTTTTTATACAACACCGACGACTTAATGAGGCCGAGGGATCATGGTAATGAAACGCGAGGTGTCTCGGACTTTTCTTCAACCGACCTCTTTCCCCCCGTTAATTAAGACCTTTTTGGGGGGATTAAAACTGAATCTCGGACTATCTCTGCAGCTATTCTCGTCAAAATTATAATTGAACGACCAACCTGCGCGGGAGATTTCATCAAAAGCCGGTACCTGTAACAAAAATAACTTTAAATAACAGAAATTCTATTCGAACGCTGAGTTAATAAATGGAAAATCAGTGTCACAGTAAATTAAATTGAATGCCTAAAAAGAACGCTCTCAAACTCGTTCTCTTTTCGAATTTTCGATGGCTCCGTTATCTGATGGGTGGTCGTTGAACTTCTTAAGATTTTAAAAATAAAACTGTGACATGCTGTGGGCTGTTTGAGGGTACTCGTATGACGGAGCATGTTTCATTCAATCAAAACAGCGGATGCATTGTGAGAGGAGTCAGTGACCCTTGGAGACAGCACAGGCATGTAATGTATACTGCTTGTATAATCAATATTCATGATACGATGCTACAAGGTGAATAGATTTTTTATCTGTGGGCGTTATTGACTACCTGTATGTTATCGTCAGACCAATAATATTCTGCTTCGTATGGATTCAGAGTGCATTTAAAAGCGTTGGCTGGAACGGAGTTGGATAATGTCAACAACATTATTTCAGCTCACAACGTTGGAGTATATCCATATAAATGTTAATGAATTGTAATGTTATCATTTAAACTGTAAACAAAAGAGAAAATCCGGGTGATTCAGAACATATCTTTATCACTGTGAGTGTTTTTCTATGTATAATATGTAGTACCTGGATGTATAAACACGGATAAAAAGACGTTTTCTAAAAATGAAACTTTACATACATACAAATCATGAAAGTCCTTGGCCGTTTCCGAGATTCAAATTACATATACCAAGATATATAGGTACAGCTCGTTTAAAGGTATATATCAGTCATGTGGTCCCCATAACACAAGCTCTGCTTACTTTGGCGCTAGATGATGCTGTATGAATTGTTCAGTATTATTTATTTATTTATTTAAACGTTACTATAAAAAAATACTCTTGTAGTAAATAAATTAGCGTGTAAAAAGTGTCTTTGATAGTCGTCATATCGTAATTGATGCTAGATGTCGCGTGTTAGGTACTAAGAAGACTGGTCCCACCTTTTAACTTTTTGGTACCTACTTAGTAAAAGTATAAATACCTACCTAACCTAATAAGCTTAAAAAAAATGTTTTGACATTAAATACATGTATATTTTTGTATGAGGCATTTATTTTAATATAAGTTCGTTTTAGAAACGTTTTGTAAAATATATACATTTAAATAAGTGCCCGTTGTGTTCAGATAAATTATTTTCTTCGTCAATGTAAAATGCATAAAATTAGCAAGCCGTTCGCCGTCGGAAACCGCAACATTCGCCATTCTAATAATTAATTTATTGACTTGGTTAATCATACTAAGCATATTGTTTTATTAGGGGCAGCGCACACTACGCAAATACAGCGAGCGAAATAATACCAGTAATACCAGAATTAATACCAGTCTAAAAACTTATAGAAACTCTATCAAAAGTGTCGCATTCAAGTGTCAAAAATCACGCAGAAGCTCATAAACATTTCAACTAGGTATATATGTACATATACCCCAGTTTTAATCAAGACGGTAATAACTACAAAAAATACAGGATAACATACAATAATATAAATACATGTGAAACAGTTGAGCTATCTAAGGACCGTTAAAACGATCTATAGAATGGTTGTCATTTTTAATTAATATATTTTTTTCAGTTGTAAATATTTTTCAGTATAATTCAGTAAATAAACATTTTATATCATTCTATTCATCTAATTCATTCGTTCATTCGTTCATCTAATTCATTCATTCGTGTCACCCTATGGATAACCGTCTACACTAAAGAGAGGATCGTGACGAAAATTCGTGACGGAAAAATCTTACACTATTTTTCACCTTTCGCTTATCGCACGGTACTGACTTTGCGGATGGAGAACCGCCAAGTCCGTACCGTGCGATAAGGAACTTCGTTCAAATAATACTTTTGCGTCACATAAGATAACTATTAAGGAATAGGAATCCCACTATTTCCATGGGAATATAAAATAGAAAATTGGGACTAGCGTTTTTTCCAAATTATATCTCATTATTTCTATTGCGTCAAAAAAAACGCAATGAATAAAAATTTTACTTTCCCGTGCTCTTTTAACTTTTTCAATAAGAATAGTAGTTTTTATTGATAGTAGAAGATAGTAAAATCAGATCGGACCAGTTGGTTAGGCTTTAGAAAACAACGTGCAAGGCGAGCGAGCAAAGCGAGCGTGCGGCGGCAGCGCCGAAGCGCCAGAAGAATATAGTTACTATATTTCATGGTTCGGTTGACCGGTATTCTGCCGCCGCCGCCAGTAATGAGAGAATCAGTCGCAGTATTTCTATCAATAGAAATACCTAATGGAAATAGTGGTATTTTTGCGCTACCGTAACGCTGTGTGCGCCGGTCCTTCGTAGTACGTACGTACTACGAAGGACCGGCGCACACAGGACCGGTACAACATAAACACTAATTGAACTGCACTGCTGGAGAATGTCATCTCAATAAATTGGCAGGCACCAGATGTATACAGCTACAGAATTCAGTTTATAGCTGAAAGAAATTGAAAGCCCGCTGTTAGACAATTGTTGTGTATCGGTTTCCTATTAAAATTTATAGGTATTTTCGCGCGCACCCCGTTTGTTCGTTTGTGTTTAATTTGAAACTGTTGTAAAAATGTTTAATATTGTTTGTGTTTGTAGTTCGACAAATTATTATTTGGGGGCAATATTATTTTGATAATGGCCCTGATTCTGTAGTTTCAGCGGGCTACCTAAAATTTGGTAAAACACGAGCAATCTTTTTTTTTTTGCTTCAAAATCTAAATAAAAGCAAAAATTTATTTGACAATAAACTTAATTCTTAATTTTACTTGACGTGTAATTGCGTGTTTTTTATATACGAGTATCTATATTATATGGTACTGATTGAAACTGCGAAAATCCTAGCAAAATCAATTCATTATAACAACCAAAAATAATATATATATTTTGTAACTGTAATTTAAAAATCTTACTCTAATTTGAACTTTGGTGAAGCCAAAATAAGGAACGTTTCACACAACGCCTTCTAGCACAATATTTAGCATAGCTTTTATGGAAACAAAATGACAGATAACCTTTAAATTTGAGGCACTTTAATTTTTCACCACTCTTATTTCACTTAATTTAATATTTAAGTAAAAGTTGTGATAGTTACACTATCACAATTTTTTAGTTTTTATTATCAAATAAATATAAAGCATTGTTACAAAGTAAATCAAAGCAGTAAACTCATAATATCTGCATATAATGCAAGAGCTTGTTGCGGCTGAATTTAAATCGTTATAATTAAATATGTCTACTCACCTTTGTCACGCAAGTATACTAAACGTACTAAAAGCAGATGTTTATTTGTGGAAATGTGCTATTTTTGAATAAGCACAGGAGTTAAGTATAGAAAGTAGCATTTTCAAAATATATTATGAAATTTATTATTAGCCAACTGGCCTCACAGCATTTTGTAAAAACAGTAACTGTAGTAGTCTGCCTCGTAGGTTGTGGGTTTGATCCCCAGGACAAACATTTGTGTGATAAACATATATGTTTGTTATGTGTCTGGGTATTATAAAGTATTTATTTATATGGGTGTTTCTATGTATAATATGTATTTATAAAAAAAATAATATATAAGTAGTATATCAGTCATGTGGTATCTATAACTCAAGCTCTGCTTACTTTGGGGCCAGATGATGCTGTGTGAAATGTCCGGTATTATTATTATTATTATTATTATTATCATAAGTATTTATAAGTACCTATACAGGGTATTTTTTTGAGACTTGGTGGTGAAGGCAGCTACAATAACTTTAGCTATAGAAAAACATTCCTAACAGATAGACTTTTAATTAAAAAACATAATTAAAGAGCAAGAAAATTTCCAATATTTTGTAGGTACTATTCGACCCTGTTTCTTACAAGGATGAAAATACTCTATCCGACCAAGTAATCGATTTGACACTGTTGTTTTGTCTCAGTAATTGTAATTCTCTTGTAACGAATATAACGTTAGTAATTAAACTGTGATGTCAGAAAATCATCGGTGTCTCCCGGGTTAGTTAGTTCCACCTACCTACAAAGTATTGATTGGGCGAGCGCGGCAAGAATCGAGTCCACACATATCGATACCAATTTCGTTATTTAAATCGAATGATTTTAATCCAGGGGACAGTCAGCATAAGTTGGTTTTGGACATATATTGGAAAATAAAATGAATGTCAAAATATACACAACCTCCATACTTCTTTTTTTTAACTGAAAGGAATTGAATATTAAAATATCAATCCCTACTTTTGATATCAATTGGTTTTGGACAAATATTGAAAAATAAAATGGCTGCCAAAACATTGCCTTACGTTTAATCCTCTTTCTTTTTAACATAATTGAATTGAATAATATTTTAAACGTTTGCCCTTTAAGGATAACCTTCAAAATTGTTTAAGAAAAAATACACAAACGTCATCTACGAGTTCCTAATTAACTATTACATTTAAGTAACGTTGAGTTTTCAGGCGTTCGAAGCAAAATTAACCTGACTGAAGGAAGTTCATTTAGAAAAAAAATTTTTTTTTTACGCATTCATTAGATGTATGTACTGATAATGTTTTTTTCCTGCGTCTTTATTACATTGCTAGTGTTATAAGATCCTAGATAATCCAGTGAATTTCGTAAGTACAACCTAAAATTGATATGTATGCCACAACAGCAAATACTGAGGCGAACAAAGGGTTATAAAAAAAACAAATCAATCGAGGCATTTTTAAGTCTTTGTAAAATAATCCTAACGCATGGCAACTGATTTTTTTACATTCATATAAACTAATTTACCTGGGATCAATAATCTGTACTCCTTCATTTATCTACAACTAGCTCACCCGGCCACGCGTTGCTGTAGCTCAGTAGTTCTAATACGTTGAATGAATATACGATAACCTCTAGTCTAAATGATCAGTGCTTCTCTACTATATTATGCATGTATTATACGAATAAACCTTTCTCTTGAATGACTCTATTTATTTAAAAAACCTCATCAAAATCCGTGGCGTAGTTTTGATGATCTAAGCATACGTAGGGACTGACAGACAGCGGGAAGCGACTTTGTTTTATACTATTACTATTATACTACTATTTGTTTTATGATAAGTAATTATCAAATTACTGCTAGAGAATAAAGCTCATAGTGCGATGAACATAGATGTTTGATCTGTGGTTGGGTGTTATAAGTATCATAAGTATGTATTTTTATATATAACCAGTCTACCCGTCATCTAGTGACCATAATATAAAATTGTGTGTATTGTCCACAAATATTCTATTTTTTATTTATTTATAGTTTTTAATAAATTAATATAGGATAACTTTAACTGTAGGTTAGTATGTACATGGTTTACATCATATATTAATTTGTAAATAAAAGTTTTCATTATCTGGTGACTAAACTAAGTAAAATATTTTATTAAATGCTCGTCAGGCTCTGAATTTTGTTGCTGACTGTACTGTGAAGAGACTGTAGTAATTCGTTTACGTTATTACTATATACGTAAATATCGATTTTAATTGCTACGCTATCGATAATGGCTTTCTGGTTTGAGTCTGAGTAAGTTAATCGAATAAACAGGTAGGCATAAATAAGATTTTAATCGACTATTTTTTCTCATCTGTCCCTTCAATTAGACTGGAAACGGGACAAATAGGAATGATCAATATTATATATGATTTATTAAAGCTACATTCTAGTTACAATGTTATAGCTACTTATTAGCCACTATGTTTTAAATAGATAAAATAAATGATAAATAAATAAATATTAGTTGATAATGTGTACACAACACCATCTAGCCTTAAACTAGCTTGTATTATAGCGAACAGATGACTAATATAATACTTATATATTTTTATATACAAACGTCAAGGTAGGTACTTCATAACACCCAAACACAGAACAAAAACCAATGTTTATCACAATTGAGCTGAAAGGGCGTCTCATATGATGATACATAATGTATATACCTTACGGAGACTTGCATATACGTATATTTGTTAAAAAGAGCTGTTTTTTATTAATATTATTTTACCTGTTTTAAAAATAAACTATTGTATTTATTTAAGTAGGTACTACGTATTGTATTAACCACAGGTATTAATTGTAGATACTAGAATTGCTGGTACTGGTTTTTTTTAACGAAATATAATAAAGGAGGCGTATCCATATGATCCTTTCAGTTATTATGTATGAACAAGTGAATCATTTTACGTTATGTTAGCTTATTTAAATAAATTCTCGATTAAATTAAGAGAACAATCTGGTATCCCGCCAACGGCAAAGATATTCTAAATTATTTGACACTTTTAACTAATTTCACTTCATCAGTAGGCAAATTATCAAAATAAAATGTATTTATTTATCTATACCCACAAATTTTACGATTATTTTAAAGATTCTCATCATAATTTATATCATATCATCGCTTATTAAAACTGGTTTAATAGTATACGAATTGATAAATTATCTAAAACACTAAATATTTTCTGCTGCTAAATAAAAATATACTAAATATTTTATAAAATATATTAACTGTAGATCATTAAATCTATGACATAAAAAAAACTATCCCACTAATATTATAAAGGCGAAATTTTGCGTATCTACATATTTGGTTGTGTCAATAAGCCATTTAATGATACTTCGTGTCTATAGATATAGATTTTCCCTGTATTTTTAATCACTTAATTATCCAGCGTGGCGCTATAGTATCATCTGTCAATCTACTTAGAAACATCTCTTAATATATCAAAAGTTCTTCTTCTCTTCTTCCTATAATAGCATCTGTTATGTTGTCAATTTTGCCATTGTCTTAGTCGATCATCATTCGCCTATTCTAAACGTCATCGCGGAATGGCCGCCTAGAACTATCTTGGGATTCCTCGTTATTCAAATCACATAGCAATATACACTTATAATTCAATTGTCCATACTTGTGCTATGAAGTCACTATTTATTGATTAAAACTCCGCTACGATTACTGAATAAAACATGCAATAACACGAGATAAATTATTTAGAATTTAGAAGTGCTTCATGAAATGACAAATGAAGAATCGCTGTCAAAAGTTAAACACTGTTTTGAATAGTGCCATCCGTTTTTGTAGGAGACAAATAGTAACAGGGCGAATCTTAATTCGAGAGGCGTTTTTTAAGTAAGGCCGCTAATGTCAAAGAATAGAGATGGCAACAGACAGAAGGTAGTTCACAATCAAAAGTCTTAAAAGAAAATTCTAACATTGATTTGATAGCCGTATTTAATGGCTGGTTATCTATGACTTTATAATATTGTAGAGTCTCTTAAAAATAGAGTCAAAACGCAGATAGACACAATTTTGTATTTTTTTCATTAGAATCTTTGTTTCAGATTATTACTAGGCTTCGAACCAATGGCGGAAGCATATAGACGCTGACGGTTTGCAATAACAATAATGTGGGTGCGGATCTGGGCGACCTGCCAGCCACTATCGATCCATGTCAGCCCACCTCACCAACTTATCCTGACCCCCCAATATACATCCCGAACCCCCCTTTTTGAGCAATCAGCATGCGAGCACGGGGGACGAGGTGGCGCAGCGTTATCTGGTCCTGCAGATGTACAAGTAGGTCAGAGGGAAAATTTACAAACACTACTCTCGTGGATTTTTTTGCAAAAGAGGAAATGATTTCCGGGTCAATGCAAATGAGGCTGTTTATCTGATGGAGTGAGAGGGATGATGGTTTGATTGCTTGATAGTAAAAAGTACAAGAGATTTCCTGAGGTTCACTTAAAAAACACAATTCTTTAGATGCTTGTTTTCTTATTGCTTATACTTGTTTACGCTATGAAATAGATAAAGTTTATGTTGTTTGGGATGACGTAGTAAGTCTTAATAAATCTAAAATTTACAGAACTGAACTAATGGTAAATTTATAAGAAAATAGGTAATTAATTAAATATTTTTTAAAGTATAAATAGTCTTGTGATATGTTAAACATAAATTAAAAATAAACTTAAATTATTTGAAATGGTTTAAATATAGTAGGTATGTCAATGGTATATTAAAGGTACAGTACTTGACCGTATACACTCCCCTGTGGTATCCCAGCTTTAATTTCCTTAATGTCAGAATAGGCATCTAGGTATTTTGTTATATTTATTGCCTAATTCTAAAAGCTAGTTCCATCTGATACAAAGACGTGTACAGGCACTCAGTTGTCAAACATTAATTTAGTTTCATCAAAACAAATGTTGTTTCTCAAGCACATGCATTCACTTTTCCAATCTACAAAAACTCTCCCACTTACGCAACAAAATATTTCTTACCTCAATAAATCCGACTCTCAAGTACTCTAGTCTTATTTTCGGGATAACGTCAAGTTTTACTCGGATAAGTCTACCTATCCAATCCTGTACCTACTTACTTAACTGTCCATCTTTGGAAGACCCATAAAAGTGTTCCGGATTTACTTACTTGAGCCTTGTTCTGCAGCTTTGGGACGGAATTGGAGTGTCAAGTTACAATGGGCGAGTTAAGGCACTGGAAGGGCCGTGGGTCGACAATCAAGTGGAGTCGAGATAAAATATTTAAAGGTCACCTTTAGGCCTTTCTACTCGAAAACTTAAACGATTTAAATTGTTGAGTGTGTGCTTTGTGCACGATATTGTATACATTTGAAAGTTGAACGATTCTGATCGTTCAACTTTCAAATGTATCCAATATCACATCAAAATATTAGTTCTGACGAATATTGAAGGTATTTTAAAAGGGTCTCTGTCTATCTGTCTGTCTGTATATTACCTCTTCACGGATAAACATCTGCGATCTTGATGAAGTTTGGTAAGTTAGTTTGTATGCTAGGGACGGACATAGGCTACTTTTTATATAGATACCATTCGTGCGAAGCCGCGGGCAGTAGTTAGTAATTAATAAATTAAAAGAGTACGGTAGATACTATAGGGTATTAAATTCTCACGGATTTAAGAAAATATAAATCTGAGAGAATGCAATTCTGTAGACAGTCCAGCACAATTTTTATCTGCATTTTCGTGGTTTAAAATTGATGTGCACATATTTTCAGAGATAATTTTGAAATTAAATTCCTCAAAATAATTTTCAGACTATGCCACTGCAGTTGAGCGTATGCCGAGCAGTTATTAAAGCATAAAACATTTTATACCAAAATTTTCACGTGAAACCCGAAAGTTTTTGGGGTAAAACTCACATCAGAAACTGTTTACTACATCGTGAATACAAAAAATGGAAGCTTTATGTTTCAAAGTAAACAAATTAGGCGCATACCTGAATAGTGTCAAGTTACATAACTTGTTAGAAGCACGCAAGGGTCGTCGTCTTAATAATACTACTGGTTTTAACATTCCTAGTTCTGGTGATACCACGCACAGTACCCAAAATTGTTGGCAACACAACACTGACTGACCTATTTACGTAAACCACACTTATATACTAACCTAAACTGATGATTAAGTCATTTAAAACCGGTTTTTATAATGTAAATTAATTTATCTAAATGGTTCACTTTTTGACGCATCAATGTTTGAAATTAGCACTTAAATTGGTTTAAAATAGGTAAGGCTCTACCTATGTTACATAGTATGTTTGGCAATGAAACTTATAATGGTTAACATGCGTAACATATTTAAATAAATAAGTAGGTAATTACTAAAACCAAACAGCGTAAGTTGCGTTCATTCTGTTTCTACTTCACATTTTCTCTGCAAAGCCTGGTTGGAAAAATAGACGGTTTACGAAATGATATTGTTATTGGATTATGAACTTTTCCTAATCGTGATAAGAGTTGATCGGTATGCTATCAGTGTTTTTTGAGGTTGGGTTTGCGTTGTGTAGGCGAGTTTCAGCCAGCTGCAATGGCCGACGGCACGCTACATTGCGTGAGTAGGCTGAGCCCTTCGCTTCCATAGTTTCCTACCTGTGGTTACCTTATGGCAACAAGCAACATTGTACCTAATTACTGGAATATTATCTTAGTAATTTGTAATCATTACTTCATGATTAGAATTTTTGAAAGATAGAGCTAAGATTAAAAAACTTGCTAAACAAACTGTTTGACAACCGCGTTCACATGATTGTAACAGACAAATATGCGTCATTCATTTTACCAAAAGTTACTAAGAATGTTTATAGGATTCCGTACGTAAAAGGAAAAACTAACCTTTTAATAATAATAATAAATAATGCCGTACATTTCATACAGTATCAGAGTAAGCAGCCCTAAAGTAAGCAGAGCTTGTGTTATGGGTAACATGACTGATTTACTACTTGTACACTTTTTCATTTGTAAATGCATAAATACATATTATACATAGGAACACCACTGAACTTTATGGGATCTCTTCGTCATCAATCGTCTGTATCGTCTGTCAAAATCTGTAAGTTTAGACTTTTTTTCTCAAAAATGCGTGACGGTAAAAAAACAAGCTTCTATGTCTACACAATCAAATACTACGGTAATTTATGTATATTTCGCAATCACCAGTAAATTAAAACCTATTGAATTAACCTACTAAACACAAGCAGAGCCCTTTTTATTAATCTAGAATCATGAAAATTGGCAAGAAGCGTGAGACCTTCTCGCAGTAAAACCAAAAATCCGAGAGCCGTTTGTTTATACTTATATCACATAAAATATGATTTGTGATTACAAACATATAAACAATGTTCGATGTTTTATAGTTTATGACGGTATAATTGAAGTAGTAATAGTAAACGATGGTAAAAGAACCATGATGCGAACAAAATAATATGTTACGTAGGTACGATACTCTCTCAAGCGCGACTTTCGCACTTGAACGTATTATTTTAAATTATGACTTAACAGGATATAGAAATGCTGGAGAAAATTCAAAACTAGTGACCGCGTTTAAATAGCGTAGTGTATGATTTCAGCTAGATGAAACGATTAGCGCAATGTATCTGGTTATGCTTAGTTTGGGGCTTGATGGTGTGTGCCATGTCCATCAATATTTATTAACCGACTTCATCTAAAAGGAGGAGGTTCTCAATTCATCGGATTTTTTTTTTATGTATGTTCACCGATTACTCAAAGACGCCTGAACCGATTTGGAAAATTCTTTTTTTTGTTTGTAAGGGTCTTCCCAGGTGGTCCCATTTAAATTTTATCGAAATCTGTTGAGTGGTTTTAAAAACTCAACAAAAATCTAATTTATATAAATGAAGTCTTTTTAGTTTTTAATCATAATTATATTATTTAATAACTTCTTAAACATTGGCGGCAAGTAGTAATACGTTTGTACTTATACCTATTGGTATTGACGTCATTTGCCAATTATAATTAAGTATGCACAAGGTATTCTTCTATGATCATCGTGGGTGTACTTACCACACAAACCGCCTACTTAGCATTCAATATAGCACTTCTCTGTACTTATATTTGGCAAAGATTTTGACGGTCGCTGATTAGACAACCGTTAACCGGTTTGTATTATAATCACCTCCTTACGTACAGTCAACCAAACAGATATATGAGCCACTGTGGAATTTTTAAAAACGAAATCATTAACGTGTTGTTCTGCAGTTTGGGAGATTTATTTTAAAAATGTTTAGCAGTGTACTAACTGTATATTTGACTGTACATACGGTATAGTAAATAGTAATGCATAACACAGTGTTACTATTAATATCAAAAAACTCACCAAAATACAGCTGACTTGATTACGAAAACACGTAATTACTTAAAAGCTACACAATGGTTGAATCTTCATTACATAAATACTAATACCTACACAAAAATTTATGAAACACATAATCACTCACTATCATTTTATTCACAAAACCATCAAACACTCATTCATATTTTATTTTTAAAACTTAAATATCATTAAATTTAATAGCGCACGCAAGACTTAGCTGTTATAGTGAAAAATTACAACTGGTCCACGTTTGTGTTTGTTGAATATTTTTTATAGAGCATTAGTAGAACTCAAAGTCATGGCTATTGTACAATTATATTACACTATAAACGATTCCTTACGTTATTGTAACTGTAACCCTTTTGCATAAAAAAGGTAAGACTTTGACAATGAGTTTTTGCTCTAGTTTTTACGGTATACCGCAGTTACGAAACAATGTGTGGAGTCGTTATTAGCACGGCTTTTAAAGACACTGGTCGTAAGTAAAAAAGTAAAATGTTTCCACAAGTAAAAAGACATTCATCATTTTCGTAAAAAACAGATGGTCACGTCGAAGATGACGTTCTTTTTTGCGTGTGGAACGTTTTTGTGCAGTTATTACTGTGATTTGAAACAAATTTTAAACAACTTATTGTTTTTAAATTTAGATAAAACAAAATTCACTCAAAATTGTTATTGATCTAACCTACTGCCCAACTTGAAAAGACTCTATTTTACACAACGACGTGAAGATATTTTTTTTCTAGAATTAAGTAGTATAGATAAATTAAGACCAAAAACTATTGACTGCAAAATTACCTCCATTTTTGTACTGCAACATCAATTCTGGAACAACCTGTACTACAGAATTAAAAACATAAACAAAACCTCAATTTCATCCAGTCAGAATAAGTATTTCCAAAGTATAGCATCATTATCTCCAGAATCTCTTATAACCTATCGAATCCCGTTACGTAACAAACCTACGCTGGTACGAACCTACTTTACAGTAGAAAAGTAAAAAGGAAAAAGTTTTCAAAATTGGATGTTCTTGCTCTCCCCGCACTTCTCACCCCGTCAGGTACTATGCATGTGTGCGTTTGTATATACTCTCGGAGGGGAGAGCTTTTGTGTGTAGGCGTACTGCGAGGTTCTGCCACTCGACGCTAGATGGCACTGTTACCAGTAATGTATTAATGTAAAATCTACGGGCAGTGCTGCCGCGGATTCGACGGAAAATGCTTGAACTAAAATGCAGGTACCGCGGAGCGTTTTGTTGAATCGAATGTTTAGTCACAAGGCAATAAAAGCTTAACGACGTCGAGCTAAGGACTATTCGAGTTCAACTGTTAGCAGCCGCTTGTGACATTTCTACATAGTATGAAACCGTAAAAAAAATTACATACCTACTTAAGTTCGTACATTTAAAAATAAAATAAAACATGGGTAAGTTAATACATGAGTATTGTTAAGCTTTGGCAATTATTAAATTAATACTTCGGTGCTCTAAGATCTTCGCTAATTAAGTTATGTAAAAATGTTATTCCTGAAAAAGATTAAAATCTTAATAATAATAAGAAGAAAATATTTGAATGTGTATATTGTTGGTACTCAATTTATTTAATTAAAAGTCAACTCATGTTCATCTACATATTAAACAAATGTTTTCTTATCCTGCTGGCATTTTCGAGAACTGAATTCGCACCTTGGACGAGTTTACTATAAAAACTTTAAACCCTAATTTTTCCCTTTCTTAAGGGTTGTTATGTATCCTTTTACAGCAAAACTAAGGCGGGATTTTTTGAAATTCAACCCCTATGAGGGTGGTGAAAAGGGGTGAAAACGAATGCATGAAACTTTTTAACGCGAGGTGCGATTTGCTTAAAACTTAATATTAAAAAATATAATGTAAAATAAATGGACACTTGTTTCAGTATTTTTCAAAATAACCCTAACAAAGGGGTAAAATGGGGTGTCAAAGTTTGTATGGGAACTTTTTAACGGGTGGTGTGATTTCTTGGAAACTTGGTTTGGATACCTAAAATGCAAAATAAATCGACACTTGTTTCAGTATTTTTCAATATAACCTTCATAAAAGAGTAAAATGAGGTGTGAATGTTTGTATGGAAACTTTGAAACTTATCAATAAAATTTGGCAAGGAGATAAATTGCATTGCATGCTACAATTCCTTTAAAAAAAATGCGGACGAAGTCGCGAGCAACAGCTAGTACCAGATATAAAGACATTTTTATATCATAAAAACTTCTTGTTTTACTGCATGATTTCCATTGTAGGAAGACTTATGACATTCTTTCATAAATATGTTATGTATAAATTGTAAAAAACTAAGCACAGGACCTTGTTCATTGGAAAAAAAAGGAAAAATTTAGGTTGCGGGTTTGATTCGCGCCGCGGGACAATTGTCCACTCACTGATTGTAATGTATGATAGCTAACTATCATACATTACAATCAGTGAGTGAACAATCAATCAATCATCAATCTCCCCTGTTTTCGTACCCTTAGGGTTGTTTTTTTTTCCAAATTTATATGGGACCAACTTCGGGGTATACCTACCCTTTTCCATTAAGAAAAGAATTATCAAAATCGGACTACTCTGAAAAAGTTATGTGTGATCATACATAAAAAAAATATATACCTACGCGTTGACTTGAGAACCTCCTTCTTTTCGTCGGTTAAAAACATTACGCTACCACTACGCCACCAGCGCTATAATATATCAATAAATTAAGTTAAGCTTAACGCGTTCATAGGGAGATTGTTAATGGTAGGTACTTCTTCTTCACTGTGATCAAATTTGACGCAATCTCACAGACAATGTCGATACTAGTCCTTTAGTGAGTACAGTTTGTCTCAAAGTTGAAGTAGCTTTGACTTAATTATTAAAATCGATTTCCGTTTTATTTTGACTCGAGGCAGCCAAATTATCTGATACCTAACAAGTCTAAGACGCCTAAGTCAATCGTGGCAAAACTTATCTAGTGGAAGAAGTTATGAAAACTAGGTGACATACACCACAAATAACAACATTGTCAAAATAAAAGATCTTAATTAAAAAAAATTACATTTTGCATGTGCTTTTTTGTTTCTTAACACAATTTTGTTACGGATACAGAGTCGAGTTGGAGCAGATTCATCCCAAGCTTTCTTTTTCATCTAAATAATCTGATATTTTATAATATGCTTTCATAGACAGTTTCTGTATTAAAAACGTAATAAACGTTTTTAAATTTGCCAATCGACAAATCTAACACGTCGCTTGGGACCTTGTTATAGAAACGTACACCTTGCCCTATAAAAGACTTATTAACTTTAGCGAGCCTAACAGTGGGAACAGCGAGTTTATCTTTATTTCTAGTGTTAATACTATGATTATCAATATTTTTTTAAAAAATGATCATTTTTGTGAACATATATTAGATATTCGTATATATTTCACGGCATTATTTTACATTTATATATTTTTATATTTATTTCGTAGCTTGGACATATGCTACGTTTTAACGTCTCCTAGAAACAATCTATCTGCTTACTAAATTTTATAAAGATAAATTTTATTCAGCCTTTTAAGCGTCCATAGTTTAAAATTTGAACTCAAAAAATTTCTTACGGACTCTCAAAAAGAAAATGAAGATCTCAGAAATGAGATCTCTTTTTTATAGTGCCCTATCTCTTTTTTACTTTTGCCCTACTAACATCTATAAAATGATTGAATTATTTATATAAATCATTTAGGTTTAGGTTATACATCTATAAATAATTGAACTCCCTATATTTTTACATATAAAGTATTTATTAGTAAAATATTATATAATTTACCTGTATATATTTTATATATAATTTATATATATGTTACTTAAAAACAATATTGAATCACACACCTTTTTAGTCTTTATGTACCTACTAGTCTATGTCTATCCAATGTCTATGTACCCATGGCTCTACAGCTATTCTTTGCCCGCGCTCCTGCTAGTGATGTCCCATTATCATTATTATTATTTGTATTATTATATATATCTGTATTTCGTATAGTTCCTTATTTTTGTATATTTACCCGTGGCTCACCCACCTGGTTCCGACGTAAGATCAGCGTTGCGTTTTATAGTTTCGACTGTATAACGCAACATAATGCTGAGTCGGACACCAATTTGTAACAGCACACTTGGACGATTGGGAGACACAAAATATTTAGTTTAGTTTAGTTTAAGTTATGTTTTCTGTTTTACTTTGTTTAGAGATTAACTATTTAAAGCGTTTTTTGTTTAATTTTTTTGTTTTTATTTTTTCTGTTTCACTTTGTATTTATTTTGAGTGTACCTTCATATTGTTTTTTTTATGTGTATGTTGTTACAAATAAATATATTTTCTTTCTTTCTTTCTTTCTTTAAGGTAAAAAGTGAAAAGATTACATAGAGAACCAGAGATACAATCAAATTTATATATTAGTATGGATTTATTACTCCGCGTCAGCGCATCGTATACCGATATGTCTGTTATTATGTTGAATGCTATAGACAATAACAATATTATTAAAAGCGTAAAAATGTTACCCTCTCATTGGTTATTTCGTTTAGTAGTTTTAGGTTTGAAAATTAACTGATGTAAGACCGAGCACATAACAAAATAATCCGTGGCAATTTTTCGAGGTTTTCTGTGGAATATGGAAGATATAGGCACGCACAATCGGAAAACTTAATTCAGAATAGCGTGACCTTAAACGCGCGAATTAATTCACTAGTATGTACAAGGCCTACTACAAAATACTGACAATGTTTTTTGCTTCAACTTCACTTATGTTACTACCCAGTTCAACTAATTCAAGGAAGTAAAAATCTGTACTGCAATTACGCGCTTCAGCTACTTTCAATTATTGAACTAGGTAGTAATCTACTTTGATGGCCAATACTTATGGGCAATACCTACATATAGATCAGGTTCCAACGGAAGACCAGTGCTTGGTAGCTAATGCTAAATGTAGCAATTTATGAATTGTTTGTAATTTTTTCTATGTATTTTGTCAATCATAACGTCACAAATAAATATATATATATTTCTTTATAATATTAATAAAATACTTTGCTAATAAAAAGTTACGAAGACTTCGTTATTTAGATAGATCAAAACATTAAATAGGCAGACAAATATTTTGTACTATTCCGCCGATCTATTTCTCAAAAAGAAATTTAACGTGTTTCGCCTTTCCAGGAAGCATTTTCACCAACAAACGACTCGCTCCGCACTGCAACGAAAAAATATCAAGTCTCTGCTCTGCAGACTTGATGCTTCGCCGAACGCTGGATTGAAACTGAATATTTGACTGGCATGTCAGCGCAGTTGGTATTTGCTCTGCCTTCTGCGCTGTAGGTTAAGGGTTCGATTCCCTTCCAGGACACACATTTGTGTGACGAACATAAATGTTAGTTCTGTGTCTGGATGTTAAGCAACTTATGTATTTAAAAACATAAGTATTATAATATCCATCTAGTCACCATAGTATAAACAATGCTAAGTTTTTTGGGGCTAGATGGTGTTGTGTGCATTCTCTACCAGGACAAACATTTGTGTGATGAACGTAGGTGTTTATTCAGTGCCTGGTTGTTATCAGGTATCATAAGTATGTATTTAAAAATGTATTAGTATTCTATCAGACACCTGGTCACCATAATACAAACTATGTTTAGTTTGGGGCTAAGTGGTGTTGTGTGCATTGTCCATGAATATGTATTTATTGGTTTATAGCACCCAGACACAGAACACACATATTTATTTAGTATTAAGTTAATAGGCCGCTTCAAGGTCCACATTTTGGCCAATAATAGCGTTAAATTTACATTTTTAATCTTAGACTAAACACTATTTTGCAACTATACATTTTTATCTACCCAGGACCGGGATAAAATATATATACATATACAAGTATATATTGGTGAACAATGCACACAACACCATCTCGTCCTATACTAAGAATGGCTTGTAGATATTATGGTGACTAACCGGGCGATTTTGTAACTTTGATAATATCAAAACATTGATACTAACAGCTTTCAGTTGCTCTTGATGAATTGGTATTACGGAAGGTTGATGTTTATTGTAACACATGCTATACGTGTATGAATGGACACCTACCGTACGTAATACTCAAACTATTGATTAAAATAATGCTTATTACTAATCGAAATTGATAGACATTGATTGTATCAAGAGTTTCATAATCGACATACAGATGACTGATATAATACATTTTTAAACAACAGAACAAAATAAATTACATTGTCTTTAAAGAGCATTGTCCAGCAATATTTATTAATTGTATTTACAGATATGTACAGATTAATATACAATAATAAAATACAAGAAACATATATGACAAATGTTTGTATGATCTGCTACTATTTGTCTCGGGTCTGGGTGTTTCTATGTATAATATGTATGTATTTACAAAAAAAAAGTATATAAGTAAGTAGTATATTAGTCATGTGGCACCCATATCACAAGCTCTGTTTACTTTGGGGCCAGATAATGCTGTGTGAAATGTCCGGCATTATTTATTTATTATTATTTATATACCTATATATAATAAAAATTTATATTTCACACAACGTTATCTTAGCACCAAAGTAAGCAGAGCCTTTTTATGGGAACCACATGACTGATATACTACTTATATAATTATTTCTGCAAATACATACATTTTATTATGAAGAAATACCCAGACCAGAGACAAATAATAGCAGATCATCTATCTGTCCCACGGCGGGAATCGAACCCGCGTCTCAGACAGGCCTTCACCCTCTGCGCCACAGAGGTCAGTTGGGCCAAACAGTTGAGCTATCTAAAGATCGCTCAACTGACTCAGATCACTACCAGAAGGTAGTGTCCCCACGACACTTGTGGCATTGCCACGTTGAATGGAAATGCTGGGCCATATAGGAGCCAGCTCTTACGTCACGGATGACCAGACGCCGTGAAATAATTTTGAAATCGCGGTGGGCTCCGGTTCCCAAATACTAAATATAAAGAAAATACTTTATTGCACACCACAAATATATTGAAATGTTATAAGAAACAATGTTTAGCTACACGGTAGTAAAATGGGCGGACTTATCGCTAGATAGCGATGTCTGCCAGACAACCTTAATAATCAGATCTTATTACAGATTAAAGTGATATACTTACTCTAGCTGCTTGTGAATACAAACATTCTAGCTATCTAACTTTTACAATTATTTTTTATTAGAACCGCATTTTCAATGTAGTTAGTATATTTTGAAAAATCTGAGATATAGTTTGTAAAACTACTAGCTGCTGTCCGCGGCTTTGCATGCGTGGTACCAATAAATACCTTAAGGTCTTCCCCAAAGATATTCTTCTTACCAAATTTCATCAAGATCGGATCAGCGATTTAGCCGTGAAAATATAACAAACAGAAACAGAGTCACATTAGTTTAGATAAAATAATGTTCGAGTAAGTATCTTATAAGATACAACCTGTTCAATAAGCTCCAATTTATTTAAAATAATGGTAAAGAACAGCAGTTTCCTTACATCCCCCTATTGACTTTACTTAGCACTGAGATCGTACAAAACGTGGTAGACGCTCCGCCTATTTCATCATGGTGGGAACTTTAATAATATTAACATCTCACAAAACTGTCACTACAGACATATGTTTATCTCCTGTCGAACGAGATATCTACATATAACATTACACGCAGCAAAGCGGGATGCTAGCACCTGTGCGAGGGAGATAAATATACATCGAACTGCACTCGTAGGGTTGCTACGAAAATTGTATGATATTTTGAATTCACTGCAACTGCAACCTTAAGTTATAAGTGAAAGGGTTGGTTTTCGGTTACGAACGTGCAATGCGTGTTTCATTGAGTAGTGACAAGTGAGAAATGGATAGATGCGGTCCATGTGCAAGTGGAAAAGAGAGAGAAATGTAAAAAAATCACTGGCCATGTTGCAATCAAGTTCCTTAAAATCTTCAGTTAGCAAGTTTGCAGGGTGTTTAAAAGATGGCGCCACGGTTATGTTTTTGCACAAAAATTGTGTATTAATAAAATAGAGTTTCTTTTTTTATTTTGGGAAAATTGGTGAGAGAGGATGCTCAAATTTTACTTTATCATTTACTTCAAATAATAAAATACTATATAATGGAGTTTAATAACTAGTACAATAATAACCCCGAAAATACTGTTTTTTCTTTATAAAAGTAATGAATTGGCCGTTCTTCGTTTTTAAATGGTAAGTATTTTCCAAATCTATTAAACTATTTGTTTGTTTCAACTCACAAAACATACACAAAACATTGTGTTCTTCAGAGCCTTTTCAGTGATAAACAATAAACAAGGATATTATGGTTATTTTCTTTTTTACTAAGAAAGCTTTACAAAAAGCTATTCTGCCGACTCGTTTGTTAAAGAAATTAAATTTACCATTGCAAAGTGTTGAGAAAAATCGTTAAAATATCAAGTATTTCTACGGAATAGTATGTTTTTTAGATAGTAATCAATTATGGTAAAAATCCTGTAAATTTTTATCATTATTTTCAATCATTATAACATTATATCTTCACTTCCGCGTTGACTTACCGGCAAGAAAAGGAGCAGTTTGTATTCAATCAAAGCAGTTTCCATCACAAATTAGCGGAAGTTCTATTTTTAAAACAGTGTTAACCACATTCCAACTTTGAACATTCAAATTTTGTACTCACATATTTTGTTTTGTGCCTGCTCGCTCTGGATACGTCAAACTTGTCAGAAACCACGTCGCGTGCACACGGAACGACGCCCGGTGACGTCCGCGTCACTACACCGACGACAACCGATTTAACCTTGATTTTACACGAAAAACGGCGTACATTCACACAAAAATCACCATCATATTTCGGTAAAAGTACGGAGCGAACCGAGATGTGTCGTCCGTAGCCGCGTTCGCATCTAAACGGCCCGAGTTTTATGTTAGATTACAGACGTAACTTTTATAGATCCTCGGTGCTATATAACGCGGTGGGCGGGTTCAGGGGAGTGAGGACCTTGTGTGGAAGGTAGAGAGGCTATAATGGCTGGTTGGGTCCGTTGCACGGGTGTCATTAAATGTCGCGCGACGAGGGGTGAGGCGGGGAGGTGAGTGAGTAAAGTTTTGGGTATTGATTGAATATGAGACGTATTAGTGGCTAATGATCAACAATTGGGTGTTGCGCCTTAATTGACGTTGGGTCCTATAGACGCAGTAGGGGAGCTTTCGTATTTTATATCTAATCTATAACTCGCGATGAACGTTGATAAGAAGAGAAAGTTTGAACGAAAAGATCAAGAAAAAATATCAGTTAGTGGACTCTGTTCGTGCGTAATAAAATTTGGGTATGATCATTTTGAGATAAATGAAAATTAGTTTTTTAGGAAAGTACTTACCTACTTATTTACTACCTATGTATGTACCTATATGTCAAAAATAATAATTTGATTCACAATCCGTACCAGGTAGTCTTCACTACGATTATTTATAGACCTCAAATAGGTGGTCCCTATACAAAAAAATATTCATTTCGAAGATCTAGAGAAACGCTGTTTTTGGTCAGACCATTTAGCGTGCCATTTAAAAGAATACAAACCGCAAAAATAGTAAAATGACATAACCACGTTGTACAGAATAGGTATTGTAGATCTAGAAGAGATAAACGGCAGCGTAAACGTAAGCATTCTTGCACGAAATTGTTCCACTTAGTTGCTTGATAGAGTTTGCTCACGACAAGACAAGTAGGCTACTTCTATGATGCTTCTCACGTGTATGCGGCGTGTATCACGTCTTCACGGGAAAAATAAAAATAAAAAATGGTAGAGTCAATGTTGCCTTATTTTAATATGGGCAGCCAAGTGATTTCATTAGTAATTTTTTTTCTAAGAAATAGAATTCAAGCTCTGATTTACTCTGAAGGGGTAAAATATGTGATTTTTGGTAAAACTCGGATATTAAAAATAATTATTATCAACTGTCGCTATTGAACTAAAAACTCAACATTATGATAATAATATAAGTTCTGACATTGTCGAGAGATAAGTAACCCAAGTATCATCAGAGACGTGAGAGCAAAACACGGTGTTGGTTTAGTCAATGGCTGACTTTTGTCTAATTCTCTATAAACATTGGATTGTTTATTACGCTAATGCCCAAATACTGAACTGTCACCTAAGTAGTTTACGAAACGTTTGAGAGCCCGTTATCATTCTAAACTGTATGAGAAAAGTAACAGAAATCACAACAAAGTAGTCTTAAAATGTTTAGCTGTCATAAGAGACACAGGAGTAAAACAATGTTGAATGAGCCAATAGCTTATTTGTCGAGTTTTCTTTAAACAGTGAGTCGTCAAATATTCTGATGCCCCAATACTGAAAGGTCACTTAAATATTTGAAACCAAATATTTGAATTTGAAATGTTTGAAGCTCGTTATCCTTCATAATTATATGAGTAATGTGAAGGATATCTCATCAATGTTGTCTTCAATTTTCATGGCTTCAAACCATCGGCGGCCGTGTGCACATATAAAGGCACTTTTAGTAGGTATGTTTACAGTGCTTGAATGGGTAAGCGACCTTGCAATGCTATGAAATATTACAGTAATCTGTATGAACTTATTAAAACACTACTCGTATGCGTATACACTATTATGTTTGGCGGATGTATGTGTACATTACGACTAAGAGGTAATAATATAAAAAATATTTTTAAGTTTCTGTTGATGCTTAGGTAATGTAACTAGGTACCTAACTAGGTTCCACAATGGATCCTTTTTCACTTTCAACACTTTCGTGAGTTTTACTATACGGTTCATGGTTCGACTCGAGCGGCAACGAGCGGACTGCGGATCAAACTCACTCTGATGAAGATTCTCTAGATGAATCGAAACAGTGTCGGTGCCTCCATCGACAAAATAATACGTGAGTGAAGCCCGTGTTTATCAAATTGTATTCCACAATCCTTATTATATTTTAGCGTTCAACAACTCTTAGGTATCTTACTTGAAAACACCGAAACCAGCTCCGAGATAAAATCAATACACTTTACTTTAGGAATTCAAACAAATGGTCACACAAACATACCTTCGTATACAGGAATAATAAGTACATACACACAGTAACCAATCCAACGTCTTTCCCAAGATTGTATCGATTGAAACACAATTTGTATGCTGAACATACCTTACTGCACTGAAGGACAAAATAATTGACCACCCTTTTATACTGAAGATTTTACAGGTAATTCATTTAAATTAGGTTATTAAATGCTAATCTGAAACTTAAATATATATTTCAATAGTTAAAAACTATATTGTGCGCAGGTAAGTAATGAGTCGGTAAAATTTGTAGTAGTTGTTTAGGCTACTCCCTGGCTGTGCAATGCTATGCATCGAAGTGAGGCAAGCGATGTCTGGAGTAAATAACTGGCCTGGTACTCGTGTTATTCTTACTTTTATCATCTTGTAGACCTTGTAAAAATTAGTTGCTCGTCAAATCACTCAAAAAGTCCAGGTTTACAACGAATGCTATTCTGCGTTTTTGCTTTACAAGCAAATATGTACAATTTCCTAAGCTAATCAGCGCGCCACCATCTGCCGATTTGGCACCGCGTCACTCATCACCGTCTGAACATAAACACTAGTAAAAATATTACACTAGTAAAATTATTAGTAATTAGTTTTTTACATGAGTTTACTCTCGTGCAATAAATACAGTGAACTTGGGACTTCTCATTTGGTCTCCGCAACAATTACAATCACCATCATAGCTAAGAGAACTAGAATTCACACAATACAGGGCCCTTTTTTAAACCGAAGATTTAGTAGCACATGGTGTGAGTTGAGGAAAAGTATTCCATCAACTAGCACCGGTGAAAGAGGAAAATTAGATTTTATTACTTGAAATAAAAAATATTATAAAAATTAGAGATTCCTACGAAAATTGCAATTAATTTCCCAAAGTATAAAAAAATTGCCTACATTATCTAGCGTGCGCTGCAAACACTAATGATGATACATAAAATAATGTACTATATGTTCATAATACACATCATTATATGATTATGATTAGGCACGTCGCTAGGCTTATATAAAGTTTTGTTTTACCTACAGAATAAAAAAAACCTAAGTTAGTTTAACAAACTAACCCAGGTTTTAAGTTTTAATTTAATATTCAAATACCTGGTAAATGGTAGTGTGACAAAACAACCGGTTATTTTGTCCTCTAGTGTAAATATCTGTCCGGATATTTCTTTCAAAATGGATACCCTGCTACGACACCCCCGTCGTTTGTCACTTAGACTGTAAAGGTTCGTATACGTACGATGGGTTCACGGTATGTATAACTTCTACCTGCGAGGCGATCGAGCTCCTAGTACCTACTTAAGTACGGTTTCAGAATAACAAAACTGCTTTTACCATAACTTTAAATTTGAGATTTTGTGATTCATTGCAATTTGCACTGTATGGAATTGACATAAATGTCACAAGACAGTTCTTTATTTATTTAAAACAACATGAATGGATGGATGAAATGGATAAAATGGAAAGTGTAGGTACACATTCGCTGTTTACCCACACAATATATTATTCTGTATTAAAACTAAGACAGTAAAATATTCTGATTAAAACTAGTTCTTACGCTTCTTATTTAATAATAATAATAATAATAATACCGGACATTTCACACAGGATCATCTGGCCCCAAAGTAAGCAGAGCTTGTATTATGGGTACAACTGATATACTTTTTTTTTTTGTAAATACATACATATTGTACATAGAAACACCCAGACCCGAGACAAGTACTTGCAAATCATACAAACATTTGTCCTGCGGAGGGAATCGAACCCGCAA
Organism: Lampropteryx suffumata; assembly: GCA_948098915.1. Lineage (NCBI taxonomy): Eukaryota > Metazoa > Arthropoda > Insecta > Lepidoptera > Geometridae > Lampropteryx > Lampropteryx suffumata. Next base: position 7,612,978 of record OX402559.1, read on the forward strand.
CCTTTTGCGTCTCAGTCGGACCTAAGCCCACTGCGCCACAGAGGTTGTCTATTTGTACTGTAATACTAATAGTAAATGAGTTTATGATTTTGAAAATACATAGACCAATTGAATATTTTTTTCTATACCCTACATATTTTTTATTCGCAGTAACCATTTAAAACGATATATGCTCAACTGATCTAAGCAATATATTTTCATTTATTCTTCTCCATACCCAAAAAAACAATATATTTTTCAAATAACGAAAACAACTCATTTTACTACCAGACATTCCTACCCAAATTAGGTATAAACACTCGACACATTTTAATAAAATTCTCAACCCTTCGGCAAGATTCCCGTTTCGCCGCAGAATGCCACCATTAAAGGGGTCTTAGACTAGTCCGGGTTAGTTCCCTCGGAGGTTTTGCCAAAAACAAAGAGCTGAGCAGACGGGAGATGGGGGGTGGGTGGTAGTAACTGTTTTACGATGGGATGTGCGGATTGCTCATGCGCGGTGCACGCCTGCTATTTGCATCAGATTATCGACGGTCGGGATGTCCGGTCCGAAAGGTGTGTATGGACCTTTATGACGGACTTTTAAAAATAAAAGAGTAGAAAATGTCAGACTGTGTTTACTTGGTTTCCACCTTTATAAATGTACCTCCCAACTAGTAGCCTGATATTATAATGTCTATTCATACCTTTTTTGTAAATAAAAATGTAATTATTATTGTTATTAGTATTTAAACATTCACCTTTATAAAAAACGTGTGTGTCTCCAGACGCCCAACAGAAGATAACTTACACTAATCTAACTAGCGCTGTGGGTAGAGTAAGAGAAGAGGAGCCTGCCTACCGCTGTCGGTATGCGTGAGAGAAAGGGAAGCCAGACAGATTGGCGCCGTAACGCGTTGCGTAACGAAGTGGTTTACCCTCCCACAAGAAGTTATCACTTCAAAAACCTTAATTATCCTGGTTCAATATTTTCTTATAGTTTTTCTTCGGCCTCAGCGTTACAGCGTGGCAGCCAGTACCTTGGCAGTTTTTCTTTTAGTACGTAAATCATTTATATCGTTTATTAGAACTAAAACCATACTGTCCTAATTTAAAGAAGCTAGCATTTCAAACGTTCGCTTTAATACTATATTACAGCGAACGTTAGCAATGCTAGCTGCTAGCAGTGGTGCTTAGCAAAGTGTGTAGGCATTGTGTTTGGGCAGCAAGGGCCACTGCTTGAGTCATCACTCAAGCTGACTGTAAATATTTTAGTTTGTTATTAATAAAATACCTGAGCCATCACTCAAGCTGACTGTAAATGTTTTAGTATGTTATTAATAAAATACCTATATTTTGAAAACTGTAGAGTCACTAAATCAGTATCACAAAAAATCAGGTTCTAAAGGCAGAAATAATCTATAATCTTGATTCTAAATGCAGGCAAGCTAAGACTAGACGTAAGAGGTCTTTATAGCTCGAGTGTTTGTGCTCGTTAAATATATCTTGGCTCAACGGATCCCGATTGTTGTCTAGACTGCAGTAGCGACGTCTATCTAGACTCGGCTCAGTAAGATAATTAACTGATTCGGAATCAGCTTTGATCTTATTGAGTGGGGTTATTCCATTCGTTTAAATTAATTTGTGATTCCCTTTGTTTAGACCATTTTAATATCATCATCTCCCTGCATGTATCCTACAATACGTGTTGTGGACACAACAAGTTCATTCCTTTACTCTTTTCTTACTATACTAAATACTTTATCATCTCCGTATTCACTCTTAGCTACTCTAATACAATTATAAGGAAATTTGTTAATGTTGCTTGTGTCTTCAACTGACTACTTTTAGTTTCCAGTTACCGACACCGAACACTTTTTGATCGTCAATGAGTAAGTGTTATAAGTGGGAGAAACTGGACACAAAAAATGTTTACGTATGCGCAAGGAGTGGATGATTTCATACTGGTTCTATAGAAATCAAATATTCATCGGTAGCTTGTATCGGACACAAGACACAAAAGTGTCCACGTTTGCGACCTGCCTTATCATACAAATCATATTTCACACAGCCCATCGATCTTTTTATAGCCTCCCTTTACTCCTACATATATCCACATTCAAATCCATCACATTCTTGTAACTTGTATTTTAATTTTTAATATAGGTATTGTCAATATATTATAGCAAAATATGTCAAACTAGTTATGCAGAATTTAGCAGTTACAATACATGCTTACGTCCTGTCAGATTAGTTTGTCTATTATACATAGTTTGATTATGTATATATGAGTCGCATTAAAAAAAAATCCGTAAAACTGCCTCAAAAACTGACTCTGTTTTATTCTAAATAGTATTTGCTTTACAAATAAACTAGCTGCGGCTAGAAACTGCATTTAGCTAACATTTTAGCTAACATTATTTTTATATACATTTACCAAACTTATGAATAATATAGTTATTTCGGGTTTTATTTGTAATTTTGGTGATTTTATTTAAATAAAGCTAGATTCATTGACATTGTGATTCAAGCAAAAATAATCCGTATAATTGTTTTGTAGAGAAACCATTTTATTTTTAATAAGAAACGAAGAACGACAACATACGACTTTGTGATGTCTTACTATAAAAATTCTTAACACTTGACATTGGCAAAATTGTCATCTTATGACACATGCCATTAACGAAGAAGAAGAAGACAATAAAACAACATTAATGTCAAATGAATTATAAACAGCAGCCCCACTGTCAAACAATTGAAAAGCTCCATCGTTATGTCGAAAGACAATTGAATAAATCATGAAATATAGACATTATGCAATCAGATAATAAGTATTGATGGGAAATATATTGACTCTTTCAATGAGTGTATATTACAATTTAAAATCATTTAAAGGGAGGTATTTTATTGGAATACAATTGTGTAACGTTATTTGACAAATCAAAATACAACACCATTTTTCATTACATTGTGTAGTTGTTTGTAGGTATGCCTTGATCAAACATCCTTGCAAAACAGGATTCTTAAGGCTTACAGGCTTCGCTAAAAAGATCACATTTCAAGTATATAGTGTTACTTATATAATGTACTGGATTAAGTGCAATTCGCGTTCTGAGTTTATTCTGCAACACTGTGTCTCTTTGTCGGTAGGGTTGACATCTTATACCTATTTTTTTAATTTATCTACAATCAGATCAGATCAAACCAGAGAGAGACTATCCGATCCTATTCTAGTCAGAGTCAGAGAACCATCTAAAATAAAAAATGTCTTAGCGGAACACTGGTTTAGAATGTCTTCTTAACTCTTCTTATGATAATTTTGTTATTTTCTCCTTATCTGTAATATTATATAGATGTAAACAAATTCATATTTTTTATTGATTAAGTCATACTTTTTTGGTTTTTTCTAATGTAGGCAAGTTTTTTGTACTCGATATGCAAAAACGATTAATTGGTCTTTAGTTATATATTTAGTTTTTAGTAATTAGTATTAAGAGACTGTTCGTTTTCCTGTGAAAATAAATAAAAATAAAATAAATGACAAGTTTACAGAGTAGGCAGTTTACTGAAGCATTCAGAACTTAAGGTTAAAGGAAATGCTGACTAAAAATCAGTTTTAGATAAGTACCTACCTATCTTAGCTTAACCGGGAAAAATGAAGTATAAATTCATATCTTGGAGATGCTGCACTCTCAGTAACCTGGATCGGCTAAGATATTTATAGATCCTTTCAAACTGTCTTTAAACAGCTCAACTGTTTCACAGCACTAGTTACATTAGTTATATTATATAATATTATATTATTCTGTAAATAATTGTGTAATCCCTACTAATATTATAAATAATGTAACTCTGTCTGTCCGTCTGTCTGTCACGTTTTTACGCCTAAACCGCTGAATCGATTTTGATGAATTTTGGTATAGAGATACATCTATCTCTATACCAAAATGCATTTGGACTTTGGAGAAGGACATAGGCTACTTTTTATGTAGGTACCACGCGTGCGAAGCCGCTGGCTTTAGCTAGTTGAATAATATTTGACGAAAAACTACAGCGAGCCTGACAACCCTATTCTACAAGGTGGCTTGTAAATGTCAGACGTTGAATCGAGGACCTTTAAGCCATTCTGAAAGCCTGTTATTTTTATCTAGAATGGTTTAAGTTAAAATTATGTTTATGTGGTACTATAACAAGCTTAAGGCTTTGTTTACAAAGACAATCAAACATTACAGTCAATTATGTATTTAGAAAGAACATAAAATGCTGGCTTTATAAGAATAGTGATATATATGATATCACGGAAGTCTATGATTAGATTCATTGTTCTAAAACTTTAAACCATGAAACATTAAAACAAAATGCAAAAAAGCAACAAAAACACCGCTCGACATTCCGCTTTCAGTATTTTGTTGGTTGAACGTAATTACACATTATTTGAATAACTAAACTTCTAAACACTATTTTCACTCACTAAAATCACTTCAAAATAATAAAGACTTTTAAATTTAATTTTAAGCCAAAGCCAACTATCACAGAGGAAATCGAAACACATTTTGACTCACAGAAAAGGCTGTGGACTGTTTACAAATAATTTGCATTTACATAGTCACCCTCATTTGACGAGTGAATAGAAATATGCGACCTACTTTCTAAATTATTCTTTTGTTGCTGCTTGCCGATAGAAAAAAAAAAAAAAAAAACTATTTGTTGATGGCCAGTTAGAATAATTGAATATTTCTTCTTCTTCATCTTTGTTAATGGCCTGTGAATGGCCATACTAATGTCAATTCTGCTAATGTCAAGTGTTTATAGTTTATAGTCAGTTTGTTTGTTATTAGTCTTAGTCGATTGTCAATTGTCAATTCTAGACGTCACGCGGAATGGCGTCTAGAATTTTCTTGGGATTCCTCGTCGTTCAAATCACATTGCCTCACAATACACATATAATTCAATTATCCATACCCGTCCTGTAGTCATAATTTATTCATTAAAATTCTGCCAAGATTACTGAATAAAACTTGCACTAAAACAGGTAAAAAATATTAAATTAGCAGAGCTATGTTACTCCATGAAATGACAGAATGAATTGAAGATTTTGAAAGTTCGCTGCACAAGACAGCGACATTCTACTGTAGATTTGACGATTTCAGTGGTTCAGGGATCATGCTCAAAAAATATGTGTTAGATTACCGCTGTGGAAAAGTTTGCATACTACTAATTATCATAAAGTTTAAAAATTATAAGTAATTTACTATAAGACTAGAAATACGGTGACATTAAAATAAATATTAATAAAATTTTCATAATAACAGCGGAAATTACTAAACGAATTCAACCTTTAGTTCAAAAGCGTTCAGGCTTTCTTACGATAAAATAAACATGATGCTATTTATATTTTGCTGTTGGAATAAATAAAGTTTAAATAACCTACATGCCTACATCTTGGGTGGCATATACATGTAGTAAGTATTAATAGAATTCATTAGTCATTACCATACAAATGAGACCTCTATGAACCAATGGTATTCATACCTACTATGCACTGTGTATGTTAATATTATATGTATTCCAACACTGTATTTACAGAAATGTAATTTGTCGAGCTGTTTACATTTGAATATATAATTAATTATATGTTAAATGCTTTGGAATAGTGCTAGAATAATTGACGTTGATGATCCCAAGAATAATAATAATAAAATGAATTAGTTAAAATAGGTTACTACAATATTTTCATTGTATTAATTTTATTACTATCATTGGTCAAGTTCATAATATGAAGGTTATAATCAAGTTCATCATACTCATGATCAATCGAAATACAGTGTATAAAGAAACAAACTTATCTATTTGTTTAATTTTTTTATTCATGAAAATTTAGCAAAAGAAATTATCAAAACTTCTGGTACAGATTTATGTATAATCTTTATAACAGACTTACAGCCTAGTAATGATCACTTCGGTGCTATTAACTAGACTTCAATAAAACCTTTGTCATCGCTATAAGTAAGCACCTACATTATCATACCTTATTGTTGAATGCAACATAGTATCAAATTTTATTCACCTGTATCATGTCCTATTATTATAGTACTGCGTGGTCTTCCTCGTATAACTAAATACAATCTCTTCTGCTGTAAATTATAATCTAATTGCATTTATGACTTACTGACTAGAACAATCATATCAAGTGGGTATTTTGCATAAAAATACCTACAATTATTTAAATGAATCAACGATTGCTGCTCGTAAACGTGTTAGGCGATTATTGCTTCTTCTTCTTTGGTATTCATAGTTTTATCCCCATTGCACTTGAAATCCCTAGTACTTCCGTACTAATATTATAAATGCGAAAGTAACTCTGTCTGTCTGTCACGTTTTTACGTCTAAACCACTCAACCGATTTTGATGAATTTTGGTATAGAGATAAATGGGACCTTGGAGAAGGACGTAGGCTACTTTTTGTGTAGGTACCACGCGCGCAAAGTCACGGGCAGCAGCTAGTAATAAATAAATGTTGGTGGACGTTTCACACAATACCATCTGCTTCAAATTAAGTTCCTGTAGTACAAGACTATAGGAACCAAAGAACTGAGAATTGAATACCTTAATAACGTATCGTTTAATTGTACTATATCTAATACCTTTAAACAAACAATTCTTGTATATATGTATATATATAATATAAATCTCGAAAACGACTCTAACGATTTTCATGAAATTTAGTATGCAGGGGGTTTCGGGGGCGATAAATCGATCTAAATAGGTTTCATTTTTAGAAAAAGTCCTTTTCCTCCTAACATATAAACCAAACAAACATCCTATATCCATGACACAAATGTTTGTCCTATGTGAGACACGAACCCACAACCGGAAAGATACCACCCAATATGTGTGCCAGACATGGGGACGCATTTAGTGGCCAAGCACTACACGCTACCACTGAGAAGCTTGAAGTTAGAAGCCAGATTATGAAAGTGTGGTAAGTTTTTCCAGGAGTTGGAACATCATAAATATCAGCCGATTATGATGATAATCATACAAAATCTACAAAATGCTCTCTAATGATAAACATTATAAATGCGTTATAAGCTTTTTTAAACCAATAAATTATTGACTTAACAATAACTTGAAATACAATGTTCGTAAATATCGGAGTAAAATATACTTACATAACTCTAAAATCATGAATATTTATATTTTATGTATTGATGCTTGTTCGATCTTGTGTTCAGAATGGTCCATCGACATTTTTTTCCACCGTCCGTATCCTTTAGGCCTGAGATTGAATGACATTTTTATGCAAATAGCTGAACACAACGAGCCGTGCCATCAACTAAAAAAACAATAACCCTATCGAATGTTTCAAAAAGACAGTTTTCAAATAGTCTTCGACATTCGTTGTTATGATAATCATGTGAAAGTTCCTTTGTTTTTTCTCTTTAATTATGTTAATGCGTTTGAGATTGGTGTCAGTAGAAATTCAATGATTGCATTCCAGAACTGTACTCAAACTCAAATCGAGACTTGGGGATTATTATTTATATGTATTAATTCAGTCAACCATTACTTAGTGGTATATCTCAGAATTGCCATTCAACGTGGCCATGCCGCCAGTGTTTGGAGAACTGTGCTCTCTGAAAATGCACTGAGTCAGTTTAGCTATCTCTAAATTTTTGATTTTTAAATTTTTAATTTTTGATCTTTAAATTTTGAGTTTGAGGTCCTTAGATAGATCAAATACCGCACATGTATTTGATATTATTTTATATTATTCTGTACATTTATTGAAATAAATGTATGAGGTATATATTACAATATTTTATGTTGTATAAATCTGTTGGCAGTTTTATGTATTTATTGACATTAGACAAGAACATTATCATACTATGAGTAGCTAGTTATGTAAATATAAGAGCATAGTTATTTGAAATTTAGTATGGAATATTTATATTTGAATTAATTTTAGTTATACTCAAAGGAAGAAACATGGTGGGCCCAAAAGCTGACTCCTATCCAGCCCACCATAGCATTGCCATACAATTTGGTGATGCCGCCAGTCTTGGGGACACTGCCCTCTAACAGTAATCTGGATCGGTTGAGCTATGTATAGATAAATAAATAAATAAATAATCCCGGACATTTCCCACAGCATCATCTGACCCCAAAGTAAGCAGAGCTTGTGTTATGGGTACCACATGACTGATATACTACTTAAATACTTTTTTTTTTGTAAACACATACATATTATACATAGAAACACCCAGACCCGAGACAAATACTTGCAAATCATACAAATATTTGTCCCGTGGCGGGAATCGAACCCGCAACCTTCTGCGGCTCAGTCGGACCTTAGCCCATTGCGCCACAGAGGTCGTCATTTAAAGCGGTTCTTAAGTAGCTTAGATATCATGTTTATTTTATTGAAAACATATTGTACATTTCAGTTAGCAATCTCAGAATGTCAAATACATTAAACCAGTGACTCCAAGTGGACCCAATCAATAGAATTGCCTTTCGAACTTGGCCTGTTCGATAACGGGGTGATTGAACGGAACTCTTATCTCTCCCAATCACTACATTTCAATACATTGTGACTCACGAACAAGTACTTTATAGACTGGTCCAATTAACCAACTCTATTCAGGATGTAAGGGTACCTAAGTAAATCTGGATGCAATAAAAAATATTCGTGAGCGTGAGAAGTGGAGTAGTTTGTTGAAGGTAAACTAAAATTGCTAATGTTTAACAACATTAATTAAAACTGATGTAGAATAATAATATTATGAATAAAACAAAAATGAAAGGTAAAGCTTCCATGTTACTGCTTCTTGCATCTAAATTGATAGGTTCTATGATTTCTTCATACCTACATTATAAGACTCAGTACTTACAAGTAAGTACATCCGCCCGTAGATTTGATGACCCGGCCACGCGTTGCAGTAACTCAGTAGTTCTAATACGTTGAACCCATATACGCTAACCTCTAAAATTATCAGTGATTTTCTACTATATTATGTATGTATTATACATATAAACCTTCATATTGAATCACTCTATCTATTAAAAAAACACGCATAAAAATCCGTTGCATAGTTTTGAAGATCTAAGCATACATAGGGATAGACAGACAGTGGGAAGCGAATTTGTTTTATACTATGTAATGATAAGTTTTTTTTTATTTATTTACATCTGCCATCTTTTTTAAACCTGGAGATACCTAATAGCCCAAAAGGAAGATATAAATGACATGAAAAAATACAAGCAATAGATAAATTAGGCTATCCAAAAAGGCTGCAATTTAATTTAGCGTTGTAGTAACTAAAACCAGGGTTCTAAGTTTGTAACTCAAGCCCAACATGAACATTATCGTATCAATGTCCTCAGTTATTGGTTCAATGTACAGCACACTTGTATGCAGCTATGTTAGAGGTTATCTTACAGAACCGGTTTGAAACTGCCTTCAGTGTTTGTGAGACGACCATGGAGAGTTCACGCGTTCATTGCACACACATTATTACTTATAGGCACATTTGAGGTACTACATTCAGTCAGTGTTACTGGCAATGTGTAAGAAGGTATGTAAAACACGTATGAGCAAAAACAATTGAATGGTATAAACATAGTTTGAACTTCGATTGCTCTGAAGTCTGCTACATTGCCAATGACATGCGATGGAGATTAATGGCGGGTACTCACGTGCTTCCCAGCAACAAGTCCATGTGATAGCACCAGTATCGCACAATGCACCATGTCCTTCCGTCTTGACACTATCACTCGCGTATCTACTCGCGAATGACTGATTTTTTTCTCACATAACGGCCCATTAAACTTGTAGATTTCTATCTCGCTCTCTGACCCGATAGCGTTAAGAAGGGAGACAAAGAAAGGCTGTGGTTTATGGGTTGTTGATAGAATTGGTATCCGCTCAGTAACGTGCCGCGGTGTGTTGCATATTTTTATAGGAGGTGACTTTGTATTGAGGGGCGTTGAGAAAAATCATGGTTGGCGTGGCGATTGTTAGTTTGGCTAACCTTTGGTAGTGACGTTGGCTTTGTTATGGTGAATAATGCTTGTACTGTCAATGATATGGAAAATCCAGTAACTACTGTAATTTAAAAAAAAATACTTGTGATAAAATATTTAAATATATTTTAACCCAAGCTCCTATCTTGTGATAGTACTTTGATATAATTACATTGGTTACACTATGAGGTTTAAATAATGTATCTCAATAATAGAATTCATACTTTTAATATTACTATTTTACTAGTAATATCAATTAGTAATAAAATATATCAACTACTTATTTAATAAAATGTTATTAAAGTATATCAAATCATTAATGATAATTTTAATTCAATTCATTAGAAAATAAATATATGAAAAATAATCTAAATTCTCACTTCGGCCAGAGCACGTCGTAGCAAGTACTACGTTCGTAGCAAAACCGTAGACCCATCTACGAGTTTGAATAACACTTACTAGTTTTTAAAAAAATCCACTACGTCTACACAAGGTCACTTCGCACGGAAATATAACACTAAAGATGTTTAGGCAATATAGGCGTCGCCCCAAGCGCAGTCGTACGTTCATCTTGTTTTATACCACCGCCAGCATTGGAGAGCAGAACATCAAACGGCGTTATAGCCCCCGGACGTGCCGGTCGCTCCGACTGCGGGAAAGGGATGGAAATACGAAAGAAGGGAGATTTTGCAGTTCCAATACATTTATTATTCGCTACACAAACAAACATCCGGATCGAATATGGGAGATCAAGTTTTGCTGAGATCAAAGTTTTGCAGGTCAAACTTTATCTGCCTCGCAGGGTGACGATTTCGTTTTGGTATTTTCTCTGCTTTGATCTGCTTTTATGTATTATACATACCTACTGGAAAAGTAGATAAAATCTTAAATTTAAGAATTAAATGTCAACGTAGTTTATACAAAATATAGTAGGTATGTAGACAATTACGAGTCTGCCTGCATATTTTGTAAGTAAGAATTAAAAAAATTCTTAATTAGTAAGTTATATCTATGTTAAAAACCTAAATCATACATTATTTTAAATTACAATGGGATTTAACCGGTATTTTGATCCGGTATTTTTCGGTCATTGATCATCTTCATGCAGATGCATGTCTTGGACATTCTCAACAAAATATTACTAAAATTTTGTCTAAATGTCTGTACGGATCACAAAGGTACAGAAAGTATTGATCTTTATCCCTCCGAAAAAAAGAATTTCCTCTTTTAGGAAAAGTAAATTTCACATGAGACAAATTGGGGAACCGTTTATCAGATAATGTAATTATGTATAGCGTTACGGGACACCTCGGCTCACTCAGCGTAATTGAGTGAACCCTCCCCCTCTCTCCTCCTATTAGGCAAATCGAATCTGTCCCCCCCTACCCTCTCGGGATGGCTGGGATATGTGAACGAGCTAAGCCACTGTTTATGGAAGACAGCTGGGTAAATACATCGATCTATTTTCATCTTTTAGAACGTAAGTACAGAAGTTCTGCTGTGTGCAAGACCACAAAATGCGTTTTTTTCTAGATAATCTGTTTTTCCAGGATAAAAAATAACCTATATCCTAATCCAAGTTACTAACTATATTCGTTTTAAGTTACATCCAAATCGTTACTGCGGTTCTCAAGTTATAAGTGGTGTAACTAACACGACTTTCTTTTATATACATGTAGAGACTAGCTGACCCGTGCCCACTTCGTTGAGCGGTTACAACTACACAAAAAAGTACCTACTAATATCGCTATTTAAAAAAAAGTAACCTTTCAAATTATTGTAATAATTACAGAGATTAACAAAACTACGGATAAATATTGATAGATGGCGCTAGCAGCCACCCGCGTCTTCGCCCGGCCCGTTCCCGTTCCTGTTATTTTTTCGGGATAAAAAATAGCCTATATCCTAATCCAAGTTACTAACTATATTAATTTTAAGTTTCATCTAAATCGGTCCAGCGGTTCTCGAGTTATAAGTGGTGTAACTAACAGGACTTTTTTTTTATATAAACAGATTTATTATTTATATTGAAGATGACCCTTCAATTATTTGTTTTTGTCTTAATATCATTAACACAGGACTTTTTAAGTACTTATAACTAGTACCTGTACAAGAAAAAAATTTTTTTGGACGTTTCATACTGCACCATCTAACCCCATACTAAGCAAAGCTTGTACGATGGGCACCAGATGACTGATAGAATACATGATATACCTATAAATATATAGTTATGGGACACAAATCAAACATCTATGTTCATCACACAAATGTTTGCGCTGGATGAAGATCGTATCCACAACTTAGAATGCAGAAAGCAGGTCACTACCAATTGAACTGACAGGCCAGTCCAAGTACAATAACGTACTATTTCGTATGTCAATAGCTGTCAAAGTTGTCATCAAAGTAATGTTTAGTCAAATCAAAACCTTAAATAAAAAATAACGTATAAAATTTTTTTACATTTGACATTTGACCTAGCTTAATCCTTTATGAGCTGCGTCTTGGCTCAGTACCAAGGATTCAATTTGCGTTGAATGTAAATAAAACGAGTGCGAGTTGCGACGAGGTATGTGGATTTACTGCATGGTTTTGTTATGAGAATTTAAGGTATTTTAGGCTATCAACGCCCGCACAAACGTGATCATGATCATTTAGATTCTAGAACTTATATTTTAAACTCTTTTTACTGCTATTTTTTTAAATAACCATAGTATTATAATCGTTTATTTTGTAGATGATCTTGAATTGGCTTTGAGCCGGACGACTAGTAATTTTCATCCTAACTGAAATTCTTTACTGTGAATTTGTGGTGTTTACTAAGGCTTGGTTAAGACCTAACTTCTTAAGCCTTTCTAGCGTTAAAAATATTTCAGGAAACTCTTCAGGTATCCCCAAACAGCGGTTTAGCTAAGATGATGACTCTGGACTCTATCAAAAATTACGCCATCAAAGCTTAATGTTTATCGATAGCTGTACCTATATAAAACCTGTTTAAGTTACCTCGTTAATTCTTTAAAAGACATATCTAACGATATGCAAAACGATGGGATAGTCAGATTACTTTACATCTAAAGGAACGGTTTGAATTTCTCTTTCTCTCTAACCTTCGAGCCTTGCGCTCCTCAGATACCAATCAACTCAAAACTCCCGTTCATTCCTCTTCCTTCTATGGAAAGTCGTTTACAGTGCAGGCTGTCCGCTTGTGGAACGCATTGCCTGTACAAAAGCCAAGACTCTTCCCATCTTCAAAAACGTGGTCATGAAACATCATTTGTCGTGCTGTTATACTTGGTCATTTCTTTATTGTTGATTTTTTGAACTGTTTATCTTTATTATTATATCTAATGAGTACATATGTATGTAGTACATATTTTCATCAGTATTTGTTTAGTTTATACATACATATTATGTAAGTATGAAATTTTATATAAACCACATCTACATGCCTTTATCTGTTTATTTATAGTCCAGTCCATCCAACGGTTACCTGGTAGAGATCTCGATAGATCTAGAGATCGCTAATAAGCGATAATGCTGCCCATAGTATTGCCTTTAATAGTAAAGGTAATGTTATTGTAATATTCCGTTTGTCCTTATAAACTATATTAAAAGATTTTATATCAAAACATATACATGTAACATTGCAAAATTTTATTACGATAAAACTAATAGATAAGGGGCGGACAGACAAACAGACGGACATGATGAAACTATAAGGTCCCTTGTTAAACGTCGGAACCCTGAAAACCAGTAGCAATAAGGTGTTCAAGATCATTTGTATTGAAATGTGTTAGTACTTCGCAAAAATCCAATCGCATCTGTACTCATCTGAAAGAGGTAACGGTAAAAGTATGTCTTTTAAATTTCCTCTCGGCATTTGGTGCTAATGAACAAAACGGAAAGTAAGAAAACAGCTTAAAGAATGTATTGCAGTGAGTCATAAGTAGGTATCTAAAGTACAATACACAAATCAGATCTTATAGTGACCATACAAAGACTATACTACACTTATACACTAAAATCTCATTTCAAAAGCTTAAAAGCCAAAAGCAATAAAGTTCAGAACTTACTATGTAGTTCATAATGTAGGTACCTAAAATGGTATCTACAAGATTATCTTTCAAGACAATTTCTGTAGAATACAAACTAGACTCAAGTGGATACTCTGAGGCTAACATACCCATAACGTAAGTCCTCAATAACACTAAACAACTGATTTCATTGCAGTTGAATTACATACATGTCGTCGACTTACTATGTTGCTCTGCCATTGGTGATATGCTAAAACCGGACAAGGACGAGTTTGATTCGCGCACCGAGGGTTCCGTGTTTCCGAAAATTATCATGCTTATTTATATATTTAACTATGAACAGCAACTGGGCCGATATAAAAAAAGAAAAACTCATAAATACTTGTAATGATTTCGTTTATAGAGAAAAAAATACTATGTTGTTCAAAAACTGTTCTCCCATACAACCATAAAAGTCCCGGTCTATTCCCTAACTGCAAAAGACCTCTGTGGAGCAGTGGACCAAGGTTAGGCTGAGACGCAGAAAGTTGCGGGTTCGATTTCTGCCGCGGGACAAATGTTTGTATGAGCTGCAAGTATTTGTCTCGGGTCTGGGTGTTTCTAAAAATACCCAAAACAAAAAAAAAGAAAGTTTAAAAGTAGTATATCAGTCATGTTGGTACCCATAACACAAGCTCTACTTTCTTTGGGGCCAGATGTTGGTGTGTCCGGGATTATTTATATTTATTTATTATTTATTGATGTATTTATGAAATTGAGAAATATTTTATAAATATTAAATTACTATTTACTAATCAACGATTTCTTAAGTATTATCCTTTATATGTGCTGTGAAACATATCTGCTTGCCAAATTTCAAGATTTTAATTCACGTGAAGTACTCACTAGGTTTTGATTTTCAGGCGAGTATTAAAATAGACTAAGCATTGCTTGTACTATGGATACCAGATAACTAATACTAATATTTATAATGTTTGTCTTGGTAGAGAATCAAACCCACAGCGCAGAATGCAGTTACAAACAACAGCTCTAAGAGGCCAGTTAAATAGCCGAGTTTAGGCGTTATTTATTGATTGCGTTGACTTAGAATGTAAGTTTTTTAATTCAATTTCATTTATTTCAGCCTTCATAAGTATATGTACAAATTAGAGCCATATTTATCATAATAACTTAAAACATACAGAATATAAATAAAACAAAGAAATTAAAATATAGACTACATGCACCACATCATTACATCACCGGTCCGAATTTTACATTCGCAATATTCGCAATTACTCCTCTGTGCAGTGCTTCATGAAGATGCAGTCCGTGTTGAGCCTTCCTGCTATAAGTTGCAGGTAGCTGTTAAAGCTGCCCCTGACGCGACGCATCGGGATGACGTTCTCTTTAAGAGACTGTACTGTAGACCTAAGTTTTTGATATACTTACATTTTAACTTCAGACCTACACTCCTTTTTGAAAAAAGGGTAATGACAGACAGACAGACAAACGGATGAACAACGAAATCATCCTTTATGGATTCTATTCTTCAGGTAGGTACGGAACCCTAAAAACAGTAAGATATGAAATAAAATTGATGATTTTTATCCAGACAGCGACCAATAGGAGCAAATACCAATTTTAAACATTGAAACGTCCAGTGAATATGACCTCCTGTATTTTCGTTTCAAATCCCCTTTGTCATCGATTTATAGTTGTGCGGGGGAAGCGAGATAGCTCAGAATATAGTGGTGGTGTAATATAAAGTTGTCTTGGATCGGTTCATTTATATGCTAATCAGGGAGGAGGCGGCAGGCTCAAGAATAACCGGTAGGTCCTTGCCGCATACCACGCTTGGGTTTACTATGTTGATAATCTTACGTTATTGGTTGGGTTTCATACCAATTTCCTTCTAAGTATTAAACGTGGTATTGTAAGCTGACCAAATAACTTAGCAAAGAAAGTACAAATAATTAACAGTATGTGTTATTGTTTTATTCTAGTTATTGCTTAATTAGAGACTGATATGTTTAAGTTGGAAACTCAGTGACTGTAAGTATTCACGTATTTTTGCCTAGCAAAGTTAATTTCTAAACACGTGACGTACATGGATCACGTGTAAAATCGGTTTCTTAGGTACCTATATATGGGTTAAAAGTAATTCTACCATAACATATACATAGCTTGGGGCATTTATATGTAATCCAAGCACATATTATCATTTAATAATTATGTAAAGTTATTAAGCCTGTGACATGGCCGGTCATCGATAAAGGTTCGATGTTTTAAATTGATTTAAGAAGTTTGGTAAACAGATATTTTTTTCCCGCCATTTGTTTCCATTCGCCATTTACGGCTATTGTTTTTCGCGTTTGTTTTTTTGACTCAATGAAGATTAAGTTTACTTTTGTAATTTGGAAATTCATTTATATCCTTTTACAGTGCTGTAATGTTGAAGGATCTAGGTAGGATATAATATAATCCGACGCCATATTTCCAATACAGCTGAGGTAGTTTAATGAACATCTAAGGTTTGAAAAGCCAACAGATTAAATCTCTATTTTAATTTATGCAATGTTGTTTGTTAACTAAAGGACACTACATAGTTATTATGCATATATTCAAATGAAGCGATTATTACAATTGTGATCGAACTTCACTAAAGTTAATTTTATCAATTTTTCTTCCTCAATTATTTGTATGCGACGGGAAAAAATGTAAGCCGAGCACATTTTCCTTAGCCTGAATTTAAGTATCCAAAATCTGCGGGTATATTTATGCGGGTATGAATTTCCCGGTTCATGTTTAGGAAATCTCCTACTTTCCAAAACATCGCAGATATACTGTCTAAACGTCCGACGTTTCAATTATGGCATACTCTCCATTATGATTTATTCAATTGTGTTGTTATTAGTTCAGTCACAATCAATCCAATTGGTGAAGAATGCCCAAGAAAAAACCACTGACAAACAAAAAATCTACTCGGAATAAGATTCTGTTTCTGCTGAAGTTGCAGCTTGAAGTTGAATAACTCGTCATTTGTTTTATCCCGTCAGCCAATAGATGGCGTTACTTACTCTCTACTTAAAAATAGAACTTTGTAAGGACTTGAGGACTAACTTAAACAATATAATTGTATGTTGTGAATGTATCTTTATAGCTCTGCAGCGATTGTGTGACCAGCTTCTTATTAAGCTTATAATGATAGATATAGCATAAAACTACCTAACAGTTTTACACTGCCAGCGATTGTATCTCTATCAGCGGTCTACGAGTATATTGCAGCTATTACATGCTCTAAAATACATTTTAAAAAACAGGTGAAGTCGCCTGTCAATAAATCTGATTTTATTTAATCTGTAGTAAAGATAACCAATAAAAAAAAATGCCGTACACTTCACAGAGCATCATCTGGCCCCAAAGAAAGCAAAGTCATGTGTTACCTATACACATGACGTTGACATTTTTATAAATACGTATTATACCTAATAAACTCAGACTGGAGACAAATACTTGTAGATTATACAAACATTTGTCTCGCAGCGGGAATCGAACCCGCAACCTTGCCGGACCTTGGCCCACTGCGCTACAGAGGTCGTCGTAATCGCCAATGGTTAAAGTTACTTACCTAATCAAAAAATATTCAATTATGAAATTATTGACTGGTCTCTTAATTCTGTCGGTATAAACTCTTTCCCCTGCACTGTAGGTTGTGGGTTCAATTCCCTCTCAGGACGAACATTTGTTATGAACATAGATTTTGTTCTATGTCTGGATGTTATAAGTATCATAAGAATGTGTTTACAACTATATAAGTATTCTATCAATCATCTGGCGCCCGTACATGCTTTGCATAATTTGGGGTTAGGGCTAGTTAGTTCTGTGAGCTCTATGCTTTGAATTGTCAAACCATTTGTTACTTCGACTAGGGTCAAAAACTCAGCCTAGAGTCAAAAAGAGTATTACACCAGCGAAATGCTTCAATAAATAAATAAATAATAAAATATCTCTAAAAGCTCACAAAGTCTATTACCTACGGAATTGCTTCTCTAACTTCTCACTAAAAAAGTCACCAACCATTAGTACGGGTATTGTTTGGATGGGTTACCACTTACCGCTTCACTTTGCTAGCTCATACTTCCTAACTGGCTACTAATACATATTGTTTAATACCTAGTTAACGAGTGAATAGCGTCTGTCTTTCCTAAAAACTACAATCTGGGTCTCTTCAAGTCAAGATTAAATTAGACCTTCGTACTCCATTGTCGCTTACCACCAGGCCACCAGGCAAGATCGTGGTCAAAGGTGTTTAACCTTTTACATATGTTTGCTTCATTTATTCCTGACGTTTCGGACGGTAGAAGGCTGACTACAGTTCGTGAAGTCATTTGTACAGTTCAGTACAGTGAAGGCTCACTGCGGTTCGCTTACAACCAGGCGAGATCGTGGTCAAACGTGTTTTACCCTTTACATATGTTTACTTCATTTATTCCTGACGTTTCGGACTGTAGAAGGCTGACTACAGTTCGCGAAGTCATCTGTACAGTTCAGTACAGTGAAGGCTCACTACGGTTCGCTTACCACCAGGCGATATCGTGGTCAATCGTAGGTCTATCTATTTAAAAAATACTGGTAATACCTTTTACAATTTTTACTACATTTATTCCGGCATTTCGGACGATAGCGGGCTGACTATAGTCTCTGCGGTTGTTGCTAACGTCGGGATTCAATCACAAAAAAAAAACGTGATATTTTCCCATTAACTACTAAAACAATATGAAAATACTTAACAATCAAAATATGACGACCTTTGTGGCGCAGTGGACTAAGGTCCGGTTAAGAAGGTTGCAGGTTCGATTCTGCGGGACACATGTTTGTATGATCTGCAAATATTTGTCTTAGGTCTGGATGATTCTATGTATAATATGTATGTATTTACAAAAAAAAGTGTATAAGTAGAATATCAGTCATGTGGTACCCATAACACAAGCTTAGCATCAGATGATGTGTGAAATGTCCGGGACAATGTATTTATTATTTATTTATTTAATATCTATTAAAAATACTACTGTTACTGTTTTTTGAAATCAGTGTATTGAAGGGATTAATGCTCTTACATACTATCAAAAAATATATCTATATTCCAGACGCTGAATTTATTTTCAAAATGTTTTGGTTCATGGCGTCAGTATACCTACGTGTCATAAAGGAACATCGTGGAATAATGAACTAAGCCGTTGCAAACAAATCAACGAAGTTATGTTTGCTTTGGATCCATTTATAATGGGTACAGCCAAGGATTGGAATACTTTGAAAACTATAATCTGAGTCTCTTCAAGTCAAGAGTTATTAGTGTTATACGTGTTTTCTAGACCGCCGATGTGCCCCATCGTCCGCCTCATCGTCGCATACCATCAGGCGAGCTTGTGGTCAAACGTAGGTCTATCTATGATAAAAAAATGATAATCAATCTCTGCGAGATCAGTCTTTAAACGGGTGGCCGCTGTGGCATTTTCATCTGAGCGCTTCCCTGCTTTGAAGGGCAAGTTAAGATGTCGGTCTTGGCTTTTAATGAGTTAAGCCATGAAAGTCTTCATCCTTCAAGCAGCGTTTTAAAACCTTCATCAAATTTCGCAACTGACTGTCAGCTCTGACTATCAGACACTCGCTTCGCTCGATCAATATGTATTCTATCTGTTATCTGGTCACCATAATACGAGATATGCTTAGTTTGGGACTAGATGATGTTATATTAATTATCCACCGATATCTTTAAACGACACTGGTTCAACTGTTAAATAGTTAGGAAGAGGAAGAAGAAGAAGAACCATGCGTCTGAGGTCAAGTTCTTTTAAAACATTCCTCAAGTTTGATATATTTGATAAAACAATAGTATTTTCGTTAGTTAACAACCTTCTATCCTATAATAACAAACCAAATTAGCTAACGCAGCGTTAAAGTAGGGTTATCATTCTAACTTTAATGAATAGAGATGTCAGACTACAGATTTTAATAACACACCCGTATTATATTCCTACTAATATTATAAATGCGAAAGTAACTCTGTCTGTCTGTCTGTACGTTGTCACGCTTAAACTGCTGAACCGATTTTGGTGAATTTTGGTATAGAGATAGATGGGACCTTGGAAAAGGACATAGGTTACTTTTTATGTAGGTACTATGCGTGCAAAGCCGCGGGCAGTAGCTAGTAGGCATATATGTTAAGTGATGCTAGTGTCTCCTACCAAAACTAATTATACCTTTTTATCCAGGCTTAGGATTGAGTCCATGTTTTTTTTTAAACTATATCTACGACTACGACTATAATGATGCTGTGTGAAATGTCCGGTATCATTATTATTACCTAGGCTAGATTTAGATTTAGATATAGATTTAAAATTAATAAATAATAAATATATTGGAAGACAATGCACACAACATCATCAAAACGAAGAATAGAAACGACTGATCGAATACTTATATATTTTTAAATACTTATAATACTTTATAACACCCAGACACAGAACAAACACCTATGTTCATCACACAAATGTTTATCCTGGGAGAGAATCGAACCCTCAACCTACAGCGCAAAAGGTAGAGCTACTACTAACAGAGCTTATAAGTCATTAATTTAAATAGATTAATTAATTCACTCCTTTAATCCGTTAGTTCACCTCAGTGGGCCAAGGCCCGACTGAGACGCAGAAGGTTGCGGGTTCGATTCCCGACTCGATGTCCGGTATTATATTTTTTTTTTATTGACCTGGCTATAATTTCGTTAAATACGAACGAACTTATTCCTTATTTTAGTCGTTGAAGTACTTTAGAGTTATATTTTTAGGGTTTCGAAGTCTAACAAGGAATTCTTATATGTTACGTATGTC
Source organism: Lampropteryx suffumata (assembly GCA_948098915.1). Classification (NCBI taxonomy): domain Eukaryota; kingdom Metazoa; phylum Arthropoda; class Insecta; order Lepidoptera; family Geometridae; genus Lampropteryx; species Lampropteryx suffumata. The sequence goes on from OX402559.1 coordinate 7,633,883, forward strand.
TGCCTCCAATAATCGGAGCTCTAGTTCGCTGATTATAAATCTTATTATAATTAAAATTTAAGCAGTAATACATCATTGTGAGCCCTACACCCCTCAACCCTCAACCCTCAACCTACAGCAACCTATAGCTACCTATATGGTATGTAATAATAATTACTTACGATTAAAAAACTAAAAAGACAACCGATTTCATGTATATAAAAAATGTCATCGATGTATGAAATTTTAAGAATTTTGTAATTTTTTTAAAAACCGATTGACTGATTTCGATAAAACTAAATGGGACCACCTGGAAAGTATACAATATGTTACAAAAAAAAAAATCAAATCCGTTCAGTCGTTTTTGAGTTATCGGTGAACATCCATAAAAAAGAAGAAAAAAGATTCCAACGAATTGAGAACCTCCTCCTTTTTTGAACGCGGTTAAAAATAAGCTTTGAAGAAGTCGTTTTGATAGAGCCCAGTATCTTCGTTGATAAGTATTTCCTCCCCTAACGGCTAAGCCATAGTTTCAGGGTACCTGAGTATGAGCCTAATTTGTAAACCTTAAAAAAACTCATGAAAGCGCTTAAAGTGAATTCTTTTAGCTTGCTAAATACTAGTCATCGTCATGTAAATTGGTGCTAAATAAAAATGCGTAAAATCTTAAGAAAATGTTTCCATAAAATAATAAAATGACAACTTGGACTTATCTTAAAACTGTAATTTAAAAGGTTACTCTAATTTGAACTTTGTTGTAAGCAAAACAAGATCGTTTGTATTTTAGCTAGGTCACCGTAGCAACGTAAACTCCACCATTGTGATACTAGTAGGTGGTTTCAGTACCAATACAACGTCAAAATTAAAAATCTCTACATGTTTGACTAAAATTAACCTTATATTGTCATCAACAAAGTAGATTATTGTAAACCCCGTTACTGCTGGAGATACGCTAAAATAAGCTACCAAGATCTAAAGGATTTAGAACTTTAAGTTTAAAGTGATAAAGTTGAATATCACAATAACCTTGCTCTCTCAATCGACGGCTCTATCTTGACATTTACTATAGAGCTATCAATATATACGTATAAGGTTGTATTTTGAACAACCCACCGATGATTACTTCTGCGGTAGCTACCTGCCGTAGATCAGAAAAAAAGCAGACACGTGACCAGTCGGTCCGGCTTTTGAGCTATAGATTGAATATTAACGACTATTGCACCATTCGATTTAAAAAAGGAAACTATATTCTTATTTGAAATTGGCCTATACTTAGCTTTTTACCTAACATTTATTTAAGAGTTTCTTGTTTCTAATGTAGGTATGAAGATATATGTAGGTTATAAGTTTTTGTTACAAATATTTAATAGAAACAAACAAAAGGTAAAAAAAAAAGTAACCAGGACACGACGAAGTATTTAATTTTTTTCCCCTTTCATACATTCTTTTCTAAATTCGTCATAAAACTGTCGAGAGCACATTCATGTTTAATTATACATTAATCTTAACAAAACCTCACATATTCTGGCGTGATTAACTACATTAATTTATCTGTACAATATAATAATTACGAGACCTTTAACTATTACAATATTAGGTAGGGCTCTAGATGTATATACTACTGAAACTGCTAGTACACAGTCCCTAAGAGAAGCGAAATTTATAATACCTATATCTGAAAAGCAATGACACTATCTTAGTAAATTTTTGCGACATCTATGTTAAAAACGGTATTAAGTACTTCATTCAATTTTGGTATTTGGAATCCAGAAATTAATCAAGCTTATTTGTAACTATTTGAAAGGATGTCGTAACCACACATCTACCTAATTCCATTCATCTTGGGTAAGAAAACATCAATTATGTTCATTTACATAGAAATTCGGTCACCTAGACGAGGTCGCCATTTTGTACAAAACACCTAATTTTTATTACTATAAAGTATTTTACGGGACAATACAGATTTAAGAATAGAACAAGTAAACTACTAAGTTTACAATAGAAACATTCATTAGGTAATACCTAGATAAATATAAAATGTAAGTAGCTAGATATTACAAAGATGATAATCTAAAGACAGATGATTTTACAATTTAAGATCTCTAGGAAATATCATGACAATAATATAATACACATTGTACCTACAGTACGTTAATCGTTCGATGTAGAGATACAATTATTTAATATATTGTAGTTTAACTCGTGTATAAAATAAATAATAAAATATTCAACTAAAACAAAAATAAAAGTAATAGACAGGCTAAAGCGAACAGTAAAATGATCAATTAGGACAAAATTAATGCACTTGCCCATTTACCTAATTAATTGATTATAACATCAACTTCAATATCAAGAGTCATAACAGTAACGTAATGTTTAATTCTACTGGAACCGAGTTAAAGCTTTGTCAAAAATCCATAATTTATAATAACAAAATTTACGAATTATGAAAGAAATTAAACAGTACCTAATAAATATTTGATCATAATCTGATTCCAATAACTGCTAATGTACTTAAATTTACTAGAAAAATATGACATGTTGGTGGTAGTAGTAAGACTATACTGCTAATGTTTGCACTTCATATACAATTTGCAAAAAATATCTATAACTGCCACCAATGCAACCAGTCATTCAACAATTTGGTAACGAAAATAAAAAAGTAACTGATTATGACTAATCCACCTTTCGAACAGCGCGATACGAATACAACAATAAGCAGTCTCACAAAATATTTTACAAAAAATTCCAATAAACTATCTAGAAACTATAAATTTATCGGAGACGTCTTTAAAAATCATGAAATTCGTGCTTAAAGACTCAAATACATATTCAGCGCTATTATCTAGATATCAATATCAGGAATCGTTATCTACTCATTTACTTAGTCTCGTTAAAATTACAGAACATATCGTAATTAATACTATACACAAGTCGACAACACAACTAATCTTAGTAAGAGATTCTCTGGGACTCAAAGGGCGCACGGCGCAAGCGAAGCGTCCACGCAATTTACGTACGGAACGTATAGCGAATACGTTCCTAGAGTTAACTCAGGTAACCATCCGGATGGAAATCCTCACGAAACAGACCACAATCCTCACATTGTCCCTTGGAACTATCCTGTTACTCGATTTAACTGGCTATACCGTGGTGCAGAGGGTAAGTCCCAGAGAAAGGCGCGGGTCACTGATGATGCTTAGCTGGCGGGGCGTGGTGAAGCGCGACGTGATGTGGGGCGTGATGATGCCCGGCGTGGTGGTTGTGGTTGTTCGCGTTCGAGTTGTTATTGTTGTTCTGCGCCGCTTGCGCTGCCTGCCGCTGAGAATTTTTCTTATTCTTCATCCGTCTGTTCTGAAACCATATCTTCACTTGCCGCTCCGTCAAGTTCAAATTCCGCGCAAGCTCCCATCTTTTCTGTTTAGAAACATATGCGTTGAACAGGAACTCTTTCTCTAATTCGAGAGTCTGGAACTTTGAGTACGGCTTACGCTTTTTGCGCACCGTTACTTGACCGGTCCAATCGAGTGGGTTTGAAGACCCGCAGCCGACCCCGACACCAACTGACATGGACAGGGAACCTGCACAAACAAATTTCAATTTATTGACGGCATGTGTGTTTTAGATTCTGGGACAAACGGTTGGAATAAACAACTTCAAAACAATGTCGAACGCGTCGATGATTTTGGCACGAGTACACTTGTTTCAAATTTCAAAGCTGCCATTTTAAATGGATAATTCATTGAAATTGCGACACAATACTGTAAAGAGAAATACAAATTATGACTCATTTGGCTTCCATTTCACATATTTCCAAGACCTCAGTGTGCCGGTCGGCAGCGCGTTAATTAGGTTGCACGGAACGCGTTGCAAGCCGCATGACCGTACTGCATTACATTTTTAAGTACGAGACGCTATTTCCATGTCGCCTTCATAGCTTCATAGAAACAATTGTGGGCCGGTACGGCGCGTTAGAAGTAACACTAGCGATTTATGCGACCGGTCCTTTTGATGAGATCACCGACGATAAAGTTTGTATGCAGCCCACGATATTCTCAATAGCCGATGCGTGCAGCAAACTGCACCATTTCCTATTATTCAAAACGGTGCTCTTATGAACGTTGAACGGTGTTGAGAAATAGATGCCTCATTGTCTAGCGGATGGATGCAATGACTCGTGTCGCAAGAATTGTTTCTGCGACAGTGTTTTCTTGGGTGAACGTTTTTATCTATGTTTTATAATTTAGTTACTGTTTTACATATTCTTAACATGAGTAAGACTAAAGAAAAACACGCGATTTTCAGCTGAATTAAAACGTCTTCTATTAACATTATATTGGTATAGGTCAATCTATATATATCACGTGCTACGGAATTGTGTTTTGGGTCGTACTATCGTTACAAAATCATAAAAAAAGTATGCACGTTTTACTTGTTTAACTTTTTTCAATTATATATTTCATGTTGTATATTTCAGCTACTTGGTTTATATGATAAATGTAAATAACTATTCAGCTAAACAGAGTTCGTAAAACTGCCCTACCCTAATATTTAAATGTCGCCTGCGCGTGTTGTTAGCCCCACTTTTTATGCAATCCACGTTAAAGTCTATCATTTAAATGCTTAATACCTACTTCAATTTTGTCAGTTAGCCAGTCAGTTGTAAATGGGTTTTTTATCCTATTGTGATAATTCTTTTATAGAGGAAATAATTTGATTATGTTTGGTATTACAGTAGTATTTTTTAGATGTCATTATTATAAACACTCATAGGTTATAAACACTCTATGTCCGTAACTTAGCGAACAAAATTTTCTTAAGTTAAAAAGGTTCCAAAATGCAAAGATTTATCCAATGTTTTTTTTTCAAGCAAAGTCTTCTAAAGTTAGCAAACTGTTTAAAAAGAAAAGAACATAATGACAAGTCGAGTTGTCAATTATGAGGGAATAGGTAGCGATCAGTGGCAATAAAAATGCGGGATCTCTTCGACCGTAAAACTTTACCTACCCGACAGGGAGTTTTGTCTATCTCGTCGACCAACATTCCTTTGGGGTCTGACAACTCACCTCTGGACTTATCTCAAGGGAGTAAGGTTTACTTTTGATCAAATATATTTTTACAGAATTTTTTAAACTCGGTTGTGAGTGTTCTATAGAAACGAAAACTTTGAAGATAATATGAAAATAACTATAGGTCGTTATATGCTTATGATCATGTATCCTTAAGATACTTCCACGCATAGTGAACTCGCGGTTAGTATCAAGATCTAGCAGTTAATAGGAGGTAGCAACTAATGGAGCCATTCCACAAACCGTTTAGTCGTTTACTAAGCCATAAATGTACAAATCAAAGTCAATGTCAACCTCAGGTGGGCTGTAAACACACAATCATAAAGTGACGCGAACACTCGTATAACTTTTTCAACAATTGTTTCCTTTTAATGGGCCATTATATGCGCGTTTTACGCAAAATTATGTCAAGTTACACCTCTGCTGTAACAGAGGCGCGATAAACCCATCTTTATGGGTTGGCGATCGAAAGTGAACTAGCGCTTAGCAGTTTATGAATGAAGCCTTTTTATTACTCTTCTATTGACATGGCGGTTGTAGTAATTACGGGCTCCTATCGCGATTTGGGGAAGAAAACATGAAGCTAGTATTATTGCATGTGTGACGAGGTTTTATGAATCATAAACATGATACGAATCTGCTAGACAGGCTGAATGATATGCGCGAGTCGCGGCCTACGGAACTACGGTAGCCAGTACTCAGTCTCCTTTTATCGCCTCATCGACCTATAATATGTTTATTGCACCAATATTTGGTTTACAACCACTACACAATCAGTTTATTGTCTTAACGCTCAGGTATCGTGTTTATTTATTAGTTATACATTTTTATTGGCTGCTTTATTTTACGTAAACTTTAATTTATTGTCGGTTGTATAGCGTTTTACATTGCCTATAAAAAGGTGCTTACGGTTCGTTTTTAAACATTTGTAGCACGTGTTTCGTTCATTCATCAAATTTATGGTGTTCTGTGGGAAAACGTGTTGGTTTGTGGATTTGGCCTCCATTTCGATGCTAAGGATATTTTGTACAAAATACCTACTGTAAGTAGACATTTACACAATTTCACAAGAGTACCTATCTTACATAAAGTAATTTATATGGCTCATTTTTAGTTGTCGGCTATGCCGAGGGTTTTAAAGCCTTTTCGTTACTTCTTGGGATGCCTAGACAGAAGAAACAAGGTACTTTAAGTACTCGCCTAAAGTTGATTTATACCCTGTTGTTCCAGTTATACAATAGATTTTCGGATACAAAACTATTTTAAATATAATATATAGCTATTTCTAAAATTAAGAATAAATATTTTACGCAATCAAAAGATCTAAACAACGATGAACCTGCAAAACATGAATATATTCATGCCAATCAGTCGACTTCGATAAGAGAAACCAATGCAGTCAGCCATGATAGTGTGCATCGAACTGTTGATATGACACCCACATAGAGCTCTCAGCGGGGGGCGTCCGTGTGTGCGTGCTCCACACATACGCAACTCGCGCCTGTGTGAGTGCGTCGCACGCCATCTAGCGGCTAGTGGCGCTTCACCAACAGGTCAAGGTTGACAAACCCATAAGAAATTATTATTTACAAATTAACTTTATCAGCTTCAGCTCCACAAGACTCCCACTGTAAACTTTAAAAATAAAGTTTCACAAGTTTTTAGCAAGGTTTCCGCAGCTTGAAATCCACATTTCCGGGCACGAAACTTATCTGTTTATAAACGAAAAATGTTATGCTGCACAAATTGTTTGGATCACGATAAGTTTCTAAGATTACAAACAGAGCTCGGCCGGACGTCAGAAAACGTGAGCACCGGGCTCTAGGAACTCCCATAAATAATGCATGAGTAATACTAACCTGGCAGGGAGCCTGGAGGCGGGTACGGCGCGCTGGACACCGACTCCGGAGCGTAGTTCCGGAGCCCGTATGCGTCGTGGGAGAAGCCGGAAGCCTCGGACACCGCCGTGCGCCGCTCTTCGCCGCCCACGTACGACAGCGGCTGGTCCCCTCGCGGAGCCCCGTACGGGTAGTTCCAGCATGGCTGCGAGAACCCTTGGTGGCAGCCCCCGTCAGCGTACGGCTTGTACTCGCCGCTTCCCGCCGGCCAGAAGGGCAACGACGACTTGCGCTCCCGCTCCACGGGCAGATTGTAATAGGTGGGCGCCGCAGGGTACTGGTGCTCGAAGGAGGAAGGTGCGTCCGGCGGGTAGCCCCAGGGCTGCTGCGCGTGTCGGATGACGCCAGGCTCGGGGTCGTACCGCTTGGCCGGGATGTGCAGCGGCGGCTGCGGAGGGTTGGAGCCCACGCTGGCCGGCGAGGCGCTGGACGCGGAGGGCGGCGCGGCGGCGGGCGCGGCGGGTGGCGACCCGCCGGGCGGCGACGCGTGCGCCTCCTCATACAGCGCGCCGCCGACCCCGTTCATCATGGTCCACCAGGCCGGGCCGGCTGAATGCCCGGAGGCGGGCGCTGGCGACGCGGCAGCCGCATCGCAGGGCGCGCCGAGGCCCCCGACATGGTTGTCAGGGTACAGGGTGGCGGCCGGGCAAGCCACGGGGGATAGGGAGAGTCGCGGCCGGTTCACGCGCGTCGCGGGCACATCGCACCGCGATAGCACGCGTCCAGCACGCCGCAGCGGCACATGAAAATTAAAACGCGAGCCCGATTTAGAGCCGGACGAGAGCTGACCGCGGCGGAAACTTGCAGGAATCTATGCCCGCCCGCAGGATAGTTTAAAACTGGAGTAGGTTCGTCGAACGGTCACTGATAATTATGATAAGGTAACCTCCGGAGAGTAAGTTCGTAAACTGCAAAAAGTCTGAAAACTGTCGAAAATAGTTTTTATCGGTGCACAAAAGTTATGAAAAGTCGTTTTTAGCGATAGGTGATGACGCAACAGCTTTTTTTATTTTGTTGATTTGAGTGAGCGCGGATATTTTGTTGTCGCGAGTCGTGTGTCGAGCGACGGGCGAGTGGAGAACGCGAAGCGCGCGATCTGCGGCGCGGTCGAGCGCGGAGTGCCAGCGCGTTTGTCGGTGTGCCAGCCGCGCACACACGCGCGCACCCGCTCGCGGACATCTAGTGTCAAGCGGCAGAACTAGCGCCGCGCGCCGACCCGAGACTGACACGCGACTCGTCTCGTAGGCGGGCGGTTACCACGCGGGAAATCATTATCAAAACATTTTTGTTAATCTATAAAATAATTTAAACTATTTAACTGACTAGTTTAGATTTTTATTATAAATTTATTTATTTTATTTATAAATGTTGATATTTATTTTTAGGATCGAACTATTCTAGCTAAGTACAATCCAATTTAAAAGCAGAACAGATATTTTGCAATGAACCAGCTAACAATCTCATAAAACAATTTCACTTGCCGTAGTTTTCCGTACTAGCCGAGTAATAACCGCCTACGCGGCTCAAAGGGTTGTGGAAAGGCGCGGGTGCGTAGTAAAGCGATTAATGGAGGCAAAATAGCTATAAACTCCCGTTTAACCAAACTGCAAGCGTCACTCGACCATCGGTACCAATAAAAAACGCGAGACTTTATGACGGCAACTCACATTTTATTGTGAGTATAAACTTAATTTTATCGTCTGTTAATTTCACCACAAATAATGCTAGGTACTAGATTAAATTATGTAATTTTATAGCTATTGTCGAAGGCAAGGCCGTTGGCATTCAATAAATACAATTGAGATCCGTACCTTGTTTACTAATTAACAGAATTTTCATCAATGCTGAAGCTTTTCCGTGTATTTTACTGACTAGCTATGAAACTCTCTATGAGAAGCATAGTTATTTTTTATAATTTTAGTTTCTCAACTAGGGTTTTCTTAGTTATTTCATAACAGAACAATATGTAAGGATCAATTTAAGGTCATTTGTCAAGGCATAAGTATCTCTGGCTGTCGTAAGTAGACCCATCCCCTTCGCACCCTTCTTTCATTTTGTATAAACAGAACAATGCGTCGTACAACCAATAAATTTGCTTACAATTCACACCTTATACTTACTTGTTTACACAAGACACGGTGATAAAATATATCACCGAACAAAGGAAAAACATACTCGTACATAGCACCGTAACGCTAAATCTTGTTAACATGCCAACTTAACGTGACATTATGTTAATAGTAACCGAATAGTCAAAATAATACGCGATCTTATTTTTGTGGATGTAGTGCGAGAGTGCAGCGGTTTTTCATGACAAAAAATAATAAGCCTTATTTCAATAATTCGAACAAACTTTGTTTAAAATATTATGTAAGTTAAAGCAGATTTTTTTGTAGGTCATGTATTTTATACGTTTGCATTAATTTAAAAAAATCTGAACAGAAAACAAATTCGACACTACCCAGAACAATAACTATTTGTAAATTATATATTGTTATTTCTTTATAATTTCAAAAATTTATATTGATATAAAAAATTACAATTAAAAGTGGCTTAATATCTGTTTTTGCGAAAACGATATATATTAAAAAATTATACGCAAAATTTTAATTTTCTGAAAATAGTTTATCAAATCATTGAAATATTTTTTTAAAACGCTACTCGCTTGCAATACGACTGTTATACAACTAACAAAAGCTGTACCTAATTTCCCACACTTACAGTGTCGCGTACCAGTAATTGGTGTACTACAATGGATAAGGTTCAAGAATGGCGGCGATAAATTTGCTACGACTGTGAACGTGTCAGTAAAACTAATAACATGGATTATTTTGTCGCTTTGTAATGTAAAATGAAAAATTGTATTTACACTGGACTGGTATTGAGTTTTTTCTGTCTTACAAGTTATATTTTAAACCTTTCAACACTTTCCCAGCAGGCCACGAATGGTTATCGAAAAAAAAACACTATATATTTTTATAGTATATTTCGCTCCTAAGATGGGTCATACTTCTTGTCAAATGCCTAAATGTCGATAAAAAAAGAAACATTTGAATTTGCTATTCGAACTCTTCTCTGTATATATAAAGAAAGCAAAGACCTTTCAATCTTGAAATTTAATAGCGAACATAATGGGAGTGTTGCAGAGAGAACACTAGTCTCATTTACAAGTTCCTGTGTTTGTAACTGGCGGGAGAGCGGACATATCTCTGTCACGAGAAAGATAGGAACGCATAAACAAATCCCAAAAGGAAAGTAACATTATCTACATACAGCACAAACAACCAGACATGCCGAATGACAGAAACAAACATAAGAACAAGTGCGCGCCTGTATGGTGCCTCTGGAGGATGGATTTAGAATAAGGGGCAATACATAGGAAAAATGTTGACAGTATACTTTATAATAGGAGTTTTTATATTGCCTTTCAAAGGTACTGACACTTTGAATTAAAATAAAACCTGTATGGAATATCTGAGTGAAACTTTTTTCACACGGTTACTCTCATATTCTTAATTTAAAAAAATATGACATTTGATTGGTTGGCTTTCAATTGTTTTTACATTCGGCTTTTTAAGGTAGATATGGATATATCGAAAATTAAAACATTTTAATACAAATTCCGATACATAACGCAGCAGATTCTAATACTGTCAGATATAAATACTGTCTTTTGTGAGGACACGGCTAATTAACGCACTATGCTATTTTGGTTTAATCACTTTCGTAGCGGAAACTTCGACATGAAGAATGCATCACAAGGAAGACCCACTACTAAGGTAAAAATCATGTGATAACTTTACATAATTTTACTTACAGTAAAAGATTTAAGCAGTTTAGCGGATTCTTCTTAATGTATAGAAATATAAGATCATGGCGAAATACCATTGTGCTTTCTATCTAATGTTTGTTTATGTTATATATTTAGCTGGATGTTTAACGAGTGTGGGCAGACGAGACAGACGCCCCGCACTGCGTTCGTCCACGGTCCGTCTATAAATATTTACGTTAGGAAACTCACCAGGCCATTGGTCGGCCATGTAAACGTGGAAGGCAGATTCACTCAGAAACCAGATCACCAGTCATAGAAATTGTTCATTTCGAAATGATGGAAAGAAATAGCAATAGAGATATTTTATTCTTATTCATCATACATATTATATCATATAAGATTTCATATCGCTTTTGCTATATCGCTTTAGATTTTTCAAACTTTGATTAACTGGTATTTGTATGATGCAGTGAAAACATTATTGACAGATAAAATCATACCAGTAGGTATATTTAATCGGTAAGCATCTGCGCTGTTATACGAGTATTATACTCGGAAACCTGCTTTATGCGTAAATATGGCGTAAAAGTGAGCTTTCTTATCTTAAACATGTGCGCGGGAGTTGCGCAAACGGCTGCGTTGCTAACGTGAAAATCAGAAATAAATGGCTTCTAGATAAAAGAGATTGGGTTTTTGAAGTAGAGCGAGGTTTCAGACGCATTTTCGTTACTGATTATTTTTGAACAGTACAATTTTCGCGTAAAATTTAAACGTACTATATGTTTTGTGACTTTTTAGTTTTAGAAATATATATCTTCAGATTTCGTAAAATACGATAGTTCCTATTTCGATTGCACAAAAGACTGAACAAAAGTTTAAAAAAAAAATACGTAAAATCACTCTTCATATGACACTTCATACTAAATTAACAGGTGATTGATGTTGATGATTCAACATTTTAGTCGCCATGTGTTGAATAAAACTCCAAAAACAAATTTAATAGAAGAACAAAACGAAAATTTCAACTTCATTTATAACTGTTATTTAAAAATTATACTCTAATTTTAACTAGTTTTAATGTCATGTCATTAGAGTTTGTTTAATTTGAATAGGGTCGTGATTTCCTCCTTTTTTACTTTATATCATTAACATAGGTATATATCACCTCAGCACTCTTCTCTTAGTAAACAGACCCCGTAGAAAACTGATTATTCACAACCGTAGTTTTCTAAGCCATTACGCACATGGCCCATAGTTTGGTAGATATTCTTGTAATACCAGTCGTATTGAAAGACTTCGGTACGGTAACGAACACGAAGATCATTATCATTTGCGTATGTATGACCACCCATACGGTATCTTGATACTGAACGTTCTGGTAAAAGTTCCAAGATACCAGTTCGAAAATCGTTCACACCATCGGCGTTTAACTATATACCTACTCACTATAACTTGTAGTATTAAACTGCAACAACTACCGTTGATCGAGTAACCAATTGAGGTTAAAGCTCCTTAAAAATTACGGCCGCATTATGCCTATCATGATTCTTCATAATGACGGTATAACAACGACTTCTTGTTTTATTTTGCGCTTAAACTCTAGATTTAGATTACTTTACACTTCGAAAAATGTTTGACTTGATATTGGCTCTTTATAATAAATTTAATATATTTATAAAAATGTACAGAATATTAGACAATAATATAAAATATATTAAAAACAGTTGAGCTATCTAAGGACCGCATAAAACGTTCTATATATAGCTCAACTGATTCAGATCACTGCCAGAAACAGCGTCCCCAAGACACTGACGATATTGCTACGTTGAATGGCAATGCTAATAGGCTGGGCCAGTTAGGAGCCAGTTCTTGGGTCACGCGATGTTATCTACCAAAGCTACCAAATTTTTTACCATTTTATAAAATCCAATGAATATTTTGTTATTCATAAACGTTTACAGCTTTTCAATGTCCTGATTTTGTTCGGCTGCCAAACTGCAGAAATTTCTTATTTGGGACTTTCTCTCTTTGTCGGCTTGTATTGAGTAAAATGAGCTACACAATAAATTTTGTGAAACATTTTTATTATAACGCAGTTTATGGAACGATGCTTTGTGATGTAATCAATGACTGTCCGACGAGTAAAGCTATGTACTTTAAATTCTACTACACGTAATTTCCACGTACTATATTATACGCTGGCTTTAATTATCAACTGAATGATTATATATGTGATAAATTATGGTCGTGTACGTTTATTGCATTTATTAATTTTTACTATGCATATTTTCTTGGTAATAAATGCGACATCATTGACATAAAATAAAATAAATATAAATAATAGTGAATAAAGGTCCAAAATAATGATAAAATATCCTTTCAAGTCTTTATACTCTTTACTATACTTACAGAGACACGACGTAAAGAATTAAATTTTGAGACGATCACTTTTAATCATTCATAAATATAAGGTTTATAAAAAAATAAATAGAAATACCTACGTGTTCTGTCAATAATATTTCTCGATAAGAACAATTTCAATATAAGTTATTAAAGGCGTGTCTCTAATATTCACCTTGTCGTAAACTCGCGAGCGACGACTGCGTAAAAGGGCAAGGCAACCTGCAACAAATAATTGAAATTAAATAACATTAATTTGTCCTGAATTACAAACATCTGTCTGCAAGAAAACGGAAATTGAATGTGTGCTGAAAAGGGGATTCGTAATTGCAAGCAAAACAAATGAGCATGCAGAAAATTGCTTTAGAGCATTTCGGCGGTCTTACGTCATGCCGAGATAGAAATATACCTTAAGAGAAAGAGAGAGAAATAAGCATAGATTTTTTGACAGTTTTTAATGAAATGATGACAAAAATCTATGCTTGGTTCTTGATTTGTGTTTGAGTTTTCCTGTAAAATACGAGTCTTAGTCATTAGTTATGTTTGATTGGTCACGGACTTGTCATTTATTCCGTGTTCATACGAGTTTAATTAATAAAGTTGGTATCAACAATCGGTTTATAATCAAAGGCCTTACAAGACAATACTACCAAATAATTAATTAGAAACGAGGTTGAGCCAATCACAGAGCAGTAAAACCTTATTGGGCACGAATATGTTTTGAACATGTTAATTTGTGTTAATTGCTTGGCCCTGTGTATCACCCTATAAACTATGTTCTTTACGATATTTTACAACATTTTATGGTCAAACTTTCTGAAAATCGTTCCGGTACACCCCAAAATTTGCCCTATTTCATGTACTCTATAATTATTGTTTATACTAATTTCTAGTTTGTTCCTTTTGAAAGCTGTAAAGCAGCTGAAGGTTCTATAAGTGGACGTGTTTAAAAATAACCGTATTGAAACTAAGTCATTGCGTGACTAACAAGGGAACTCCACTTAAATCATCGCCACTCATTAAACTTTAAATACTTTCAAGCCAGTGTATTTCAAAACCCGACCCACAAACATCTGACTGAGTACCCATTGCTACATTTTAGTTCCTACTAGAAAATAAATTATAAGTAAATCCTTCCAAACTCATTCGATATGGTGGGTAGTCACGAAGTTTACATAAAATAGGTGATTTGCGCCGAATGCCGTGGTTTTTTTCGTATTCTTAAGGGGAGCGCCCGCCCTATGAAAAAACATGTTTACAAGACTTTTTAGGATATTTGTACGTATTCAGAAGTCGTAAAATCCAGTTTAGTGTACTTTGGCAATTCATTATGTTTTTAGGCTTAGTTGTAAATTATAGATAATACCACATTATAATCACACTAGTACTATTAATCAATTAATGATACTAGTACCTACATATTTTTTTAATGTAGAAGTAGTATATCAGTAATGTGGTAGCAATAACGCAAGCTCTGCTTACTTTAGGGCCATTATTTATTTATTATTTAATGTATTCTACGGTTGTTAATTTAATTGAATGTTACGAAATGTATCACACAAATACCTACTACAGGAACCAATCTACTTTAATCTTGAAGGGCTCCAAAAGCTACGCCAACGTTAATTTGAAAACTTTCTGAATGTGGGTAAGTCGTCGTTCATCTAACTTAGTACCTCCCGAACTTGGATTAATCCGTTTTGCCTCCAACTTTTTTCCTTCTTCGTCAAGTGAGTAAATAGAGCAAAAGAACTATGGCAGAGGCCACTCGACTTGACATTTACGACTCAATCCCGAAACATAGGCCGCTTGTACAGTCGTCTGGCAGACGGTTGCGCCTATCTCCAAATTAATTAGACCTACCCTCTTTCGGGTAAACACACCCAAGGTTACATACCCAGGGTTCCCTTTATTTTGGTGGGCTGTTTTGAGCGGTCGCAGTGACTAGTGAGGTTATTACAAACTGTCAAGTTATGTTATCCAAGCCACAAGTATTATCAGAAACGGTTTTCCCATGCTTAGTTAGATACAGCTAATACTGCGGGAGTAATCTTTGAGATTTGACACTAATTTGCAGTATTGAGTTTTGGAATTATTATATCACACTATAGGTATATAGATATTAATTATGTAACAAGAACATATGTTATTTATGTGGGTACTTAAATGTTATGAATATTCCTAGTAATGATATTAAAATCAATCTCAATATCAGAGTTAAATGTTATGAAATGTTCATACTTCCCTTAAACGGCATAAACTCAATACACGTATTCTACGCTATTACTGGATTATAAATAAGATTATTGAAGCCGTCCTCAACTACCACAACTTGTACTGAATACATCAACAGCGCCTCTAGCGGATATGCGAAGAATCTCAATTTTTACATTTGAATGTAGTTTGGATTTGGATTATTAATAATGAATTATCAAGGATTATCTAGAATTAGGCAACAGTTAAGGAAATTTAAAATTTGTTTAGAAAATATTAAGTGTCGTTTCGGTACATTAAATTGAATAAATAACAAAATTTTGATTTGAAGAGACAAACATGTTGTTTTGCTAAAAGACACAACACAATAACGATATCTTTATACAGGGGGAGGGGTTTGTCCAAGAGGTTAATGGTGCGAAAACTGACTGGATCATATCCTTGGGTTTACGACACGAGAAAACGGCCGATTCATTTGCAATTCTAAACTGCGACTTAGCGATGCCCCAAATCGAACAGAAGATATCAAAACATCTTTTGAATGTAGGTAAATTTTTATATAATACATAGTTATTATGATTGTATTAACTACTAAAATACAAATAAAAATAAATAAATAAATAATCCCGGACATTTTTCATGGACTCCATCATTATGAATATTGGAACACCTTAATTGTTATTATCAGATTAGAAGTGTAGTTTTGTCAATAATAATATTTTAGTATGTATAATGTTGGTATGTGCGCGCTAATCAAACAAATGCATGTATGTATACGTAAAATTCCAATAATTCCAATAATATAAAATTGTATTATTACTTGTTTTTCAGACTGTGCAAAGAAAGTGCTGCCATCTGCACACATTTTCACAAACATTCAGAAAATATAAATAGACTCTTAACACCCAAAAACATAAACTCAAATATGTTTTTATTCAATACAATCACAAGAATAATTTTAATGTTTAATTATATTGGTGGCATCTTCATTTTGGCACAAAGTTTAAAAAATTGCTCATAAAACTTGATCTCTATGATAATGCACACTTTGTTTTTGTGGAGCACATTGGATGAAATGATTCAATACGCCTTGTATTGAATCATTTCATCTCTTTTTAGGAAAATTTAATGGAAAGACACAGAATGCATAAATCATAAACAGATCAAAAAAACACCATGGTCAATTATCTTGAAGCATACATGGCATAGTACTATACGCCAATATAATAATAAACTTCATGCCGGATCCTGACAGTTGGCCTATGCGAGCCGATAGTCGGTGGTCCCACTATTTGCTATTCCAATCACTCTCATACACCAAGGACACACTGATTGGTAATCGCTACCCACGGCATAGATCGTTCGACTGATACAAGCATCGATCGATGAATTAGAATGTCTATAGATACGAGTTTCCGTGGAACGATTTTCATGCGTAGAACAAATTCGAGGAAACTTTACTGTGCAATACCTATGTAAATTTATTGGTGGATCGGTAACGAGTAAGTGCGCCTTTTGGGTAAGTTTCACATTTGATTGGGTATGCAATGTAAAAAGTTAGAGAGAATGGGGGAATAAACTGAAAGAAGCAGGCATTTCCTGTTCTAAATATTTTATGTACCTTCGTGTGTAGCTTTGGATTACGAGTACTTCTAACTAGTTGAAATACCTACATAAAAACGAAAAATTGAAATAAAGGAAGCATGTTCTGCTATGGACAACTTACGTGGAAGTTTTGACCGAAAAAGTCGTAAAAGGTCTTTATTAGTGCAAAAAATAAACACTTTTGCCATCAAATTAAAACGTCAACGTGAATAACACAATCACAACTCTGTTGTGACTTTGGATTAAAACATTTTCGCTAAGCTATAAATTAAGAGCTTCGAATTAAAATGACAGGGCGGGTGGGTCAAAAGAATTGTATATATTTGCAGGTAGCATTTTTTTATGCAAAATCTTATTTTGTTTGATTGTAGGTTAAAATTATTGCAATACTTACTTATGATGGAAATAAAATAAAATTGAATGACGTAACCTTAATAAGACCAATAGCGATAAAAAATCCTGGTTTAAAACTTAAGTTAGTTGAATTCAATTAATTAGTATAGGTGTGTTATTATGAACCCAGGCTAGGTCTACTCTCTATGTAGGTACCTACAACAGGAATTAACAGAATGAGTAATTTATTTCTGACTATCTGCTGCCTGTGGCTTGGCACGCGTGGTTCTCTTCTTAAAAATAGTCTATGTCTATCTCCTAATTTAATTTCATCAAGATCAGTCCAGCTGTTTAGCCGTGCAGATGGATATACTTTAAAATTTATAATAATTGCATGTAAGTGTGTAATAGGGTTAGGTTAATATCAGTTTAGTTAGACAAATATATCATGCATTCATGACTCTATAGTATAGTAGACACTGTAGTTGGTACCCTTAAGCAAGATAATCTTATAATATATAATGTGTCAAATATTAAAATACAATATACAATATAATATTATAATGATTAAAGCGACAAGCAGTAACATGCAATAAAAATGTAAATTATGCCGTGGGCGGTTCAAGCGACTCGCGCTTTGTCGTGCGTAAATGCACTGCACATAGCTAATGTACTTACATTACTTACAGTACTTACGTACATAAGATATTTACTGATAAGAA
This sequence comes from Lampropteryx suffumata, assembly GCA_948098915.1. Taxonomy (NCBI): domain Eukaryota; kingdom Metazoa; phylum Arthropoda; class Insecta; order Lepidoptera; family Geometridae; genus Lampropteryx; species Lampropteryx suffumata. The sequence goes on from OX402559.1 coordinate 7,651,875, forward strand.
ACATAAGATAACAAGTAACTCTCTTAAGTATTTTCCAGGGGCAAGAAGATACAAATTAGAAATTTAAGAAAAATCCTAATCTTTACTGTAACGAATTTGAATTTCATATCCAAATTACGGAAGTTATCTAACAAAGCGTGAAATAAGAGCATTAATTTATAAAACGGGTACCCTTTTATCAAAAACCAATCTGTTTAAGAATTTGCGTCAAGCAAGAAGTGGTATTATCATATATAAAATAAAGTTTAAATTCAAACCTTAGTATCATGTTCTGTGTGGCGTCGCCGCCTCACCTGTTAGTAAGGTCGACCACGTGGGAGCCGCGCCCGAACCTTACCAGCTACTCGCCTGCAACAAACAGAATTAGTTTTAATAATACATTTTATGGATACTGGTAGTCAATGTTTCGTCGAGATTCACAATACATCATTCTTGTATAACATAAAAAAAATACTTAGCAAAAAAACTTACACGCCGCCCTTATAAACGCCTCAAAACTTGAACACGGCCTAAATACTGCTTAAGATTCGCCCTGTCTCTATTTGTCATTATCTTACAAATAGAGAGGGCACTATTTTAAACAGTGATTAATTTTTGTCAAAAGTTAAGAATTAGGTAAGGTAGCGTTTGCTTTTAGCGTTTGCGTTCTAGGTAAAAGGTTGCGTAAAAGGTCTGTAACTTCAGAACACCGACTGAAAAAAAATTGGTTTGAAAACATCGGTACTTTAGAGAGTACCTACCGATATTTCAATATTGTGTCAAGAAAATTAGAAAATCAATTTATTTATTTTACTAGTTATCAATTAGTTAATTGCCCCGTTTTTTAACTCTTAAATATTAGTACCTGGATGTCCGAGCTTTGCTTTGTATGAAACACGAATAAAACGACGTTTTCTAAAAGTGAAACCTAACTAGATCGATTTATTGCTCCCGAAATACCTACTAATCGCATACCTACTAAATTTCATGAAAATCGTTGGAGCCGTTTCCGAGATTCAGATTAAATATATACATATATACAAGAATTGCTCATTTAAAGGTATTAGATGTCCGTGATATAATTTTTAAAGGTTAGCTTTTGTGTTTATCCATTACAAACATGCTTACAAATTTCTAATTCTAATTCTTATTTCTAAAACGTATGGTTTTTAACATAATTTTGACGGGATAATACCATGATATATGAGTTTTTCTGCTTCCCGATATTTCGGCGCAGTTGTATGCGCCATGATCACGAGATAAACTAGGTTAGCAGAAAAACTCTTCCCTATCCCGTATTGAGTGAAGTTATACAAAAAATAGTAAAGAATAAATAAATACAATATTGTATAAATTTAAGCTTATTTGTGAATTGCGATGATTATAAGGACTAAAAGCCTACGCAGCATCTCAGCCAAGCGCCGGTACTCAAAGTCCATTTGTGCAAAAACGTTTTACAGCTGACTCATGCCTATTACTAGCTATCCCATTCGCCTTACTGACTTCGTTTATATTCATTAAAATAAAGGTCAGTAATATTCCTTTGTAAATCTAAACTAATAATATAAACAGAATATATTTTATCTCTGATTGTAATGGATAACCACTAGGTACTGACTTATTTTTAAGAATTCTTCAACATAGATTAAACATCGGAGTGTGTTTTATTCCAAACAATTTTAGATCTCTACGAAAATTGCAATAATGTAAACCAAATGTATCAAACATTTATATATAAAAACCACACAAAGTCTTTATTATGTCTGACTCTTATACATATTAAAGTTACAATTAGCTACTTTCTGTTCAAATTAGTCAATGAAAAACGGGTAGAATCAGAAAATGATTACACCCATGCGAAGCCAGGGCCGATCGCTAATTTAATGTACTTAACAGCGAAGCTTTTCGATTCTCGACTTTACTCTGTAATCAATGTTGCGCAAATAGCCACGATAAATTGGTAACATGCATTTATAGAATTTTACTACGCAGTTAAACTTTAAAAAATGAGTCCTCTCTCTGTGGGCTTTATAGGGCAAGTATGTTATGGATATGTAAGTACTGGTACGTTTTTATATAAAAAGTGTCATTGGGAAACAATATTTTCTTTATTCTATTACTTTGTAACATAAAGAGGCTTTTGAGTCTCACAATAAAGTCGTAAAGTATTAAGGATTATGTTGTGTTGCTTTATATGAAAGAACTATGTCAGTTTTGTATTATTATGATCACAAAAGAAACAATATAACTACAAACGGTTTTTAATCGAAAATAGTGCATTATACACAAATTTTACGACACTAAAACTATTCAAAGTATATTCAAATATGCATCAGTTTCAAATATCTACTAATTTCAAAGTTCACCTTGCGGTAAATTAAAAGTAGGTATTAAACATTGATAAGTATTTTGATAATGCTGTCGACAACTCATGCTGTGAGCGTCGGAATTTTTGATCATTTTATAGCAAAGTCGTTATTATTGGGAAGCCAAAGCTGCTCAAAATCATATCGAAAAAATTAACAGTATACTAATTTGTTATTTCTAAGATTACTTATTTTTATTATTAATTTCTTCCTGCGTCTTAACAATATTCATAGAATTTAAAACTGAATTCACTATTATTTTCTATTGTAAAAACCCTTAACATTTATACCGAGTAGGTATAAACAAAATCGACGGTATCGATTACACAATGGGGCTTCCATTAGCAGGGTTAGAAAATGGGTGCGAGCCTTGAGCCTCCCTAGTAAACGGAGAAATCTCAGCATTAAATGCCCACACGAGCGAGAGGAGACGGGCTATACTAGCCCAAGGAAAACAAGTTTAAAGTTTCATCCTAAAAACGTTTAATACCTGCATAATACAAAGTACTTGTATATAAGCTGGCAACTTAGTACAAGTTATTGTAGAAAAAAAACTTATTCGTGCCACTAGTTGTTTCAAACCAACGCGGTAAATGGATTAAAATGCGCCTCATTCAAAGTGAGACTCTAAAGGAGTCTCTACACATCAAGTATGCCTGATGACGTGATGATTAAAGAATAGACGAAAAACCTACGCTGTGACTATTTATGTTTATGTGGTGCATGCACCCTTTTGGTATTTCCATTTATCTAGATATATTCATCTTTTTATCTAGTCCAAGCAGTTTTTGTTCTTAAACCTTTACGCTTTTTCAAACGAGACAGTGACCTCCAGTGGTAAGTATGTTTGAAGCCAGTTCGTGCCCAGTCTCCTTTATTTTTATCGTTCGTCCCACTTAAGGTACAAGTACAAGATTGAAAACTGTTCGCAATATTTCCCCTTAATTTGCCCGGACATTTTTTCTCCGGCAATAAAATATTTACGGGGCTCAGATGAATTTGAGAGCGTCCTCGATCTTCCACTTGAGCGAATTAATTCATTTCATGAACAAACAATATAAATATTGAATATTTATTCGAGCGCATGTTTATGTTGTTGTTTTCGATATTACCGTTTTATGAAAAAACGCATGATTTTTTGTAATCTTATAAACATAAGAGAGCTTAATTTTTTTTAACGAAGTTGAGAAAAAGTTAATACGTTTGAGTAAAGAATAATATTGAATAACATACAATTATGTAGGTAATTTAAAAAATATCCTGAAAGCCTAACGTAAAACAAACAGTTTATTTATTCTATTTGACACTCTTATATTGCTGAGCTTTATAATACACGATACCTAAAATGTTTCTCAGGAAGCCTTTCAAAACCCTAAGCACGTAGGTACTCAATCCCACCACATATCTATACCACACGGTAGGTATACATAAAGCTGAGATTTTGCAAAAACTTGGTGCATTGGTCTCAAGTTCTCAGAAGTGCAATATCAGTGATCTTTCTGTGGACGTCGTTACGCCGCGGATGTGACGATGCACTTACAGATAGGACTGTATGAACAACTTTATAATAAAATCTTCTTGCAAACCCACAGTATTAATATATAACCTACAATGACATTACATTGCCTTTAGAAACTAGCGACTTACCGCCTTACTTATAAACGCCTCTTAGCTGCTTGCTTATGATTCGTCCTATCACTATTGTGACACTATTTTAATTTTATTTTTTTACTCGTTTTATTGCATGTTTTATTCAGTAATCTTAGCAGAATTCTAATAAATAAATTGTGACTACATAGGACAAGTATGGACTATTGAATTTAATGTGTATTATGTGTTTCAATGTGATTTGAACGACGAGGAATCTCAAGAAAATTCTAGACGGCCATTCCGCGATGACGTTTAGAATTGACAATTGACCATCGACTAAGACTTTATTAACAAACAAATTGACTATAAACAAATAAAAACACTGACACTGGCAAAATTTACATCATTATGTCACATGAAATTTTTTGGCGTAAATTAAGAGACGTTTCTAAGTAAGGCCGTTAGTACCTACATACATAGTCAAACAGATCCCTAACACAAGACACCGTACGAACGTCATCAGAGAAGTAATATAAATTTGTCCATATTTTGTATATATGTAAGTTTTAAAGTTTATCTATGGGCCAATATTTTTGTTGCCTGATAATAAATAATTTATTATTATAATATAAATGTTTTGAAGTGATAACTTCTTATATGAGGGTAAACCGCTTCGTCACGTAACGCGTTACGGCCCCTGCCGTAACGCTGTCTGCCTGGCTCCCCTTTCTCTCACGCATACGACAGCGGTAGGCAGGCTCCTCCTCTCTCACTCTAACCTACAGCGCTAACTAGATTAGTTTAAGTTATCACTTCTGTCGACGTTTTTTTTTGTATTCAGAAGTATCTATCAAGTAGACACAAGTCCTTGAGAAATAGAACGGGAAACAAATTTGGTGCCTAATATAAATATTTAACTGTTTTTCACTTTGACTTCGTGTTTTCTTGTAATAATTCTACAGTAACACAATAGTTCACTCAGACAGAGTGAGTTTTGTCACGCCAGAGCTAGTCACGCTAGAGGTTTCAGAATGTAACTTTCCTTTTATAAGAACTTTTTTACTGTCACGAGTTTTAGTTGAAGTTTCTTTGATAGGTTTTTAATACACTTTTAGGGTTACCCAACTAGCTAGGGTCCCAACAACCTCTAAAAACATATATAGGTATAGTACATGTTAGTTAGTTATTATCACACTTGAAATTGAAATAAGTACATACCCAAGTTCTCGGGTTAAACATGCTCTAGAACTTGTCAAATTGTAATTACGCAATACATGAATCGCTTTTTCATTGTTATTTTCATTATAATTAAAACTAAGCGAATTCGTTCTAACCAAGCTAATAAAAACATTAACTTATTAAATTTATACCTAACAAATATTATAGAATCAGGTTGTTTACTCTAAGACTTTTATCACTATAAATACCGCAGTTGCTCGTATCTCGAGTTTCGCGAAAGCGCTTTAGCATAAAAATGTAAATGGGAAGAGACATAGGTACAGTGGAACAGAAAAGTTAGTAAAACCGTGAAGCCATATATAATAAAAAAAATGCTTGAAATCTCAAGCCTTGCGTCTTTAAGGCAATTATAAAGATTTGTTAATAACTTTTGAAAACTAATCATTGAAAACACAAAACGTGGACCCGTTGTAGCGTCTATATCATTTTAAAAATTAACGTTATGATAGTTTTATTTACTGATATTTCTAGGACTGTTTTCATAATGCATTTTTTATACAACTGTACATTGACATGGAGTGCATGCAAGTGCATCAAGTAAACCTTTATGGTTGAATGTCATAATTTAGGGGGGCGAGAAGACTCTTTGTTTTGCCCGCTTTACGACTTGATAGCGAGTCGTGCAATCTGATACCTAAGGCTCATGCCCGTGCATATTGTCATTGTGCATATTGTTGGCATAAATATTTTGTACACTTACAATACGTGTTAGAATTATTTCTTGCTTCACCTTTTCAGTACCTACTCGTACCTATAGGAACTACGGACACCAGAATGGCACATGCTTTTACTGTAAACTCTGTTTTAAAGGAATTTTTGTTATGTTATTTTATTATTTGGTAATTTTCTGGATAAAGCTGGACAATATGTACGTATTCTTAGACTCTTTTCGTACAAAGCAAAGCATAACGATACCCAGGATTTAGTCGTATTACACAAAGAACTTAATGCGAAAACTTGATATGAAAGACAAACATATTGCATGATAGGACGCGAGGGGACTCTGAAATGATTCTATATAATCCCAGGACATGTGTGTCTTATGGACTTTTATTAAACCACGTATTAAGGGAAACAATATCTTCAGTGCAGATGCTTAACCGTTATGCTGATATCAACTTTAGACAAGAACTTTTGCATTGTTTGTTTCTCTGTAATAAAACGGTAAACGTGTTTTTTGGTCTATGGCCAAAAATAATATTACAGATTTTTATCTCTTACGTTTTAGTAGGAATATATTGTTAATTCACTTTCTAATACTGTGATGGTCATAGGTGTTTGTTCTGTGTCTGGGTATTATAAAGTATCCTATGTATTACAAAATATATATTCTATCAGTCATCTAGTCACTGTAATATAAGCTGTGCTTAGATTAGAACTAGATGGTGTTATGTGTACATTGTCAAACAAGTATTTTTTATTTTTTTATCATTCATGTTGAAAATGGAAACACGAAAAAGACGCACGCTTATTTTAATTAGTGAACACATAAAGCATTTTTATTTTCACCGTTTCAAAATACCCTTCTTACATCTGCCCTGAAAATTATTTCAGTCGGAGCTCTAATTCTGGTACATTTGCGATGAGCTTAGCAGGAACGAGAGAGCGGCGCGCTTTTCATCTTTGAAGCGCAACATTTACATTTTCGTCTCATTTATTTGCTATTTCGGGCCACCTTCCCCCCTTATTCCCACCCCCTCCCAACGCCCTCACTCCAATGAATAAGTCTCAGCGTGCGTCAGAGAGCAAAATTGAGAAGGAACGCTCTATAAAGTCTAATTAAGTTTGAAGTGAATGCACAAATGTACGGATATATAAAAATGTCTATAATAAAGGAGAATTTATTTTTCGGCGCGTCAAGTATTCATGAGAGAATTTATGAAATGCTTGCGGTTGCGCGACTGCTCACAATAAGCTTATTTTTTTATTTCAGCGATGTTGTACTTTTCGTGGCTTATCTCTTGAATAAAACGTATTTTTTCTAGCGAAAATGCATAATGTACGAATGATTCAATTATATTTATGAGCGCAAGTTTTTGGCACCTACTCTATTTTCTTTGCCCGATCAATAAAATCTGAAAGTTTATACCGATTTGTACATATGTTTAGATAATATATCACTCAGCATAGATATTAGACAGGTGATAAAAATCCCTTTAAATAATCCTAAATCTTTTAGTTCCGAGAGTAAATCAGAACGGAAATTTGAAAAATTCGGTAAGCAGGAAGTTAGATGGCGCATGATCAGAATGTAATTGCCTTATTCCGGTTTTTATTAAGATATTTTTACGTAGAAAAGCCGTTTGTTTGTTATTCAACGGACGTCTCGCATAAAAATAATGCGTCCCTTACGCAAACCTTTTGTCTTCGGGGCGGTGACGCTTCTATTATAGAAATCATTTTGGTCTCCACCCTCCCTCACTTGGCATTCGAGGCTTGCATTTGGGCAGGATGCAACTGGGATCCGTGATTGAATTATCAAAATAGGGGATTCTAATTAGATTTACCTTCGATATACTTAATACATTTCCTTTCGATATATAGATTGATATTTTTTGTTTTATAATAAACCATCTATCCTGGCCAAAGCTGGTAGAGAAAGAAAGAAGGCCACATTATTATTTGACCCACAGCACAACCAAGATCTAATTATAATTTAGCTCAATGGTTATTAAAGCATTTTAAAAACGAGTTGGGTATTACCTAGATTCTTGTGTGGGGCAAATAGGTCCCCGTCTCAGCATAACGCTGCACCAGATCGATGTAGAATGGACAGTGGGGAGACCAGAACGGAGAAACCCAAAAAAGAACTATAAACGTTTCAGTTTTCGGTTTCCGTGCCAAATTATTCAAATTAAGTAAAAAAGGAGCTCCGATTTAAGGTATTACAAAGGCAAACGTAAGAATTATTGTTTTCTAATTAGTACCTACTAAGAAAACATATTTCCCGAATATTCCCAGGTTATAAAAACTGTTAAAAAAGGTAGATATTAACTCTAGCGTAAGGATAGCACACATAGCCGATCATCGATAGAAATGTAGGGTAAGCGCACACACGGGTTCCCGATAGAAAAACAAGAAAGGCCCGGAGCAATCCCGGAATATAAATCGCCTTGTTATATTTTCCGGGACATTGTGATTCATGAAGTTTGCAGACCCTGACGGTTCGATTTCACGGATAAAAACACACTAGTTTAAGATTACAATGTTGTTAGTAAAACGTAGGTATAACATGTACAAGAATCTCTACCACGCTATGTTAAAGATCACATACGGAATTTTCTTTTTTTACTCATATAAATTACTAATTTGTGTACGAGCCAATTACGGTAAAAATATGAAAAACAAATAAATAAACAAATAAAGCTTGTATTATGGATACCACATGACTGATACACTTTTTTATATACATACGTATTATACATAGAAAAACCCAGACCCGAGACAAATACTTGCAGGTCATACAAACATTTGTCTTGCGGCGGGAAGCGGGACCTAGGCCCACCTTAATATAAAACCAAAGTTAGGTTTTATTGTTTAAAAATCTATGACTTTGACTGTAGGTATGTTTTTTTTCTGAAAGTTAAAATATCCATGTCGTTTCACTTAAAGGTAGAACACCTTACTTTGTATGATAATGAAGGGAGTTGCAATTAACAAAAAAAAGGTTGCCTACAAAATGAGCTCAAGTTTTTATTCAAACCGGTGTCGAAGCAAAACTCCCAAGTTATTAACATTCATATGTAAATCGGCCATTCCCCACAGAGCCTCGTCAGCGAAGGCTTTATATCGAGATAAGACTAAGTAAAGTGGGTTTATTTTTACCGGCCGTAATCATCAACGAACGATTCAATGTTCCGCCGCTGATAATATTCATAATGATTATAGTATTTTTATAAACAGTTGGTTTGTATTAATTTTTCTTGAAGATGGTTTCTTGAAAACTGTTATTGGCTTGAATTACCCACCTACTCCTTCGCGTAATGGCAACAACGGTATTTTTATAGTAACTGTTTGAACTGGCATTAAATAACGAAACGGGTAAAAACTTAAGTCTTCTTTTTCTTCTTCCTATAATGGCTTCTGTCTTGATGACAATTTTGCTGTGTTAAGTGATTTTGTTTTGTTATAAAATCGCCAGAAAGTTGCAGTCGATCGTCATTTGTCTATTCTAAATATCATCGCGGAATGGTAGTCTATATGTGTATGTTCTTGGATCTCTCGTTCAAATCAAAACAGAACTTTATACATTTAAACAAATGAATTATATCATTTGCTTACTTGTGAAAAAAAGGCACAATTTATTGATTTAAATTCCGCTATGATTATTCATTAAAACATGACGTAACACGAGAAAAACGAATTAACTAATTACAGTATCGGTGACACCAACGACAAAAAAATATTTAAAAAAACCAGTGTTTATCAAAAGGTACAGAACTGTTACATATCATTTCTCATCGTCTCATACGTCTCATTTGAATCATTATTCTCAAACGTCAATAGAAATAATGGTTTGTCTCAGCGTACGATACAATAGAATAGCAGAATAAGAAAGCAGTCATTGCGTAACATCGAACAAAAGGTCGCAATATGAATATGAATAGACTTCTTTGCCGAAATTACGAACGATGACAATAGAAAGAAAGCATTTGTTTCATTTCTATTTTCGTGTCACAATACATTTAGACTTGAGTAGATATTTAGGTATTTATACAGTAGAATAGATGATACTTCGTTTGACATTTTAAAAAGTAATAACTCTTCGAAAATACTTAGTTTTTTATCATATCACATGTTATGTTGCTATGATTGAAGCGAAATTTGTTGATTAAAGTTCCGCTATAATCTTAGCAATAAATTGTGAGTTTTTAGCACGAGTGTAAACAATTTAATTATAACTTTATTATTTTTCTTTGCAATTTGTACGACAAGTAGGGATCCAAGGAAATTCTAGACGGCCATTTCGCGATGACGTTTTGAATAGACATATGACGATCGACTGAGAATTGTTGACGATATTATAAAAAATAAAATCTCTTAATAGTGACAAAAGTGTCATCAAGACATACCTTTGCGATCGAAGAGAAAATAAGAAGAATATAATATACTTTGTGAACCATGTGATAGATTCAAGCACTTTAGTGTCCTAAAAACCTTTGTTATTAAGTATCACTTTAAGATGATTTTATGTTATTATTAGTCATAATATATATGTTAAATAAATGAATTAATAATACCTAAAGACCATTCCAAATCCCAAAATAATAAATAAACTCGTGAAAATACTACATTATTGGTATTAAAATCCGAGCCAGAAACAAAACAAGCATGGCTCTCAACTCGCCCGGAAATGCTATCTCAGTAGAACTAAACAACTCACTCTGAACGAATGGATGTTTTCAGACAAAATAGACTTAACTATCCTTTGACTTAAAGGAAATATAAGCTCTCTCTTTAGGTGTAAAAAGGTTACAGTCGCTTGAATAGCTAAAGTTAATAGTGTTTATGAAACATGGAGCAACACAATGCTGGCTCAGTATAACCTCAACGCTCCGAGTTAACTAGATACCGCAAAACTGAGACTATTCAAATAACTCACAGGGTAAACTATTCCACCCACGACCTTAATTTTAACCCCAAAACGTTCGCAGCACCGAAGTGGAAAAATAAAATTTATTCCGTTTAATTTATGAGACAAGAGATCGTCAGTAATATTCTTCAATGTGCTGAATCGGTAAGCGTCGAAAACGATAAATCTTGGGAGTTCCACAACTTTTGTTGAAAATCTGCGATGAAATTGCGATGCTGCGTAAAATTCAACGGCAATGCTCTTTTGACTTAGTAAATTTATGTTGTGTAGTCGGCAGATGTTTGTTTACTTGTCGACGACTAAAAATAAACTCCTTGCCAATGTTGTCTCGGAAATTATAAACACTGTTTTAATTATATTACAATTTCAATTCAATAATAACGATCGAAAGTTCTAAGCTAAGCTGGATCTATATTTCAATCACCATTCTAAAGTACACTCGAACAAATAAAGGCCATTTCACATACCTAGTTGATGGTAATATTAATGATCTCATTATCAAATTAAATTTCAAAGCGCTCGAAATGTTATCTTTATCTAATAGATAAGGCTATATAAAAATAGATAACGAAGAGCTGTTCAAAATTGTATCATTGGCATACTGGATTGTTCAAATAACCAATCTTTAAATATTGGTAGCCGCCATGTTGCTTTGTCAGCCAATCAGATCGCATCTTGCAGACAAATACAAGATGGCGGATGATATCTACCTACACTATTGTGCCATTCCCTATTAATACGCCGAGGAGGATGGTCTTCAGCCAGGTAAACGCGATGCTTTTTTTTTAAAGGCCGAGATTCAACTTTTAAAATATACCCGAATACTGATAGAGATTAAATGTTTTAAGTTTTGATTTATTTTCCTAGTATTCCTTTAGCATTCGGTAAGTGCCTAATTGCTTGTAGATTAAAATTCGAGTGTCAAAGTATGTTAATAAGGTCTGTGACTTAAATGCGAGAACAGATGTTTGGGTTGAATGAACTCAGAACATGCGTTCACGCATCCAATGCTTAGTATTTATTTATAGCCCCTACTACATGTCAATCCGAACTCAACCTATTCTTAATTAAGCGGCAACTTTTTTTAGCAATTGACAAACTGATATATAACTTTACGACCAATGTAATTTTATGACAATTAAAATATCGTAAATTTTAATAGCATTAAATAAAGTTTATGCTACCAATCAAACGTTTTAAAAAACATAAATCAATTCCCCTGTGTTTTGTTTGTGTTTTATGACATTTTAAATTGTAATAAATTTATAATGGTTTCGGCGGAGCAATTTTTTTATATAACTATTGATTTACTAGGTTTTGGCTTGGTAAAAAAGCTATTACACCAAGTTAAGAAAATTACCAGTCCTTGTTTTCCTTACTCCATTATTTCATCGCAAGTAATGATAGAGTCTGAAGTAAAGACAGTCAGCAAAACAATTAGCTCGCATTTCTCATAAAAGTCGTAAATAAAATAATTTAATATTAAAGATTATCTTACCTCATTCATACCTATGGGTTCACATTTATCTAATTTAGTATTATATAATTGAATTATTAATAATAGCTTATAAATAACTGACTTCAAAGATTAAATGAAATCACTATAAGAAGTATTAGCAAGAAGTATTGCCATTCAACGTGGCAATGCCGCCAGTGTCTTGGGAACGCTGCCCTTTGGCAGTGATCTGGATCAGTTGAGTTATCTATAGATCGTTTCAAACGGTGTTTAGATAGCTCAACTGTTTCACGTGTGTTTTATAATATTTTGTATATTTCTGTAATTATTTTTGTAAATATGTTTATACATTACTAGAAGTACTAGGTGCCTATCAATTTATAACGGAACATTGAAATTACAATTTAGTATTTCAGCTTTTTCATTTTTGTAAAATCATTGTCTGTTTTACTGTCGGTATATTTTTTGTAATAGCATGAGGACTGTCGGTAGGTAATTTGAGTAAATTACGTGAATAAAAATCCCCTGAAACATCTAGGGTGGTTCAAAAATATTGTCGTCTAAAAAAGTTATTTTGAACGTACTTCAAAATAATGGATACCTACTAATTTTAATTCTAATGTTGAGTGTAAAAGTCTCATAATTCATTGATCTTTATTTATTGACATAAGAGTGACAAGGACAGACCATACTTTAACGCAACGCTATCTAATTATGAGTTAGAGGGTAGATAAGCATTATATCTAGTCCAAATAACCAGGAAAAAAATTACCTACTAAAATATGTTGCGATGAGTAAATAGATATTAAATATGAAGGTTTTTTAAGTATGTTTCACAATTGATATAAGAAAATATAATGATGCTTCAACGTTTGAACTAACAACAAACGCAATCTGTAAAATAAATTGTAGTCTTTACTGTTTAAGAAAGTGCGAACTTTGATTATTTATCATCTACCTATAGCTTATTTCATTCGTGACTCAACAGAAATCGTCGACATTTTCTCCACAACCTGCCTTCACCCATTGCTGGGTCCTCTATACGTTTGTACAATCCGTCGGGTTTCTGTGCTAATATTGTACATACGCGGCCCGCGACTATGTCTATATCGCCCACCCATCTTGCCAAAGGACGAACGACGTTTCTATAGCCATTTCTTAGCCTATCATTTGATTGCGTCACTCCACCTGTCATCATCACGCCTCATCGATTCCCACGGGACAAATGTTTGTATGATCAGCAAATATTCGTCTCTGTTCTGGGTATTGTTTCTCTATATAACAAAAGTAGGTAGGTATATAAGCTGTAAATCAGTTCCCATAACACAGACTCTACATACTTTGGGGCTAGATAGAGATAGAGGTATTTAATTTATTTCGTCATCATGTGTCTTGCGCAACTTTATTTAAGTTCCATTATCTGGATGTTCTTGGTCCCGATATTCCGTTTTTGGTATTAGGCCTAGCACGCACTTTTTGAAGTATGTCAGTTTCAACGCGGACTTTTCGTTAGTGCGTGCGCCTTCGTCTGATTCTATGTAAGTACCACCGTAAAGCGGAAAAAAAATTGCGGAAATATTCGCAGTTCGCGATAGTCCATAGTGCGGTTCGGATTTCAGTGTTTGGAGCTTGATCGATAAGTTTGATGATACAAAATACAACAGAACTACATAATAGGTATACAACTATCCACCTAAATACTGCAAGCTTTTACTGCCGTTTTTCTTAAATTGGAAACTCCAACTGATCGAATCCACGGTTCAAGTTGGACTGTAAAAACTTTCTTTGTTACCCAGATGCTATCGGTTAAACTCTTTCATTCAACTTACTAAGGGGAAATAGAAGACGGGTTCTCGGTAATTTAGGGGTACAAGAGAAAACTTTGAAAAGGTTCTTATCAACGTTGATATTAAAACTTTTTATTTTTGAGATTAGAGCAGTGTCTTTTATTCCTGTTTTAAAGTACCTTTGCTCAAACTTTATTACAAAGATATAATAGGTAGGTAGGTGCTAAGATTAAATTAAGGAAATAAACAGAAGGTTGGTAGTGTAGTTAATGAAGTGAGCTAGAATTCTAAGAAACTTAATGCATAAAAAAAAATACTAATCACATGTCAGTAGTCCGAAGTCAGTATGGATAAGATTGATAAGTGGTCAGGTCCCAAACCAATACAACCCGATCTAATTATCGTAATAAAATAATTTGTATAGAGTTTTCATGATTTTTAAGGTTGTCCAGGCTGTTACTCTAAGTATTAAAAACCCTTACTAGTAAGTGATGATTTTCCATATAATATCAGCATATCATCATCATTATCATTGGCCATAGTTCATCTGTTAAAGATGATTTAGGTGGCGTCAGTCAAGTTACAGAGCAGTTATTTATAATTAAAAACATTCGGATCTACTCCAGCAAGCTGAGGTGGGTGAAGTTTCCTCTCCACTGACGACACTCTGCCTGGGATTTTGTTTGATAGCGCAGGTCTTCTCAGGTACCCACACTAACCTCTCGACCTTGCCGATAGGACCCGCAGGAAAGACGAGTCAGTACATGCGGTATCGGTTCGGTTGCAGGTGCAAAACGGTTGGCACTGAGCCGGGTCTGTTTTTGTTGCTAGCACTTCTGTTAGTCAGCAACATATAGGTATGCAACAATTTAGTACATACTAACTTCGAGATATTTGTTGAGTTGTCTTTAGGACCTGACCAATAGTCATTCTTATCCTTCTCACTTCTAAAGCTAACTGTATGTGGTGCATACACTTGGCTAACTTACTTTTCTATTTTAATGATGACTGGAAAGTTTAATTATAAGTATAAAACAAGGATTTTAAACTGTTATGTAATGAATACACCTGCGTATGATGAATAAGGAATTCGCGGCGGAGCCGGCAATAACAAAATATCCTCCCGGGGATCCAATTAAAACGTTATATCCGCAGAATTCCACGGGGTCGAGAACTTTCCAAATACCTCCCGAGTTTAGTACAGATGGCACAAAATTAAACTGAAATGTATGCAAAACTAGATAACGTACACGTTTTGATACTGATTTATTTTTACGTACAGTTTTATAGATTTCTGTAATAAATAAATCATGAATTTTAAGGTATACTTACCTATTTTGTATCGCAATTTCAAAATTTTAAGTAAGGTAAATTGGTTTGTGTTTATGCATTTGAATAAAAATTTATAAACATTTGATCATGGTAATGTTTCTTTGCCTAAGTATACATATTTAATATGAACAGTGATCTTAGTACCTTTCGTTCGGGAATAAGGTGACTTTAAAGTCTGAAAACTTTATGTACTAGTACTGTAGGTACCTAGCTTAATCAGTAATATGCTGACGGTACCTTAAATTAATTGCTTCACTCGCATACTTAGGATATTTCTCTTTGAATAATCTCTCAGGCAATGTCTGTTCTTCAAGGAATGCACGCCTAAGTTTTGTACGAAGAAAATTATTATTTCTCTTTGTTTAATGTTTTACGAAGAAAATGGTTTTAAAATATATATCGTTTGAAAGATAATAAGAGCCAGTAATAGTAAATTGCGTATTTTTGCAACACCTAAAGATCTTAGTTTCCTTAATACAAAAGGTCACCACTTGACTACAGCACAGTTAGAACAAAATTACATACCTAAAAATATTTGCTTAATGCTGTAAATGTCCTTCTATTATTCAACCAAAACGAATATATAAATTTAATGTGTAAACTACTGAACTGTTCATAATAACTAGTGGTCGCACTGGTCGAAATTCGACCATAATTAATTAATAATTAATGTATTTTTTATGCATAAATAAAAAAAAAAAATATTCGGCACTTCTTTTCTATATAAACTAAATGTGTGCGAAATTTAATACTCCTCCGTCCGCGCATTTTTCGTAAAAAGAGGTACAAAGTTTTTGCTTCACGTATTAATATATTAATAAACAATAAAACTATACGTATCTCTATTTGTATGTAAAGCAAAACACACTATTAAGTCATTAATTAATTGATTAAATTAAGAGTTTTTGTAACTTAGCTGTAACTGTAAAAAAACACAACAAGGACATCCCATAATACCACAGGCGCTGCATTGAGCACGCTCCAATATTTATAAATAATAACATAAAACAATATAGAGAAGGCTCTTAGAGCTACATAAATCGCGCCCCGAGAATAAATGGATTACTTGTGTACGCGGTGCGCCATCTAGCAAGGGGCGCGGGAAACTACGTGGCCGTGGTTACACCGATGTGGCGGCTCGAGATCTACTTACTATTGGCCTTTAAGCCTACGGAAAGGTTAAATTCTATGGAAATGACAACGGCAGTCACGTAACTTATCATAGCTACCTAATGTTATTTCCATATAATTACCCGACTGCCAAGAAAGGGTAATTTTAGGTATCTTTCTGCAGACGTGATCGCCAACAGTAAGTGGTTTTGTCTAGACCGCGTCTAGACGTTTTAATGTAATGTATAGAGAAGTTCTTACCTAAAAGCAAACCATTTGTCTAAATAAATTTAAGGTTTACGTGAATGATCTCCAAAAAAATATGTATATGTACGACACAAATGTCTTGTAGTATTTAATGCTGCTTGATCTGTTATTTTATGAATGAGCAAAACAGCTGCATATACTGGTGAATTATAAAGGCATGACCTTGTTAAGCTAACTCTTAAAACAATCAGCTTATTTACGGTTTTTATTATTGGATAACACTCGTGTCGTTCGCGTTCGCATTTTATACCGAGTAGGTACTTATGAAGGTAACCCTGTTCGGTGTTCAGTCATGCATTCAGTTCGGTGTGACCGTGGTCTATGAGTTAGTGTTATTGCGCGGATTTTCCCGCTTCCGTACACGCATTCACTTACACCCCACATATTGTGGGTAGTCGTAAAAATCTGAAGGAATTATTATAATAAATTGATTGTGTTTTCAAAACATCTTCAACCCCTCTGTTTAAAGATTTGGTTGAAAATTATTTGTATTTTATAAAGTCATTTGAATTTAAATAGGAGATTCTCAGCTCTTTGGCTTTGACTTGACTTGATACACAATAACTAAAAATGAAATTTGTATGTTACCTATATGATAAATACTAGATAATAATAAAAATTGGAGGATATTGCACACAACACCATCTAGCCCCAAACTAAGCATAGCTTTTATTTTGGTGACGAGATGACTGTTATAATACTTATATATTTTTCAATACTTACCTAATTTTTGTATAACACCCAGACTAAACATACTCAAAATACCTACTTAGCCTACCTACTTTGTTGTGGGTTCTGGACAAATATTTGTGTGATGAACACAGGTGTTTGTTTTGTGTCTAGGTATTATAAAGTATCATTAGTATGTATTTAAATATATATAAGTATTGTATATACTAATATTTAAGTATCAGTCATCTCGTTACTATAATACAAGATATGCTTAGTTAAAGGCTAGATGGCGTTGTATGTCGACTGATATTTGTTTATTCTAAGAAAAATTGTTACACAAATATGTTTTAGTTGTACGAAACAATAGGTAACTGTACCAAATGTAAAACATAGTCAAAGGTAGGCACTGTAGGTAATTTAAATGCTCTTTGGAATGAGTCAGAGCACTCCGATGCCACGCGGGTGTTCCCTTACACCCCGTAAGTTATGTCTGTCTGTCCGACTGACTTTACTACCTCATTAGTACTAATAAGACTGTGGACTTTAATTTACAAGTCCGTGGTTTCAGAAGTAAGTAGTTTGAATGAGATTTATTGATTGGTAAGCTTTGAGGTAATGAGAAAAGTTATGTTTTGAACAATGATTTGTTACAATGATAATTTTATCATTAAGGTCCTGATTGCGATGAACGATGGGAAGTGTGAGAAATGTCACAGGAAGAGTGATCACGGTAAATTTATGTCATTGTTTACTGTGAAAACCCAATGACATACAATACGGAATTGAATTGATTCTTCGTTTGTCATTTCATGTAGTAACATAGTTCTGCTAATTTAATATTTTTTACTCGTTTTGTTGCATGTTTTATTCAGTAATCTTAGCGGAGTTTTATTGAATAAATTGTGACTACAGGACGGGTATGGACAATTGAATTAAATAGTATTGTGGTGCAATGTGATTTGAACGACGAGGAATCTCAAGAAAATTCTAGACGGCCATTCCGCGTGACGTCTAGCATTGACAATTGACCATCGACTATAACAAACAAATTGAATATAAACAAACATAAACACATGACACAGGCAAAATTAGCATTATTATATCACATGCCATATACAAAGTAGAAGAAGAAGACTTACAATACACTGTAAATGGAAAGACATTGGTCAAAACAGACGAGATATCTTTATGTAGGACGCCACGTTGTCTGTTATTCGGAATTTTTTTAAACATGTTGTTAAAATCACTTCCTTTATTAACATTTTCCAACATCAAGCAAGCCTTTTTTAATAATGACCCTAATAACCACAGATTACAAAGTAGGTACTTAGATGTTATGAATGAAGACCACACAAGAAGGTGAACCGGTTTCCACCAATTTCTAAATGGAATAAAAGATTGGAGACACTATATGCATACCAATTAACTTACTCCAATGCTTTGAATTGATTCAAACTTAATAATGAATTAGATAAAAAACAGAAAACTCACAAGACATCGTTCGGTTTCGGAATCTAATAATATAATTAGATGTCATTATGAACTTTAAAACATACCTGGCAAGGTCAAATTTCCATCGCCACCGATGTCTCTGAAGACTCGTGATAAAGCTACGCTCAGCGACGCACGTACAAAACCACGAAATGATAAAACTTAGAAAAATTTGGATGGAGTAAAATAAAAACATGTTTCCGCACACTACTTTCACGTATAAAATCTAAACACAAACTGGCAATATGTCACATAGCTTTCTCTTTGCTCGCCAAAAAAAGTAATTTGAATTTTAATAGAAAATTGGGTCAAATTGTCTTTCTGAGAAACGCTTGCATGGCCCACTCTTTTGGATTCTTTCTTCTCTAGGGTAAACAAAATGTATTGTTCAAAATTCAAATTAGATGGGCCTGATTTCTATTCTGACATTGTTTTGCATAAACCCTTTTTAGTGCAATACTTATTTTATGGCAGGCTCAAACGGTTTGGTAAGTTGTCTAACTTTGCTATTTTGCTGTTTAATTTTACTCATACATATTTTAATACTAGCTGCTGCCCGCGGCTTTGCACGCGTGGCACCTACACAAAACGTAGCCTATGTCCGTCTCCAAGGTCCCATGTATCTCTATACTAAAATTCATGTCGGATCAGCAGTTTAGGCGTGAAAACGTGACAAACAGACAGACAGAGTTACTTTCACATTTATAATATTAGTAGGGATTAATAAGATTCGTAGTTCCTAAAATTCTACAGCACATTATCAGAGCAAATGCATTAATTTAATTTAATGTCAAGCAAAACCACAAAATAAATATGAGCATACCTAAGTTAACGTATAAATTAAAACTACACAATTAGAAGTATTATAAGTACCAGTAGGTAATTATTTGGCTACTATTTCTTGAAGTCTATCGATATTTTAAAGACTTAAATTATTATACTTATTATACTACAAAATTAGTACAAATAATTTTATTGTATAAAATAAAATACATCATCTGGATTTTACAAAAGCGTCATCTATCGAAAAGCAGACGAACTTTTATGAACTTTAAGTCCAAAGCTCCTACTTACTCTTGCTAGAGCGCTTTGGATTTTTTGCGTCACTGGCCGAGTTTCATTGTGACTTTTTATTTTCTAAATAAATTTTGAGAATGGTTACGGTTTTATTTCAACGTCAAATTACAAGCATAGTAGCCCTCTAAAAAAATGCAGATAAATATTCCATGTTCAATTTCGTTTCTATTAAAAACTGGATAGAAGACTGTCCAAAATGACTTAACTGGATAAATATTTTACCAAAATAGACATCAATTTGTATTATTTATTAAATGGATAACTAAATAATTAAGTAGTAAGTAGGACCTTTCCAAAAAAAGAGACGCTTTCGTAAGAAAAGGATAACTCATATTGTATGTGCCTGTTTATTATATAAAACTGTGAATAGCGCCATCTACACTATGACTTCCGAGGCAAAATGTTTTGTCAGGGCTTTCAAACCTTTGGGTACTTTCTAATATTACTTTTAATTTCGTAGTATTGTTTTTTAACTTCTATATTTTGTTTTTATTTTGGAGCTTTGTTTCATATAAAATAAAATAAGCGTTAGCTATAAATAACAATGCAAAATGAAACTTACCTAATTGTACTCAGTTGCAAATTTCATGACTAAAAGCTTTGTGCTTTGCAAAGCACTTTCATTATGACTCCGCACTTAAAACGGCCTCTGTGGTGCAATGTGCTAAAGCACGCCTCAGATGCAGAAGGTTGCGGGTTCGATTCCCGCCACGGGACAAATGTTTGTATGATCTGCAAGTATTTGTCTCGGTTTTATTCTATGTATAATAATATGTAGGTTAATAACCTGTATGTATTTACAAAAGAAAATAAAAAAATATTAGTAGGTACCTATGTATATCAGTGCCTACATACATCATACAACGACACGGAAAACCTTTTATTTGTTGTGAAATGACACACACCACACTCACTCATACACACGCACTCACATACACAAACACACACACCCACACTTACAAAAACACACACACTAACCCTCATTCATTTATTGTTATATATCTGTATTCGAGTACGAGTACAAGTAGGTCGAGTACGAGTAGGTAGATAACTAATTGAAATTGAAATTGAAATTTGAATTGAATAAATTGAAATTTTCTTGTTTTTATTTTAACATTTTTCAAACATTTTTTAAAGTAGGTAAGTAGATACTAATAGGAATACTGCACAAGTATTAATTTTTAATATTTACAATAAGGGCAGTCCAACGCTCGCTGTGCAACTCATGTTGCTTAATAATATTTTTTTTGATAAAACCAAACGTTGGTGATACCTGTTAAAGAACATCCTCCAAATCATTATGAGGATAGAAACGCACACATCTACATTAGAAGCTTGTGTGCTTTTGAATTTCAACAGGCCATTGCCACGCCATCCTTTCGACGCCATGTTAGTTTATTTTCTATCTCCCTCGCTCTAATCTGATATATCATTGGTCAGGTGAGATAGGTGATTCTTCCTATCTCTTTTTCTTGATGTAGGTACGAGCTGATCACAGCGTGACTTCTGTCCATTCGAGGGGATTGAAAAAAAAGAAAGGCGATGCCGGTTCCTGGCGTAATCAAGCGGACATTATTGGAATACGTTGGTTGGTACGTATTTTGATTATGGCGAAGATGACGAACCCAAAGATAAGGTGTGGCTTGAAACCGGATTGGCTGTACAAATACCTACCTACCTACTACCTACAGTTTTAGTCCGAAAATTTTTGCCTACAAATTAGCTAGATTGTGTGTAAGTACCTATCTTTATTTTCAACATGGCCAAAAAAAATGATGTGTTATACCTGTGCTTGCGCATGATTTTTTTTTAATCGACTTTAAATAAAAGGAGGAGTCAACTCCGTCAACTATGAACATTAAAAAAAAACGTTTTTTATGAAAAATACTTTTCGATTGGTCCCATAGAAATTACATCAAAATCTATTCAGTAATTCGGTTATTAAAATCAGAATAGCTGGAAAAAATATGTCATCCAAGTAAAAGAAAATTTCGTATTGTCGGTTTTCTTTAAAACGTAATTATTTCGGCCGTCTATGATTTTCAATAGTTTAATAGTCTATGCTAATGATTTCTGGTTCTTACCTTTTAGGCGACGTCTTTTAAACGTTCAAAGGACTTTCCTTTCTTCATACCATGTTGATGAGATCTGAAACAAAAACAATAAAATAAAACATAGAGTGACATAACATGTTATCCACAGAACAAAGGAAATTATTCTATAAGGTTAACCTTTTTAAAATCATTAGCAAGCACTAAGTAATTCATAACCCTTATTTTGCAGTTGGGTAAAATTTACTTGCTTACGTAAAATATATAAATACCTACAAGATGTCCCGTTCGCGACTTCCGCGCGTTTTAAAAAGAATAAATATCTATTTGTAATTCTAAACCATTCTCGAATCCACTTTAACACACACAAAAAAATCATCAAAATCGGTACAGCCGTTTAGGAGGAGTTTAATTACAAACACACACAAAAGATTTATATATCTATACCTAGGTAGGTATATAGGATATAAAAAAATACTTGTTACTATTTTAGTTTATGTCATTGTGACGAAGTTATCAGTCCAGCCCAGGCCCAAAAATTTCTAAATAGACCTTCTACTTAGAAATTTTTGTCATGTTATATAACTACCTACCTAGAAGTTTGCTCGTATATAAAGGAGACTGTTTCATTTTCAAAACATTCGTGAGTTGTACCTAAAATTAGGGCTTTTCCCGCACGTACCTATTATGTTGTCGATGAAAGCACCACACTATTTTGATTCATCTGGATAATCTTAATCATGGTGTGTTTGATCCGTGGTTAACTTGCTCATGCTCACGCTCACGATTCGCATTTCCAACCACAGAACAGAGAACAACCGATTCGTTATTCCTGTTCTGTGTTTCCAACAGTGTCGATGCCTCCATCGATAAAATAATAAGTGAGTAAAAGCCCGTGTTTTCAAAATGTATAAAAGAGTCTGGTCAATATAAATATAAATTGGGTACCTACCTAAGTATGCCTACTTGATTAATTTGTATTCTAAATTTTAATAAGGTAAGCCCGGGGATAACGCCTTACTAATTTGAAGAGCTACTCACAAGAAATTTCGATGACTAAAACTACAATTGTAATCGTAAACAAAGCATAAGTTATATTTCGATAAAATTAGACTAAAACCAATAATAACCTATATAGTCTCTGAAAAAACACGATTTGTCATCTGTCCCAGGGTGTCTAAGAGTGAGTGGGGGACGTTTTCATTTACACTTTTTTCCTTTCCTTAGCCCTTAGCTTCCTTGAGCTCCTTCTTTTCTTACAGCCGCTGTTTGAACACTCATGTCCTCTTAATCTGTGCAATTTTCGTGGAACCAAACATATTTTATATTATAATACTGGTTGTTTATTGTTTATTGGTTTTGGAAATCCATTGCCCTTTAATGTGTAATTCAGTTTTAAACTTTTATATAACATTTATTTATGTATTTGCGAAGCGATCTAGATGGTCGCTAGGTAAGTACATCTGTCGGTAAAAAGTTGTATTTTTGTTGATTGGCCATCTCTCCCGTTCGGCCATCTCACCCGGACGTACCCTAATCCGTAACCAAATGTTTAATAGTATTTTAATGTTACTATAGAACTTATTTGAAATTGGGATGTCGTCTATCTAAATAGGTATACCTACCTATAATCAACCTAACTATTGAAATTTGACTACCAATGTAAGTAAGTTGGTAGGTTGGTACTTAAAACACCTTTAGCTAGCCACCCTGTCTTGACTTCTTGCTATAAAAGTAAAGTTACATAACCGTACCTACCCACTTGTTTGTAAGTAAGTACATAAGTTATGATAAAGTGCACGAATACCATGAGAAAGAAGCATTGAATTCGAAATTAAGTAGGTAATGCGTGTGTAAGAACTGTATTGTGAACAAAGTCATAACTTGATGTTCGAGAAATGGATATTACTCACGGAACGCAGTAATACCTACTTAACTGAAAGTACGTAAGAAGTTCTCTTTGCAGTTAGCTTACTTTCTATGAAATGAAAACCGTTTAAGCTCGACGCCCACTGACGCGATGCGTGTCACACGTAGTAGGTAACGCTTCATATGGATGAACAGAATGTAGGCGGTTATGTTCCTATAGTGGAAAGTCTTTAAAGATTTTGTAGTTATTGATAGCCGTTTGTTAGTAGGTTTCAAAAGCAGTGAAAATAGAGCAAAATAATTACAACGTGGAGCAGCAAATGAACACACGGGTGGAGCTAGTTATCAGTAATCACAAAATAAATAGTCCGATAATTGAAATCCATCACTGAAATTTCGAAATTTACAAACAAGCCAAATGAAATAATATGAAGCCAAAATTTTAATCCCATTTTACGTAAGAGCTACCGTAGTGAAGCATCTATGTGAGGACGATGCGAGACGCGGGTAGGGCGATAAAAGTTGCTTTGGATAATAGAAAAAATATTTGATTTCGATAAATCTTCGTTTAGATGAAATATAAAACATTTCTAACATCTACAGGCTAGTTTGAAATATATATTACAATGTTTGGTAGTTTCGAGAAGATCGGCCGTCGATCCTTCGATCAAACGTGATTGTAAGTTCGAAAGACGAAACGACATTATAGTTCGTAAAAAAAAGCATTGCACATCCAAAGTAGTGTTTTGTGTAGGTTTAGACTGCACGAACACTAAAGACAGATCTTAAAACACAATAACCAGATACGTTCATACGTAAGCTCATTTAATGTCGCCATCATAGTTTTTGTATAATCTTAAATAGAAAATCCTCTATGGTGGCATCAAAAATGTCATAGTTTTAAGGACAGAAGCAAAGTTAAAGTTTCTGTCAAAGGTAGGTTAAGGACACGCACATAAAATGTTTAGATGCTTCAAGTAAGAGCCACACCTCTATATCCTCCTCAGTAGGAGGCGAGGTGCCACATTCTTACCTAATAGGTGCTTGGAAGTCGTCCGTTTGTGGAAACAAGTAGATATATTTGCTACAAAATACTTCACATTTAGTTTAACATTAATTTGAAGCTAACTAGGTATTAAGTATTGGGTAAATGAGCATATTTTTGAATAGTCAGTGCAAAGATCATATTATAACCACGAGAAGCGTGAACGATATTTTTAATTGAAAAAAAAAGTCGCTGCAATTTCAAATATGTCCGGTGAAGTGTGATAACAGACATATTTGAAAAAAAATTTAGTTGGACTATTTACTGTAAATATTGTATATTTAGGTACTAGTATAGCGTATATTAATACTAAATTTACGTTGCGTAATACTAAATTTACGTTGCGTAATACTAAATTTACGTAGCGTAGCGTAGTATACTACTAGCTTTTTACCTGAATTTAATCTGACCATGAAGTGTTGTAAGTAAGTAACCTTATATCTTCTTTGTATATGTAAGGTATCTTCTACTAGCAACCCACCCCGGCTTGGCACGAATAATACACATGCATTAACCACTGCGTTCTTTAATGAAAACCGTATAAAAATCCGTATTATAGTTTTTGAGTTTATCGTTCAAACAGACAGACGCGTCAGGAGAACTTTGTATTATAATATGTGGTACTATAGACTTTAATTTATGTAAATAATTAACCATTCTCTAATATATACAGCCAGAAGGGACATGCACTAAAGAGCAGTAACATATAATATTTACAGCCACAGTCATGAGATAATCTTTACTTAGAACATGCGCCGGCCCGAAAGACCGACACTCCTTTATAGCTTCTTAAGCAAATTTTAATGGCGATGAATTTATGGCGTATAGATAACGTTACAGGTTATGCAGAATAGACAATGAAATTTGTTGAGTTTCAGGACAATGATATCCGTTCGCAAATTTACAGTAGATATAACTTTTGAAACTATCATGCTTTTAAAACGGGTTATTTACTATGGCTTTTTAAACGGGTTATTTACGCGTTAACCCGTATTTTTTATATTTTCTATAATATGTGAGTTTTGCTTCGCGATATTTTGGCACAGTTGCATGCGCGATGATAAGATAACTGAGTAGGTATAATGGAAAATCATGGACGAAGTAATTGAACGAAAAAATGTTTGTCTGTAAAGTCAGTTTATGAACGATAATTTTACGCGATAAGAAAACATTAATGAAAAATTTAGTTTTATACTATTAAGATGCGTCACAAGCCGAACGCTTAGGCCGATCGTGCCTCTCTTTCGCTTATTCCGCGCTCTCGCTTGCACGCTCGGCTCACGTGACAATTTTTCGTGCGTGCAGCCGGCGTTCATCGATTTATAAGACTTTATCACGTCAAAAGATGGAGTAGGAGGTTAGTTAAGTAATAAGTAAATCAACAAAAAAACACAATTCATAGTAAATTTCGGTATAATAAAAGTTTATTTAATTTTGTATGCCATGTTCTTATGTACTTTTATTAATTAAATATCTATCCTATACACACATTGTTACCTAGCTCTGCGTTTAAGTATTTTCTCTTCTTGTCATTCTAATATCAATAAAAAGAGAAGGCAACATATAACAAGACAATTACCTAGCGTATGTTTAGATAGATATATCCTTAGAGTCTTAAGAATGACAAAGACAGAGCAAACTTAATCGCCAAGGTACCTAATTATGTGATAATAGAATAGTTAATATTTATCTTATGTAATCCAGGAAACACGCAAAGAATAAAATTATTCCATTGTACTAAAACTCTCAGTGTAAACGTCACCGGCGCAGCGTAAATTTAGGAGTGAAGGTAACCTACAAGCGATGTGAAAATTGCAACATTAAAAATATTTACAGCGCTATCAAAGGTCGAGACGTGTACGCGACTCGAACTCGAAAAACATAATAATCACAATTTAAGAGTATCATACCTAATAAACAACCTATCTGTCAAACATAAAAACATATTAAAAACGTTGTTCAAAGCGAGCGTTATCGTTTTAAAATAAACTAATTTTCGCTCACTAATTTTTGTCGTGCTAAGATAAGTTGAAGATGTTAAGTATATGTTAATCCGAGAAATCTATAACTAATTCCATAACTATTGAGTAAAAAACAAAGATCCACGCAAACTTTCATCATTGGCCTTAGTTCATCTGTTGAAGATGATTTAGATGGCGTCAGTCAAGTTACAGAGCAGTTATTTGTAATTGAAAACTTTCGTTCGGATCCACTCCAGCAAGCTGAGGTGGGTGAAGTTTTCTCTCCACTAACGCCACTCTGTCTGGGATTCTGTTTGATAGCGCAGGCTTTCCTAGGTACCCACACTAACCTCTCGACTTTGCCGACAGAACCCGCTGGAAAGACAAGCGTATCATAATTTCACACTTATAATATTATAAGATAGATAGTGCACGAAAGGAGCCTCTGAGGCGCACTTTAATCCTTTCACCACACTAGTTAGAAATAACTAGTGACGATAAGAAGAAGAAGAAGCAAGATAGAATATTTTATCAAAATTTTAAATTTATTTTATTTAATAAAGTAACCGGACTATTAAGAAATTCCTTCTTAGTGATTCAAACATCATAACTAGGTAGTAATGCCCAATTGAATAATAATTGTTTTTTTAATTTTCCGTGTCCGATTTTCAGAGCGTAGTCGAAAATGTTCTTGCCGATAGATCACGCCTTCCTACTATTTTATATAACGCAAATTCTATTTGACGATGTCCCATTAATTCTTGAATTTTGACTCTTAAATCAATGTCATGTCATCGCTCAGGACTTCGTTTATTAAATGAACTGATACTGTTAAATCCGAAGTGAAATCCCAGTTCAGAAACCAAAAGTTATGTCTGCGTTTGTGTTTACTAGCGCATTTGTCGCCTTACTAACACAAGTGACTCTACATGAGTGTGTAGCCTCCATGTGATTGATACGCAATAAACGGAATTTATTACGAGACCGCTATAAACTGAAACCGAACGTCTAATCATCTATTAATCGCAATTTAACGCATCAACACTGTCAAATAATACTTGAATGAACGAGCCGTTAAGATTTACTGTAAAAACGTTACAAGGCGCGTAAGAGAAAATTCCTAGAGAGAAAGTGCATTATGATAGTACCTACAGTTTCTTTCGATTGTAAAACGCAGACATGTTTTTTATACCAACTGGAACGTACTCACGAAGTAAACAGAGGAGAATTAAAAGTTAAACTTGTGTATCTGTGTGTGCGTGTATCTGTCTGTGGCATCGGAACTCCCGTCGGTTCCGTCGATACACAGATTTTGTTTTTTTTTGTTTAGAAGGTGTCTTGATCAAGTGTATACTTAGCTTCGATTTAAGTTAATCTTTGCCGTTTGCAGATCATCAGATCATTTTGAGTTGATGAAGATATGTGTGCAACTTCCACAGATCTGATAGACTGAAAATTATACATCCTTTAATACTTAAAATTTACTTTAATAACGAATATGTGACCTTGACTGGTGCCGCAGCATTTATAATATAATATTATATAATATAATTTTTATAACTGATACCCAACTCCTCGCATAGGTATGTGTTTGGGCTCATTGGAATCGTCTCAATGACTAGGTTATGGATATCTTAAAGCACTTATTTAAATGTTTTTTTTGATAATAAATGAGGGATTTCAAATTTGACTTAGTCAAAATGCACATTGTGATCCTAACTAGGAAGCCTTTTCTTCGCTTGTAGTTCATTTTGCAGCTTCATGAATATAGTTAGGAATTATAAGTGACATTGGTCGATACAGGCACCAAATTTTGAATGTTTAATATAAGTACATACAAGTACTATTAATATTTCTCTTTGTAGTAGTCCGTTCCAAGCGTGACCAAACAAAAAATAATAAAACCTACGGAAGGAGGTACAATGCATAACCTACCGCAAAAATTGTGCTCAAAGTTTTCTTTGTGTATCGTATTGTAGCATAGTGGATCATAAACAAATGGGCATTGAACTTTAAATCGGTTGATTACGGTTTTTTAATGGTTCAATGCGAATATTAGTCAATTCATTGTTAGCTTAGCCATTGTTTCTGGAGGCTGCATGCTTATTGTAAGGCGTGCTGCTACGGTAAATTCTTAATGATTTCCTATACTTCTCGTGCCAAGTAAGTTCAAACAGGTATGAGTCAATTCCATACTATTTAATAAAGTTGGTCTTTGTGTGGGCATTGGCATTGGATCGTATTGCTCCGGCCAACAAAATAATGATACCTTTGAATAGATAAACTCTACTACACTCCATTATAAATGTCATTTTCGAGTAACTAATATATAGACTGGCCTGTCAGCTTAGTTGGTAGTTGCTCTGCCTTCGGCACTGTATGTTAAGGGTTCGATTCCCTCCCAGGACACACATTTGTGTGACGAACATAGATGTTTTTTTCTGTGTCTGGTGTTATAAAATATCTTATGTATGCATTTAAAAATATATTAATATTCCATCAGCCATTTAGTCATTTTAATACAATCTATGCTTAGTTTGGGGCTAGAAGGTGTTGTGTGCATTGTCACCAAATATTTATATATACAGACAATGGCTTAGCTTATGATTTTGGTCTGTTGGCATTTTAAGTGGATACATTTTAAAGATATAAACATACAATCCTGGTACGGAGTAATAAAACGGTATTGTAAACAAATACGATCATATCCCAGCCAATAATTCAAATCAAGTTGGTACCTACGTAAAGTCGTAAATATCGACCAGTAAGATAGATGGCCGTAAGATACGTAATGTACCATTCAAAGACTATTCGTATCGAGATCGCCCAAACACCGGTTGTTTGGTGATGTTGTAAATCAAATCATCAATTATCGACAATCGTTTACACTTGTGACGCCACCGTGTAAACAATCCGAACATTAAAACGTGCTACCTACGTTTTACGGCTATTCAATTTGGGGGAAAATCGATTTTATTCGCTCGGTTTTCAATCGAATCACGTACAAAGTCGCGCGAGAGTTTGCGCTGTATTTTTCTACGCGGAAGTGGTCGGCGGATACGACTTGGACTAGGAAGAGAGCTATGTAAGCAAATAATTCCTCAGACAGTTTATTAACCTTAGGTTGATATCATTGTAAATTACTTTAGAGACAACCTGTACCTACGAGTATTTACTATATACATAACTCGACGTTATTTAGATTTCTAATTAACGTTGGAGTCATGGCAATCGCATGTTAGATTTATTAAATGATACCCTGGACCTATGTGAGGATAAACATATTATATTCATCGTTTGACAATAATAAAAACACACAAAACTCGTTTACTATTAGGTACTTACTAAACCTGCTTATAGATGTAAATGGAATAAAAATATATAAAAAAGCAATAATTGACGGATCAAATATTATTAGTTCAAAATTGTATACAAACGCTGTATTTTTCAAAATAGAAACATTAAAAATTTGCATAACTCACTTACATTCAATTCGCCATTCTTCTGATTAAAATACGACACAGCACCAATCAGAGACAGTTAAAATTTGAACAGAATACACATAAAATCAATCTTAATCCATTCTCGAGTGTGACCAGTGGAGTCATCAAGTCAACTGAGCCTCGTCCTACAAATTGTGCCACATACGAGTATATTCATTCCACTAACAAAACACTAACAAATTGATATGTTTATCTACAGAGGACTATAAACTCATTCAAGGCCCACCCTTTATTGAAGGGATCCACCCTTCTGATTCAAAAAATTGCAAAATATTACATAAATAATAAAAAATCCGCTCCCCTATCTGTCCCCTATCTCGGATATAATTTTGGCTAACTCATGGTTCCGGGGAAATGTTCCGTGAAGATACTTTGAAATTTAAATTCTTGGGATACATAATTCATGAAGGTTTTCCCCTAAAACTGCCCTTACATGTGAACTAAAATCTTGGCATCGTTATGAATATAAAATCCAACCATGCGTGGTTTTGTTTCCGTTGGCTTTACAATTTCTTTCAAAGCTTTTTAGATTAGATTAAACTGAAGCGAATATCATACCACCATTGCCATTAGTGATAAATACATGTCATGCTGACAACACATTTTATAACACAAGTTTTTCCATTAAGGTTTTATAAAAGCATGCTAAATAATACGATGATTTTGTAATTCAAAACATTGAGCCATTAAGGAACCTAACAATTATTTGTAGCTATTAAACCTTGAACATGGTTTTTCACACTCCCACAAGCGCCACCCTTTCCCATTCGCGCCAACCCTAAAATAATCGACATGGTTATTAAAAAGCAAAAAGCTAAGTGGAATAGGGGTGTCCTGTCTTCTAATTTTGGATGATGGGAAAACTTTAGATTGTCTCCTGAATTGCCATGTCATTGCTATAAACTTATTATGAAACCTTATGTATTGTATCAAGTAATTGTCCAACTGCATTTGACCATGCACAGTAAGGCAGGGCGCAAACGTGAACATTTTGTGTTTCGTGTCAAATACAAGCTACCGATGAATATTTGATTTCCATAGAACCAGTATGAAATCATCTACTGCCTGCGCATACGTAAACATTTTTGTGTCCAGTTGCTCCCACTTAACACTTACTCATTGGCGATCGAAAAGTGTTCGGTGTCGGTAACTGGAAACTAAAAGTCGTCAGTTGAAGACACAAGCAACATTAACAAATTTCCTTACAATTGTACTGAGTTTCTTCATCGACGTCCATGATGAAACTGAC
This sequence comes from Lampropteryx suffumata, assembly GCA_948098915.1. Taxonomy (NCBI): domain Eukaryota; kingdom Metazoa; phylum Arthropoda; class Insecta; order Lepidoptera; family Geometridae; genus Lampropteryx; species Lampropteryx suffumata. The sequence continues at coordinate 7,683,512 of OX402559.1, forward strand.
GGAAAACAAGCAATGAACTGTACCAGTGGCCAGTAGTAGCAACGGGCGACTGTGTCCGATCACCGCCACAGGACACAGCAACTACGGTTCCCTGTGATGGTGTGCCGTGTCGGCAACAAAAAAGTGTCTACGTTTGCGCAGCGCCTAAAGGCTGCCGAAGTCAATAATGACAAGAATGAATAGTGGTCAGGTCTCAATTCTATTCAATACCATCAAGTTAGCAAACCACAAGAATTTAGTATGGAACTTTCATATAAAATCTATATTCTCAATGCTTTTATTTCTTAAATTTGTACTACTAGTAATCATTAACACGTATTATTGTGCAAGTTTTCATTCCGATAATACTAATAATCTACGAGCTTGAGCTCTGATTAGGGGCGGACAGACAGACAAACGAACATGGTGAAACCAAACCAACCAACCAACCAGGTTCAAGAAATCTAAATGATCAAAAAAATCGAGAATATTTCACAAAAACACTTGTATCCAATAGGTATTTTACATAAAATTTTGTATTACTTAGCTCGTACCTTTTCTACCAGGAAGGTAGAAAAGGTTGTATTGTGGTCACGTCCATAATAAATTAAACACTACACCTTGCTCCTTGACTCTACCCACTTTATGTAAGTACACTATTTATATTATTCAGAACTATGCCGCATCTGTCTATATTTTACATATGGACACAAAAGGTTTGACGACTCAGAAAAGAATTGAAATGACATAGGTATATAATAGGTTCTTACTTCAGAACCAGCACTATAGGACGGCAACTTCATAGGTAAATCTATATATTAATACGTGAAGTAAAAACGGAGACGGAGGAGTATGAAATTTCACACACTTATAGTTTATATAGAGAAGGAGTGCAGAGTGCTAATATTGTTTTTTTATTATGCATAAAAATATATTATATATTAATTAATAATGGTCGAATTTCAACCAGTGGGCGACCACTAGTAACTACTATTTTGCAAGTGTCACTTACCATCAGGTCAGTTGGTTGGCAGAAGCTTGTTTAAACAATAGCAAAGAAATATGATGGCATTCTAAATGATATTATCCAAAACTTCACTTCACTTGTTTTATGATGTGTCTTAATCGATATTTATATATGGATTTTGTGACAACTTGTAGATTCAAAATGATTATCGTTGGTCGGTTTTCTAAGCCCACTGGTATGCGATTATTTTGAGTCGGCCATTCTTAACGAAAAACTATAAAGGAACATATTGACATCGAAACCTACCCAGTGCTGTTCGGTAATGGTTTGTTTTGCAACGCTACAGGTTGGAGGTTTTTAATTTGTTTTTTCACAAAAAGGGCACCCTCACTCCTCCAACACCACTCACAAACTAAGCTTTTTAATCAATTTAGTTCATAATATCAAATAGCTTAAAATTTAAATAATTATCACAAGGCACTCGCGTGTGACAAACTCATGAAAACAGAGCCTCGAGGCCGTCACATGAATTTATTTCTCGATGTAATTAAAACGACACAAAACAGTAAACTTCTTCATAAATTAAGAAAATGTTGTGAGCAATTATGAAATTTGAGGCTTTATAAAATAGAATTTATAACTTCCTCAAAGCTAAGGAAAAGCTGTGATTATAAGTTTTATAATGTTTTCGTCTTAATCTTTTTTGAAAATAGTATATGAAGTGCCTAGTAGAGCCTGTTCAATAAATTAAATTTAGTGAATCATTGTATTTTATGTTATTAGCTTAAATGCCACGGACGTCTCTTTTTTAAATAACAGACATGAATTATAGAAATGTACAGAATATTAGACAATAATATAAAATATACGTAAAGTTAGTTTAAATGATCCAGATTACTACCAGAGGGTAGCGTCCCAAAGACATTGCTACGTCGAATGCCAATGCTAATACTCTGGGCCAGATAGGATCCAGCTTTAAATAAATAGGAAAAAATACACGCAGATCATACAAATGTTTTATGGTTCTCAGGTCTGCGTTTTTCTATGTTCAATATGTATGTATTTACAATGTGAAATAAAAAGTATATACCTAAGTATTACATCAGTCAAAGCCATGTATAAATAAATTTAATGAAATCAGTGAAAATAAGAATCAGAACAAAAATAAAATATGTGATCAGGTTTTGAACCAATTTTATAAAAACTAGTTATCAAAATTAAAGTATTTGATAAGGATTGCATATATTTTTTGGGTTTTTTCAGGCTCTTACTTATAATCAAGAAGAGGCTTACTAGCCGTAATAATTTTCATTTTACTTTCAACATAATATATATGCTAGTATATATTTGTATAACTTTTGAGGTACCCCAAAATGCCGGTTGCGGGCCACATCAAATAAGACCATTCCAAAGCATAATTCATAGTATATATATAACATTTATTTAAATAAATTAATAACAGGAATGTATAAAATACAAAATCATAATAGGTATAGATGTGAAACAGTTGAGATACCTAAAGACCGCTTAAAACAATCTATATACAGCTCAACTGGTCAAGATCATAGCAGCGTTCTCTAGACACTTTGAATAGCAGTGCTGGGCTGGGCCAGAGAGGAGGCAGTTCCTGGGTCACGCTATGTTTCCACCAGATGAGACGCCATGAAATAATTCAGAAAACGCGATGGGCTCTTGTTCCCCTCAAGCCGAGACTCCAGAGTCTCGACTCCAAAAGGCTTCTAGGCTTTGGTCCTCGGCACAATCAGCCGCTGTACCAGCGGAATTTATGAAACGAATATCTGTATCAAAACTTTTTAAGAAACGTGGTAATGATCTTTGAAAGATCGATTTAACGACACACAGTGAGGTAGTAAAATAAAAAAGGAAATCAGAACGGACCTTATCGTTTCTCAGACAAAATGAACTGACGATTTTTGCATGTTTCAGGAACCCAGAATAGATCAATATCTCACTGCTCAATGCAAAAATACACAAATAAATCAAACTGCAAGCAACACAAACATTTTAAAGTTCTATTCAAAACCACCATCATAACAATCTTAGCCAACTCATACCAGTTTCTAAAGCACGAAGGGATGCTGAGAGGATACCGGCTCTATATTTAAACAGTGTTTTTGTTTCCCCGGTTAGTAGTTGGAGCACTAATTCCGTAGTTTACGACTGCGCCTGCCAGATCAGGCGGGCACAGATGCCGCTCCCACGCCCTAGGGCCGATTCACACTGGCTGCGTATTCAAATAAAAAAAACCCTTCATTAGGAAATAATAAATAAATAATTATATATAATGCTGGACATTTCACACAGCATCATCTAGCCCTAAAGTAAGCAGAGCTTGTGTTAAAGAATAGAATAGAATATTAAAAAAGTACAATAAACGAAAAACGATAATACCAGAAGTGTAGCACTGTGTGTCAAATAGTAACTACTTGTCTAAGTCGTAAAACGTAAATGTCGCTAGGTGACAAAGTTTTTAGCTGTAACTGACAAAGGGTTTAAATTAGCTATAAGTAATTTGCAATATATTAGTCATAACTGATTTATTTTCCTTTCGTTTTTTTTTGTTTATGTTTTGTTTTTTAAACTGGCATATCTGTAAATCAGAACCTCAAAACAGTTTCAACAGAATTTGATTAATATGTCATTAGCAGGCTTATGCAAAAGTTTATTCGTCCGTTTGTATTCATATGACTAGGAACGTTAAAAAAATTTTCAAATTCAAATTCATATAATATGTTTATTCAATACAAGGATCACTTTGAAACGTCTTACAGACTAGGAATTTAGGCGCCAATTCCTTCTAACCCAAGTCCGAAATGAACTAATAAGAAACTCGTCCTGGTTGAAACTAATGCAAGATAGTTTATACATTGCAAATCTGTCAGTTAACTGTTTGAGGGTAGAGAAACATGAGGCATGAATGCACGTTCTTATCAATAATATAGTCATTTAAATTATAATACGCTTTCTTCAAAATACTACCCTTTATGTAAGCTTTAACCAAGGAACAAAGGAACCAATTAAGGAATTTATATTTTTGTATTAATCAGTAACTTATAGGGCCTTCATTGACGGATAAACTACGAAAATCTATAACGCATGAAAATGTAGTACTACATTATACTTTTTGTAACGAATAATTTCAACATAATATAAAACATTATTCTTATGTAATAATAGTATTAAATAATAATAAATAATGCTAGACATTTCATACAGCATAACCTCAAAGTAAGCAGAGCTTGTGTTATGGGAAACACATATTATACGTTACATGTATGCTTTTTTTGTAAATACATATATAGAAAATACCCAGACAAATATTTGCAGATCATACAAACATTTGTCCCGCGGTGGGAATTGAACCCAGGCCGGCCTTCACCCACAGATCCACTTATGAAAATATATCAAAAACAAGTTACAAATCAGCATTTACTTTAACAAGGTCGACTAACGCCATCACTTTAGATTTTACATATCAGTACCTAATGCTTCTTATTTGTAGCTTTCTAAGCGCTAGCGTGCTCGAGTCTTTACTTTCTTGATGCCTGTTCAGCCAGCGATGGTTGGAATATCGAAAACCGAGTCGAATAATTTATCGTTATGAATATCTGGAGAAAATGTTTAGACTTTCCGATAGAGTTTCATCAAAGTACTTTATCTCAGTCATGAAAATAAGTGGAAAAGGTTGCTAAGATTAGTTATATTTTAAAAATAAACGTTTTATTTAAGTTAATAAGTATAGAATAATTAATACAATTTTAACTAGGTATTTGGTATTTTTAGAAATAGTTTTATAGAAATCTACTTATCAATCTTATACGTTATTATTGTTTCAGACGAGTCGTATCGTATGTTTTAATTATTTCAAAGGCGTACATAAGGTATGTAGAACTGAATTGAATTTTCTTCAAATACTACCTATTGAGAGATAAAGGTAGAAACATTGATTAAAACAAATTGTTTTAATCAAAGGGTAGACATATGAATTCATTTGGTACTAAACTATAGGTAGAATACACACATAAAATTACTACATACTTTTGAACTCAGTAAACTTGTCGAAAGTATATAATACTAACTAATACTATTACTATGGCTTTTTTTGAAAGGGATTATTTACTAGAAAAAAAACATTTTCCCATAAAATAATAAGCTAATTATTCATAATTACATTTACAACCATATTCGGTTTGAATAATTATGACGAAAGGCAATGAAACTCGGAATTTAAACTTCTTATAGTAGGCACGAGTCAAGAAATAATGCAAAGCTAGCTATCTGTTATAAATCTTAGTTTTTTATGTTCCATTAAAGCATTTTTATTAGTTATTAACACGTTTTAAGCGGCCGAACACTAAAACATTTGTAGAAAACTACAAGCATTAACGTACGTGTGATGCCCTATTGCTGCTGTAAAAGCAGATTATGTTGTAAGCGATACCTACTATCAAACAACTCTAAAAACAGGGACTGATTTGAAGAAAACTCTATTTATTTACTAAAAAGGAACGCTATATAAACTAGATACCAAAAACTCCCTACATCAGAATGTTAATATTTGGTATGTCTGTATACATGTTTAGTACTTGTTAAATTGAAACGACCTCCACGCAAAACCTTGTGGTACACTTCCTATGTCCATGCCGAACACTTGTTCACAGAACAGATAATTTATGTTCTGTCTACTTCTATCAAAGTTAATAGTAACTGCTGGCTTATAATAATTTATTCTCAGGCCTTCATAATAAAGGTTACATAAACTTGGATTAGAACTCGATTTTATTTAATCATATATTCAATGTGTTTAAAGTCAAAGTCAAATAATTGTATTAATTCTGGTCAAATATAAAATCCATAATTTGAAGTTATGTGTTGATATTGTGGTCTATCCGAAGTAATAATGTTGAGTTACTGGGAATGAATCGCATTATATGGAATAAGTATTTCGAGTAAAAAGCCAATTTTTCTTGAGTTGCTTGAACAATTAGTAGCAAATGAACGCTAATAACCCGCAGCATAAATCAATTATTCATTTCAAACACTCATCGACTTAAATCGTAATAAAATGCATAAACGGCAGTCAATTTATTTATTGCCTTTAAGTTGTAAAACGATATTACACGCCATAATGACGTGTGTTATTGGCATTTATTTCACCCATTTTACCATCAATGACCACATAATCAAAAGTTTATGTTCATTGTTTATTATACAAATTAACTATTCAAACGTAATATTTTTCCTGTAGTTGACTTAAATATTCGCAGACTTACTAGAGCTTATACTACATCATTCATATGGATATTTCTCACGGTTTTAAAACACGTTTGTACTTTGCAGCACATTTAACACATTATATACTGCCCATTACCTATATACATAAAATGAACGAGTTTCGCAAGAAACGGCCGGCAACATTGTTGTCCGATGCCACATGCGCCAGACCGTATAAATTTGCGCTTGATTTATTTATTACTCACAAAATGTCAACAATACGATCTTTTTAAAAGTGAAAAGGATTGTTCGTTAAAGGGTGTCCGAGTAGACTCGGCTGCATTGTATACACACCCTTATGCAAATCAGTACGCTGAAACCGAAAGTGCAGACGCTAACAAAAACGCAAACTTGCGTAACCTTTTCATAAATTATCGACACGCATTATAAAAATTAGGAACGCCTTTGCAAAGATTTTCCAAAACCAGAATAAACCAGTTCAAACTGAACAAAAAAAACCATTATCGCCCGCATTGTCTCGGTCCTTTAGTCGTTATAAGGACTGTTTCCATCAAAGGGTATGATTTGCATAATTTTGTTATCACTCTCTTTGGTTAAATATTTTGTGTTTTGCGGTAAAGTACTTTCGTTTTTAGCTTTTACGTCCTTTATAGTAGCTATTTGGAGTTCGTACGAAGCGGTTCAGTGCGTGATTTGTGATAATTTAGCGAAGTTATAACTTGGAGAGCGGACGTGGAAATGTTCCGTAAATGGCGGCGTGTCGTACATATTTCGATAAGTACGTTACCAGTTGTTGTGATTTATATTCAGGTGTGTTCGTGTTACCGGATAGTTAAGTTTTTACTGTCACGATAGAGAGGGTCGCTTGTTGTAGCGGTTGATCTATACAAGCAGAGGCGACGACAGGCGACGACGCGGTATCAGCTTATATCTACCCATAGGCTTATATCTTGTATATGTAAGTGTCACGTTTAGAACCCCATTTATTGCTTTTTGGTTGCGTACAGGTATAAAACCACTACCTATTCGAATATATAGAGGGATTTCAACACTCGTGAGAATGTTTGAAAGGCTTTGATAAGTCGGCGATAAACTCTGTCGAAACACTCTAGCTAGGTAGAGTATTTTAACTTTTATGTAGGTTTTTTCAATAAATTATGGATAAGATTTAAAGTTGTGGAGCAAAATAATATACATATATGTTTTATTCCGGAGTCGATATACTCATAAACGCTTTCGCAAAATCAAAAAACAACATCACAACAAAAAATCGGTGACCGCCACCCAAATTCCGTCTTATAAATTAAAACCGGGCCATTAAGCCCGAAAGTTTCAGCTACGATTTACGACATAGAAAACCGACCTTTAATAAATTCTACCTACCCGCACAAGCGAAATTTTGATTTATCGTTTCAGTTATAGAGATATATGTATGTAGTGCAATTAGTTGGGTACGGGGTGCGGGTTAGATTGATTTATGTTGATTTAGAATAATCATGCCGAGACAGCCTGTGATCCGGTCGAGTAATTCTATTTTATGACATCCCCTGATGAATAACCGCTTGCGGTTCCGACGCCATCTTGAATTGAGTCGCTATTGCGGTCGAGAGATTTTGCTGAATTGAGACATTCGCTAAGACAAAGCTGTGGACTGGTACAAAATAAAAACCTTTTTTTTTGGTTTATTAAATTAGTTCTACATTTCTAGAAATGAAAACTTTATAAAAGAACGATAAATAACCAAAGTTCTTGCAATAATGGTACGTAATTGTTTAATCGTGATTACTAATTGTTGAAACGTAATTAGTGATTGTTTTATCATAATAAGCAATAACCCTTCATGTTTTCGTTGTAGGCACTAATCATTATCCAATTAAGTATTACACAGAATTTTCACCGTTACCTGACGCAGTTTGATAAACCTAGAGATTTTAATTTAACGCATGATTACATTTCATTAACGGGCATTATTCTGCTGTAACACGTATTTCTATTTGCTATCAAACCAATTTCTATCGCTATCAAAGCAATTTCTCTGTTTAATTACTGTAACCATTCTATAAACAAACCACATAGCCAATTATAACTGCATTATGAAGTTTTTCGGATGAATTATAAGATATAATGAAATTGAAAATTTCAATCGTAATCGGAAAATAAATTAAAATTTGAATTATGAACGCTGGGTTAAATTAAATTAAACCTACGTTTAGTATTGGTTTATTCGCAAATGTAAATTTAGAAAAAATCCTTAGGTGCACTTATTTTTAATCGAATTGAAATCATTCGATTTTCAACAATAAAACTATTATACTTTTCTATTTCTATTCTATTCTATTTCCGACAAAATTAAACCTAATTATTAGAATAAGTAAAAGTAATCATTATAAATAAAGTTCCTCAATAAAATTGCCGGGTGAAAATAGGTGGTCATCAAGAAAACCATGGTGACGGTTAATCCAACGTAATTTACTCAAGCTGAGAAAGCTATAAATGCTTATTGACTGTACCCATAAACACAATTAATCCAAAGTTTTATGTATAAATCTCTATAGTACTATGTAATGGGCACTGTGGTTTCCACGACCATTCACTACCTAAGTATTTTATTTTATTCAGTGCTTTCTTTTCTTACATAATGTTAATGATGCAATCAATAAAATGTGCATACAACAAAAAGTAGACACTGTTTTGAGAATTGGTTTTTAAAAGGAATAAAACTGTAGCAAGGTTTTTTTTAAGCTCTTTATAGCTTCTTTGTTCAATTTAGTTTAAATTTTCAGAATCGGTACCTTTACTTCAGGGGTGCATTACCGGCGAGTACCGACGAAGCTCTCAAACCATAAATAAGTCTGGCATTTTGAGAACCTTGCCTAGAATTTTACGTGCATTGGCAAATACTTAGGTACAATGCGACAATAAACTCTACTTAAAGCCAAATGCTTTAAATAAAGGTCGCTGCTATTGTAAATTAAACTTTACGGCTTATAAGGAACGATTTGATTTCGTTTAAAACGAGTTCGCAATGTGGTCTTGTTGCAATGGCGACTTGCGATTTGAAAACAGATTTATGATCGGCAACGATAACGGGCTTGCGATAAAAATTTTAGCATTCCAAGGTAGGTATGCATCGAACGGGAAAATGTCTCATACTCATGCAAATAAATAAGTTTCGATTATAACGATAATAACAATTCGATAACCACTTCATTATGATGTTGTCTTTATTTAGTTATTTTGGACAAATTATTTTACAACGCAATAATATAAAAAACTAAATAATTGCAACCGTAGCCATGTGCTACTGTTTTTGAACGATACATTTTTAGATCTTACTCATTACATACAAATAACCGTGTATTCAAAAATATTTTTAAAACACTAAACGTATACATACCTATCTATACATAGGTATACCTACGTATACCTAGGTATACGTAATATACATAGGTATATTACACTGAAATTGTATATAATATTGAATTATATGGAACCCTACAAGCTTGCATGGCTAGTGTAATTACTATGACAATCAAGTAGGTACCTACTAGGTATCATATTTTCAAAAGCGTGTAACACGAAGCATTGCGTCGAGATCACGAATTTTAGTCGTGGTAAAATAGCAAGATAACAGTCGATATACTGTTCACGATTAGGTATTTAATGGGTAGAAACTACAGCCGCCAGAAAACGTTACTAATTTATTGAAAATGCAACGACGGAAACACCCATATTCCTATAACTCCGAAGTTCTTGATTTATTTTGAAAATACATGAGATAAACTTTTACCGAATTATCCGACAAATTTTAATGGTCAGTTAGAAAATATTTAATAGGTAGATCTATCAATCTTTTCTAATGAACCAAGGTCTCCTAAAAGACCTCTCTGCATCGGATCTTTATATTTCATATTGGCTTTATATTGGCCTAATTATTAAATATTTTGAAATGGGGCAAAGTCACGCCTGAATTGTCTATCTATGTTACTTAGAGGCATCTTGATGTTTTCGCGTGATTTTTTCAACATATAATAATAATGAGAAGGTTAAATTAAAAATGTTGTACGAGAAATACAAAAAAACATTACGAATTTATTTTGAGTTCAAGCCTTAAGCATTATTGTCATAGTGGATATAGTTGGTTTAAAAATCAAAAATCTCTTGCGGCGCTTCACACCTAAATTCCTTCGTTGGGCCATTACTATAAATAAAACAGATGAAAGGCCACCAACGAGGTCGTGCCTGCTTATAGCAAAGCAATGTGTGAGGATTAGTCATACAATGCACAAAGAAAAATAATAAATGATAGTGTGTTTTTATATGTGTGCTTTATAGTATCGGAGTCTAGTTGTTATAAAGTATCATATGCATGTATTTAAAACTATATAACTATTCTATCATTCATCTGACTCCTAAGCTAAGCTTGTACGCTTCGCTTAGGTTAGGGCTAAACAGTGCTGTGTGAATTATCCAGCTATTTATATTGTTTATTTTTTTTTATTCGATTATTCTCACCTTTAAGATTAAACTAATCATGAAAATTCCAAGATCCAGCGGCTTATTGATGTGCTATGAACATGATTCGCATAATTTTTCGAATGATTTAATTCGAAAACCTTGAAACTGGTGCAAAGCAAATGCTATACCTACATGGGCAGTGAGTCTGACGCTGAGAGGTGTTGAAAACTTGATACCGATGCCGTGAAACCACCGCCCCGTGCCACGCCGGCGCAAGATAGTTTATGTACAGATCCCTTGTATATGGTAGATTTAAAAAGGTATAAAAAGTTCTAGAAAGAAATAGTCATTATCATTATCCTTCATACAATGACCGAGCCCTTGCTGTTATACATATTTACGTCTTATAGATCTTGACATAATTTATAAGTAAGTGCTTGCAAGTGTTCGGCAAAAACCGAATCGTTCGGGTTCTATATAAATTCAACATTGATCAAATGTATAGCGTTCTAATCATGATGAAAAGTTCGAATAATGGTTTAAGAATATAAAATTGATGTAAACGTTATACATAAAAGCTAAAATGTTAGTTAATAAAAACATTAAACTATGAAATTCAATTCACAAGCCTGTAAATAATTTAAAAGGCTGTAAAAATTACTCACTGCCAATCCATAAATCTCCTAATTCTTCTGGCACAATAACTAAGTCATAATTTTATATGAAGTTATAAACATAACATGAGGCACTTATGAATTCAACGTTCAAGACCAGCGATAAGGGGTTGATGACGTCTACCTTGAGCGTGTCTAAACCGCGAGAGAGTACAAAATTTTATATATTATGTTTGATTATTTGAAAGAAAGGATTATCGAATCGGATGCCGCCATGTTGGCCAAGCGTGCGTAAGCGCCTACACACCGCGAACACTGCGAAATTACAGGCTGGTCGCTCACGATCGCTAGCGCGTTTAAAAATAAAATAAACTTAAAACAACGTCATATTGTGCACGTGTGTGCGAGCGGGCTGGTATTTATTTATAGGCTAGTAGCTATGTAAATATAACGAACGACCGGCTCCAGTTTAGCGTTTCTTGTGGTTTTTGAAACGTCTCAATTTGGCTGGTTCAGACCTCGCTCTAGATGAGTGGACGAATCATAAAACATGTAAAAGTACCTACCTACAAAGCTTCCAATACCAGTATTAAAAACAATAATAATAATGCCGGACATTTCACACAGCCTCAAAGTAAGCAGAGCTTGTGTTATGTGAACCAAGTGACTAATATACTACTTATATACCTTTTTTTTGTAATTACATACATATTATACTTAGAAACACACTAGAGAAGAGCTAGGTCCTATCTGACTCAGCGTATTAGCATTGCCATTCAACGTGGCAATGCCGCCAGCTTCTTGGAAACGCTGCCCGCTGGCAGTGATCTGAATCATTTGAGTTATCTATAGATAGTTTTAAAACGTAACTAAGATAGCTCAACTGTTTCACATGTATTTAAGATTATTGTATAGGTATTATTCTGTACACTTCTGTAATTATTTATGTTAAACAAATAAAAAATAACTCAAAAATAAAGTTTAAATCATTGCACGTGTAATAAATACGACATGTAGAGTTTTAGTAAACCATCTCACGTAATGAGAGGGTTTATGTTGAAATTACATAGATTTTAATGCGTTGTAATAATTGTACATAAACATAATTCTTAGTGTAATATCCCGCAGATAGTGGTAATAGCGTTGGTTTTGCAGTTAAAGAGAATTTAGACCAAGACTTTCAATAACTACAAATAACGTATTTAAAACTACAATCTAATAACTATTAACTAGCTGGCCCGTGCCCACTTCGTTTGGCGGTTACAATTTCACAAAAAAAAATATTAAAAAAAAGATAGCTATTCAAATTAATGCAGTAATAGCAGAGATAATCAAAGTTACGGATATATATTGATAGATTGCGCTAGCGGCCACCCGCGGTTTTTTCCGGGATAAAAAATATCCTATATCCTAATCCAAGTAACTAACTATATATATTTAAATTTGAAGTTTCATCCAAATCGGTCCAGCGGTTCTCGATTTATAAGTGGTGTAACTTACACGACTTTTTTATATATTTTTAGATATTACGTTAGTATATTTTGAATCTGCTTCATAAATCGTCAGTCAGCTCACTTGGTGATAGTTTTATATTGTGCGTTGTAGTTTTAACGTTTGATTCCCCGGGATAAACATTTGTGTAAGGATGAACATAGGTGTTTGTTCTGTGTCTGAGTGTTATAAAGTATTAAATGTAGGTATTTAAGTATTATAACAGTCATCTAGTCAGCATAATACAAGCTATTTTGGGGCTAGATGATGTTGTGTGCATTGTCTATCAATATTTGGCCGAGCAAAGCAAGTGCCCTTTCAGATTAGGCTAAAAGGCTTTCGTATGTCTGTCTGTCCGGCCGGCGTCTGGATGTTCAGGTCTACAGGACCTGAACATCCGGAACATCTACTCTACAGGTCGCATTTCTCAACCGATTCTCGTGAAATTTTGTGAGCAGGTTCTATAGCTATAAAGTTTTTTTTGTCGATTCAGTTTTTGGATTTTTTTTTAAATGGCAGAGATATGGGTGTTGAAAACGTAAAATAAGTTAAACTTCAGTCTTTTCGAAAAATGTTTGCAAGGTCTACAGCTCACAGAGCCAGAGCTATTTATATATTAACTAGGTTTAATTATATTTTTAGTTAAAAACTTAATCGTAATAAATTATTTCAAACCTATTATTAGTTAACCGTGATTATAAACTTCCATTATATTATTATCGTCAATTATACATATCAGACGTAATTTTAATGCAAAAGAAAACTATCTGGTACAATTTTCTTTCCTCACAAGAATTCTAAGCCAATTTAATTGTTCCGCTTACATTCACACAGTCTCATTAGTTTAAATTAAACTAATAGATACGGTATTCAGTTCATAAAATTTATCATTCAGGAGTTGGTAATTTAAATGCAAATATCTGCGCCAGGACAGAATTTAAACTGTACAGGTTTGATTAGAAACCAGTATTTTAGCTGATATGCATAACTAAATAGAAAATTACGTTATCTATATGTAAATAGCCAATAGCAACGAGAATTAGAACAAAATGTACATAATAGTTTGCCTGCCTGCGTAAGAGTAGGTAAGTACCTATATTCAAAACTTGGTATCTTGTGGGTACCCTCCTCGATATCTGTAACCACTTAAAAAGAAATATATTAAGAAAAATATTTTCAGTGCACTTTTTAGAGTCTAAAAAGAAGATATTTATATACCTATATACGATAGGTATATAATTAAAACTGAATTTATAAATAAATAAATAGTGCCGGACATTTCACACAGCACCATCTGGCTCCAAAGTATAAAAAGCTTGTGTTATGGGTACATTATTGATATACTACTTATATACTTTTTTTATACATACATATTATCCTAGAAACACCCAGACCAGAGACAAATACTCACAGATCATACATTTGACAACATTTGACTCGCGACGGACCTTAGCCTACAGAGGTAGTCAAAACATACAGAATGACATTTATATCAATATTGGTCCGAATTCTGTTGTTTCGCCGGACGATATAAAATTTTGTAAAATACGAAGGATATTATTTATTATTGTTTTATATTACAAATATGACAAATATATGACAAATACTTTTTTATTTAACACTTAAATTTAATACATGATCTATATCAATGACATGATTCACCGTGTAAATAGGAACTGACTAAAACTGTGGAAAATCCTTGGAAAACCATTTAATAAACGAACAAAGTGACAATTCAACTTAAATTTAATACATTGATGTATATCAATGACATGTTTCAGCATGTAAATAGGAACTGAATAAAACTGTGGAAAATCCTTGGAAAACAATTGAACAAATGAACAAATTGACAATTCAAATTTAATTTAAAACTGTAATTTAAAGATGGTATCTAAATACCATCTTTAAATTACAATTATAATTTTGTTTTTGGTAATAAGACGGTGTTGGTTTTGTTATATATATATATATATATATATATATATATATATATATATAAGGCGATGTTTGTATGTATGTTCCCATAGACTCCGAAACGGGTGGACCGATTTCGATGTTTTTTTTTAAGAAATCTTCAGATTTACCAAAGCTACCAAAGTTCACAGGATCACCCGCTAGGCCACTAGCGGGTGATCCTGTGAACTTTGGTAGCGATCGGATCAACAGAACTTTTTTTTATCAATCAAATTCGGAATGGTTAGAGATTGTATTTAAGATACTATGTTCATTATCCTATGTTCTGTTCCTAAGTTCATAGGCTACTTTTTATTTATGCGCGCGAAGCCGCGGGCAGAAGCCAGTATAATATAATATAACTAGATGTTGTTCTGCGAAAGGAATGGCCACCGATTATATTTATAATTAATTTATAATCTAAAATTGAAATGCAAAAATCCTATATTCAATATTGTTAATTCTCATAACTATAATTCATAACTAATCCAAGATGGACAAATAAAATCATCACAGTAAAAATAAATTGCAAAACTGGATTTCCTTTATATTGAACACAAAAGTTATTTCTTTAATAAGGTTTATAAAGCTTAGTCCAGACATGGTATAATCCGAACCAGATATTGCAAGGCGTATTTCAAGCGCGGGCGGCGGTCGTCGACCCCGGCTCCCCACGCTACTCCCAGGGTTGCCAGTTTGTACGGGAAATATTTAAGTTAAATTCTTAAGTAAGCAACTATAATACTTCTTGGTTCTTAGACCTTTTTATAATAAAATTATTGAATATGATTATTTAAAAAGCAAGCAAGCACACACGTAGAGGGTCTACGAATAGTGCGAAATACTTTTATTTTTTCGAATATTTAGAAAAAAAATTCTTTCGCACTATTTATTCGTCCATTTACTAGTTTTTTTGTACTCCTTTTAACTGTTTTACTGTTGATGTTGTTTTTTTTTTTCTTGGTATTAAAATGTCTGGGTTTCGCTCGGTTCTAATAATGTGGCGTGTGTGATAAGAATATATTATCGACCACCATTTTAATCGGAAGACACGTGCCTGCCGATATTATTATCGTGACTATTTTAATTGCTACGAACTCTTAGGTTCCCCGAATGTTAAATTTAGCTGAAACGTTTTAAAACCACCAACCCTAGGAGATGTTCGCGTCCGCTTTTTAATTTTACTCCTCCGTCCTGTATAAACACACCCTTAAATGTACAGTTACCATTATACATACCATACTTATCTTAACAGTAATTTCGGTACGAATCGCTCGTAAAACGGCTTGCGATATGAATAATCTCATGTGAAGTCCTTAACTTCGAACATTACTCGAATTGGGATTAATTGGATTTTGCTGATTCAGCATTTTCCTGCTCTACACTACATACGAACTTATTATATACGTATAATTAGGTAAGTATGATCCACTTTATGGATAAACTTGATAAACTTGGTATTGGCAAGGTATTGTTCTATCATCCAATGAAATTAAATGAACAAAAATAAAATACTGTGTAAAAGTTGAGTAGGTAGGTACTTAAAGATATTGATAGAAATGATTGGTGGACGATGCACAATTATTATTGTATATTATGGCAACCAGGTGCCTAATATAATATATTACATACTTATGATACTTTATAACACCCAAATACAGAATAAACACCTATGTTCATCACACATGATTGTCCAGAGGGAATTGAACTCTAAACCTACAACGCAGAAGGCGCTTATTGTAATATTTATTTTATACATTTATTTATTTTCTTATGTAAATTAAAATTGTGTTCTTCATTATTAATTTCAAAAAACGTGCGGCGGCTGAATGTACCGAGGCGAGGACCTCAAAAGGCGTAAATATGCCGGTCTTGATAAGGCCTATATATTTGAGCCTTTAGGAGTTGAGACCCAGGGCCCGTGGGGAACAGGAGCCCACCGTGTTTTCAAAATAATCTCACGGCGTCTGGTAGATACATTGCGTGACCCAAGAACTGGCTCCTATCTGGCTCAGCGTACAGCATTGCCATTCAACGTGGCAATGCCGTCTGTGTCTTGGAAACACTGCCCTCTGGCAGTGATCTGGATCAGTTGAGCTATCTATTGATCGTTTTAAACGGCCCTTAGATAGCTCAACTGTTTCACATGTATTTTATATTATTTTGTACATTTCTGTAATTATTATTTAAATAAATGTATATATCAATTACTTCTATCTAATCTGGATCTAAAACTGGAAAATTAGTTTATTGTCTTTTTTTTTAAATATGCAATGTCTTTCAAAAAAAATCAAGTGCCACTTTTCCACCAAGCGGCTAGTGAGCCCCAAGTTCTAAGTAAATTATTGATCGTTAACTATCTATCTTCCAAGAACAAACATGATTATCATCTCCTAAAAATAAAACTATAAAATTAAACAACTCAATACAAAAACATTTCTGTTGTTGCTATAACGATATTTCATTCACAATTTATCTCGCTCACCAATCGTATTCCTTGAAACATTTTGTAAAATGAAGATTTTGCTCAAAGATTTTATCATTTCGTATTTTGTACTGTATCGGGAGATGTAGACAATGTTTCTGTAGGGTGAGAGACAACCCCGCCCCTCAAAAACAATAAATATGTCAGTGGGGGTATTACAAGACGCTAAGACGTGACTCCGTCTCTACCTAGGGATGGAGCAGGCTTTGTCCGGCCGGACGCATCGGTAAATAGCATAGCAAGACATAAGATGTTTTTAAAAGAAAAAGCAGATATTAACAAACTTCTGTGTCAATGTCAAACAAGAGCTCTTAAGTGTTACCACAAAACAAAGAACAAATAATATTATATACAAGAAAATGACACAACCTTGATCTAAAACTAGAAGACCATTGGTGGCAATTCGGTTGGTTCATTTCTAAAATTAGGAATTGTCTAAAATTTATTTAGTTAGTCATAGCATTTGTAAAACCTATTCGATGGTACCATCTAACTAAATTAGGAACGCTTAATTAAGTTAGATAAAATTAAATTAGGATAAGTTGGTAGCAGCAGAATACCAAAGGTTAATTTGACAGTTCAAAACCTAATTTTAGCTAAAATTTGTTAGGTTGGTGCCAACAGATTTGAGGCCAGTGTATTATTTTGTTTTTTTAATTAAGATATTGTTTCGGATAAACCAAGCCTCACATTCCCAACACTAGCCCTAACTTCTAAGTAAATTATTACACTGCAACTTTCCCGATGAGTCTGCTCTTAATAACTTTTAACTTTTTATTGCCGTGTAGGATTAAACGGAGGATGGTTTTATTCTGTTTACGTTTGAGATGGGATGAGTTTTATAAAAATAATCCGACTTTTTGTGGGCGTCATTAATTAAAAGCAGGTAAAAATAGTTGTAGCTTTCTATTTTTTACTGTTCAAAAAAATATTTACATTGTACTTTGACTTATATCTACATAGTGAGTTTATCTGTTAACTGGTACTATAATATGTTTTCTTAAGTGCTCAACAAATAATGTTTCAATCCACTCAAACAACCATTAGTTTAGTCTTCCCACATAAACTAGGCGCTAAACTTAACCCATTCTATTCAAGTATTTAGCCCAGAGGAAAACACTTACACAAACATTGTATCTCAAAGCAAACAAAACAAAGCAAAAAATCAGGAAAAAGCGAAAAAAGAAAAACGACGTCGCCATAAAAGAAAGAGCAGAGTTGGCGAGTGTTTTGCGGGCGCTCGCTCAGCGGTACGCGATTGGGCCTTAGTTCCCCCCTCTCACCCCTCCTTACTCCCCCCGGGCCGTAACTCACTGTTCACTTGTTTTACGGCCACCATTTTGTGACGTTAGCTCGCTCGGCAGCCCGCGCTAATCTATACTAGTGAGGGCGCGCATGTGTGCGTGACCCATCCACATGTAGTTGTGCCGTGACGTAATCTTGCTGCAGATGGTAAAGACTGTAACATCCCTCACGGCTAAATAATCAGTTTTTGATTGTATTAAGCACTTTTTTGAATAATTAGGTACTTAATAGTATTTAGTAGAAAAAGCACAATACAAGTTTATTACGAGAAAATGTCTTTATCTACCTACTTAGTGAGTACATAGTACACAAGCATACTATTTAGAGCACCCAACCCTTCAAATATTTTATGTTTACCCTGAGCCTATAACAAAACAATATGTTATATCTAGTTATAGGTTGTGGGTAGGTGTACCATCCATTAGGCCGGCATCATTAACTCCCGCTGTGATCCCATCCATAGATGCATGAGCCGTAATGACGTATCAGCGGATCTTTACGTCTTAATCCGTATCATTACGCCCCCTCCCTAACGAGGGTAGATGGGAGATTTAATTAAAGTTCTGTGATGAGCCTTAGAAATGAGGATTTTGAAATTGGAGGAGAATTTTGTGGGAATTAAAAAAGATTATCACGGACTCGTAAAACATTGCTAATGTTAAAGTTGGTTCATGTTTAAGTATTAGAAAATTTTATTTTAGACTTAAAACTAATATAGATGTACAATTATTCTGTTTTGTAATATATCATATAGCATTTAATATATAAACATCACGTGCCAACGCGAGAAGGTCGCTCCTCACGTGGCTATGCTGCCAGTTTATTGAGAACGCTGCCCGTCTGGCAGTGATCTGGATCAGTGAGTTGAGATGGCTTTAAACGATCCTCAGATGTATTTTATGTTATTGTACCTATATTATTCTGTAAAAATTGCAAACATAAGTTGCTTTGTCTGATATTATGTTATCATTTACAGCTTTGAATGTATTTCTATCGAAATTTACACTTATAATGGAATATATATCATGATTATGTGAGTTTAACTGCTTCGAGTTAACAATTTATCTCGTGATCATGGCACATGCAACTGTGCCGAAATATCGGGAAGCAGTAAACATCACAAGTCATGGTAGTAAATATCACGTTTTGAGTGAAACTTATGTTAAAACCATGATAGTTTAAAAAGTTATTTCTATCATCAAAGCTGGTACAAATTCTGGATCCGATTATTGGCACTTTTCAGCGCAAACTGAAAAATACTGTTATAAAACACAACTGTTCGACTGATGTTACTGCTTTAAGGTTACTGATGATGCACCGTGATTTTAATGATTTTCAAGACACTGCTCATACCTAGTCATATCAGGTCTGTTGTCCGACTCAAATGTCTAACTAGTTGTAAGGATGGAATTTTCCCCTGTGAACTACATAGATAGCTGAACAAATCAGTGATTTTCATTTCCCTTCGTATAATTTTACTTGATTGAAACAGGCTACAAAAGCTGGGTTTCTAGATAGTCTGCTAAGATAAGGTTACTAGGAGGTACCAATTAGGGCACCCAGCATCGATTACCCGGCAACCGAAGCGTGGGAAAAGGGGCTTGTATTGTAGAATGAGATTGTTTTGATTTACTGCTGAAGAGATCAGAATCTGCTTTGTTTAATTTAAATTTTTTTAGCTCTATTATGTTTTCTTTTCTTTTATAAGAATCAACCTTAAAATAGCCTGGAAAATTAATTCTTCTTCTTATCGTGTCATTATTGTGTGTTATTTCGAACCAGTGTGGTGAAAAGATTAAAGTGCGCCTCAGAGGCACCTTTCGTTAACTTGGCACATGTCTTTTTAGATTCTACGACATGGAAAATGAATAACCTGTATCAAAAAGTTTTCTGGACTCGTTATTTCTATATACCTATATTGACATGATTTACTTATCATATTGAATCACCTTTTCTGGTTACAAATAAATATCACCAAGTTTAAAAGAGATTATTAAAACAGAAAATATAAGAGATGTATAAACGACCTTTAAAATATAGATTGACAGAACTAGAACTACAGAAATAATTACAGATATGTACAGAATAATATAAAATACATGTGAAACAGTTGAGCTATCTAAAGATTGATAAAACGATCTATAGAAAGCTCAACTACTCCAGATCACTGCCAGCGGGCAGCGTTCCCAAGACACTGGCGGCATTGCCACGTTGAATGGAAATGCTAATACGCTAAGCCAGATAGGAGCCAGCTCTTGGGTCACGCAATGTATCTACCTCCAATAACAAATATAAAAATTGGTAATTCTCACAAGTCGATCTATCTCCAAACCAAGCATAGCTTGAACAATGGGAACAAGATGGTTGATGGAATACTTTTATATTCTCAAATACATATTTATGATACATTATAACACCCAAACAGAACAAACATTATGCATGCTTATCAAATGTTTGTCCTAGGAGAACAACAAGCTACAGTTTAGAAGACAGAGCTACTACCAACTAAATGAAAAAACCAGTCAAATCTTCACCTATCTTTTGCAACTACAACAACCAGGGCCGAGCCATTATGTTTCTCAGTACACCCATTAGTGGAGCACGTAACGAGCTCCCGGTGGGTGCCCGCCTAATGAGGTTCAATAATGGTTCGTCGCACGTTTATCTACGTACTTAGGGGTGTAAGAGGGTCTAGGTACTCAGAGGGTGAAGTGGGGACTAGATAGGTACTTGAGAGCGCGCTGCTTGGCTCATTTGATTATTCATCACTCACAGACCTTCTCTCTTGGATTTTTGATATTTGGCATTTATAAACAAACGTTTATATGTGAATAAGTTATGGAGATATATATCTGTTAATTTATTCTCATCTTATGTTACAATAACCGTAGTCGCGGATTGACTAAAATAATATGAATTCTGATCGATAATCACTATTTTAACAGGAAAAACGCTCCGCGCCTTCGTTGGTGTTATGCTATTTTCATACAAACATAGACTCCGCCTGAACCTCTTAGATTTCAAGAAGAGAACTCTATTAATAGTGCGTGACACTGCAAAGATAACACACAAAATCTCTACGACTAACGGAGGTGTGCATCTCTAATTCAGTCAGGACTTTAATTTATACAATGTTAATGATTATATTGATCGATGATTTCCTTAATCATTGTTTGTAAAGGTACGTTAAGTACGCATCAGCTTTTGTTAAATTAAACACAAAGCAATCAATGGTTATGTTAATAACATTGTACGTTTTATTGGGCTTAATGTTTGTTTACGCTTAAATGGGTTTACTGCTGTGATTGTTTACAGAAACAAACTTTTGTAATTATGGAAATTATCGAACAAAAATTACCATTTAGTTCGCTTAAGTCAGACAATTGACAATTGAACAATTCTGTTGGCACCAACCTAACTAATTTTAGATAAAATTAGTTAAAATTTTTGAACTGTCAAATTAACCTTTGGTATTCTGCTGCTACCAACTTATCCTAATTCAATTTTATCCAAATTAATTAAGCGTTCCTAATTTAGTTAGATAGTAACAACCGAATAGGTTTTACAAATGCTATGACTTACTAAATATATTTTAGACAATTCCTAATTTTAGAAATTAACCAACCGAATTGCCTCCAATATGGAGTTGATGATGATACTGAGATGAGTAGTTTGTTGAAAAGAATAATGATTTAATAGTTACTCTAGTTTTGGGGGCATATAGTTTACTTTATATGCCCTCAAACTAGAAGATTTATGTTTCATAATTCAAAGTTTTTACTATACTGTCACCTGAAAGATTTATGGCTTTCAGAGAACCTATCTATAAATATCAGTTCACGGGCTCAGCTTATAGAGGGGAAAATGGTACCATATGTTTTCAATGGATTTGGTCTTCGCAATGTTTTAAATTTAAACGATATTGAACCTTATTTTCTAAGGAACGTGAAAATTTAATGTTTCAGCTGCGTTTCCACATTGGTCCACCTCTGAGGTGTCATCCGAAGTGTCGATACATTTCACAATTGTCGTAAAGTCTGTAGACGGAAGGGGAGTGCCGTAAAATTATCATTTTATGCCGTTCGACGACTGAAATGACACGGGAATGCTGTAAAACTGATTTATTGGAGACATCCCACGAGTCACATGCTGAATTTTTGATGAGATCTTTGTTTTAAGATAACGGGGCAAGTTGAAGGCAAAATTAGGGTAGAACTTTGTTTTTAAGGAGTAAAGCAACACTTAGAGGGTTGCTCAGTAAAAGTATGTTGCCTCGATATTTACTATATATTTAAAAATATTCTATCAGTCATCTGGTCACAATAATACAAGCTATGCTTAGTTTGGGACTAGATGGTGTTGTGTGCATTTTCCAGCAATATTTATTATTATTATTTATTGTATAACTTATTATATTAAAACATTTTGCAGAGAAAACAGTTGTAGTTTGCTTATATCTGTCTATTTTATTAATAGTAATATGAACAAAAATGGTATATTTTTTGTTCTAATTACTGATAATAAAATTTATACTACTACTCTAAACAAGTAATTTTAGTTTTTTCATTTTGCAGAGAAAAAAATGCACCATGTGCACCATGGTATGTGAAAGACCGTAATTCTCTAACTCAGAATTCTATGTTTGTATTGAATTAATAAAACGTATATAACTTATTGTCTTTTTAGTTTAAAGCTAACTTAGTATTAACTTAGTCACTACAGATACTTATTAACCGACTTCATCAGAAAGGAGAAGGTTCTCAATACGTCGGAATCTTTTTTTTTATGTATGTTCACCGATTACTCGAAAACGCCTGAACCGATTTAGAAAATTATTTTTTTGTTTGAAAGGGTATACTTCACAGGTTCCATTTATATTTTATCAAAATTGGTCGAGCTGAAAAATCAACGAAAATCTAAAAATTGTATACATCGATGATGTTTTCGTGTACCGATACCTCGCTGTCTCATTGGAGCGGTGCGTTTATTTGGCCTACCCATAGTATATACTCGTATATACAAAATACATGTACTTTCCATATAAAATTATAGGCTTAAATCTCATTCAATGACGTCAGTTTTATTTTTAGTTCTTAAAACGTAATTATTTTGCAATGTCACTACATATATTTGTTTAACAAATAAAATAGCAAGCGCAAGAAAATATACACCAAGCAGATTCTAATTACCTGGCCGCATGTAAGTCACATTAAATAGCCCTTCCACCAGTAATTTGAGCTATTTGATTAGTTCGGTCCGCCACCGTATTTTATGACCCTATATTTCCTGATTAGGACCGCCGGGTCATCCTACGCCTTGTCACGACCCTCGAGTAAACGGATCATTGGAAACTAAGCGTAAGGTACAATCCTATTAATTTTATCCGACTAAAGATGTGGGTATATTAAGTTTAATTCGATAGCTTCTATGACAAATATTCTTGAACATTGTACACAATCTAGCTGTAAACTAAACATAGCTTGTGTTATGACCAGTAGGGCGATTATGGAACTCTAATTACAATCAATGTCTATCAGTTGTCGGCGTAATTTCAATCATTACTGATAAACATTGATTGTAATGAGAGTTCCATAGTCGTCCTACTGATGGCTGATACCAAACTTATATTTTTTTAAATACATACATATGATACTTTGACGACCTCTGTGGTGCAGTGGGCTAAGATCCCGCTGAGACGCAGAAGGTTGGGTAGGAAAGAAAGGTTCGATTCCCGTCGCGGGACAAATGTTTGTATGATCTGCAAGTATTTGTTTCGGGTCTCGGTGTTTCTATGTATAATATATATGTATTACATATTTTTTTGTATAAAAAAATTATAAATAGTGTAACAGTCATGTGGTACCTACCCATAACACAAGCTCTGATTACTTTGAGGCCAGAATGATGCTGTGTGAAATGTCCGGGAATATTTATGTTTATTTATTTATTATTTATATTACTAAGACTCAGAACAAGCACCTAGTATGTTCATCACACAAATATTTTTCTTGGAAGAAAATCGAACCCCTACCTCAGCGCAGAAGGCAGTGTTCTTTCCAACTGACCTGACAGGTCAGCCTTTAAAATGCTTCTATATTTAAGTATTACTTTTTTTATACAAATTATTAAATTCGTTTCTTATATTTCACTTTCAAAACATTCCTGAATTGTACTTTATAACTACATTTTGACACACGGGCTTTTAAACGCGAGCACTAGCGGGAACAAGCCCACTGCGAATCAAACTCATGCTGTAGATGATGTTCTCTAGATGAAAATCACGGTGCCTTCATCGACAAATTAATTCGTGAGTAAAAGCTCGTTTCTCATAGTAAAATAAATGGAGCAATCACGGACCCAAGATACGGTTAAAGGAATCCAGGAAGACAGCCTAAAAGATAGGAAAACGAGGCCCATAAAAGGGGCCTATACCCAAAGGCCTACCTACTGAATTTAAGGATATTTTATATGTTACATACAAAATAATTTCTATC
Organism: Lampropteryx suffumata; assembly: GCA_948098915.1. Classification (NCBI taxonomy): domain Eukaryota; kingdom Metazoa; phylum Arthropoda; class Insecta; order Lepidoptera; family Geometridae; genus Lampropteryx; species Lampropteryx suffumata. The sequence goes on from OX402559.1 coordinate 7,708,514, forward strand.
ATACAAAAATGAGCAAAACCCCTACTTCTCTACTATATATAATATTATAAATGCGAAAGTAACTCTGTCTGTCTGTCTGTCACGTTTTCAGGTCTAAGCCGCTGAACCGATTTTGATGAATTTTGGTATAGAGATAGATGGTACCTTGGAGACGGACATAGGCTATTTTTTATGTAGGTACCACGCGTGCGAAGCCGCGGGCAGCAGCTAGTTAACAATAAAAGCTATTTATTGTTATTACATCTTTTTTATGGATAATATAAATATATTTCTGTACAGAATAATATACAATAAAATTGAATACATGTTTACAGTTGAGCTATCATGAATCGTTTAAGCAAACTTATAGATAACTCAAATGTTGCAGATCACTGTCAGAAGGCAGCGTCCCTAGGGGACTTGTGGCATTACTATGTTGAAAGGCGTTGCTAATACGCCTGACCAAATAAGGGCCCAACTCTTACTATAGTTACATTCTCAAAAAATACTGTTTCTATGGTTTTTTATTTTTTTATTGCTTTCACATACTAAACAGTACATAATATCCAAACAGCTACCAGTAGCAAAAGTAGGCAGGTGTCGTAAACTGTATCTGATTATTACAGCATGCCCACTAAACATAATCCGTACGAACTTAACTCCTATTTTACAAGCCATAAAACAGACTGTGAATGGTACCTACTCATTCACATCAAAATGACCTATAAAAATCGCATAATCAATTTGTTGGTTCATAATAGCGTGCGAATGGTATATATTAAGGCTGCTTCTCACTATATCACTTTGGTATTGGAACGAATTTATGTAAATATATAAATATCTAAAAACTAACCCAACAGAAAAAAATATCTGAATAGGTATGTGTATGTTATATGTCGGTAAGTGAGTATGTAAGTATTGGTTACTGGCACAAGTTTACATGCAGCAGTTAAATTATTTTTAATGGTATCTACCTGAGTACAATTGTCTAACTACTTGTTGAGTTATTGTCTCTTTATGTCACACTTCAAGTGTGACATACCTTACTCACACACACTTACACACACACTTATCACATATGTACAATTCACACAAACATACCTGATAAATACTATTGGTATCTAAATCAATCTAAAACATATTTTTATTATTTTTCACTTTCAAAACTTTCTTGAGTTGTGTTATTTATTTGTTCCGATTCATCTAGAGAATCTTCATCAGGGTGAGTTTGATCCGCGGTCCGCTCGTTGCCGCTCGAGTTCCGGTTCGCACTTCAGTTCAGTTCAAAATGATTATTTTTCTTGTTTTATTTTTTACTATTAATGTAGTTCCTAGTTTAACTTGTTTTTTTATCTACCTATTCAAACCATAAGTTCTAGAAGTTGAATACAAAATGTGGATTCAAATTTGGTTTAACTACGGCATAACTACTCATTATTTTAAGAAACTAAATTAATAGCTGTGAATCTTAGAAAACGATAAACTGATAAATAATATACTGATCTGATAAAATCTCAAAAATCCAAATGTTTTTTATGCTTTTTTTGTTTTTCATGAGCGTCAGTGATTGCTGGACAATAACCGAGCACTTCAACTGTTTCCTATCTAAAAGATAGACAGCTAATGTCTGAGATTTGTCGATTGGCAAATTTAAAAACGTAACAAAACAGAAACTGTCTATCAAAATATTTTATAAAATATCAGATTATTTCGATGACAAAAAAGCTTGCGATCGACCAACTCGACTCGGAATCCGTAACAATGTGGCAAGGATCATACAAAAAAGTGTTAAGACGAGACGAGTTTCTTGCCGGATTCTTCTTGAACTGGGGTTAAGAGGAACCAGCTTCTAGATTCATTAGCATATAAAAAGACGATTCAAAGTGGTCCATGTGGTTTTATTGAATAAATAATGTTTTGATTTGATTTGTGGGGCGATTATGGAACTTTGATACTATCAAAACATTGATACTAATAGATTTCAGTTACTATTGATGAATTGGTATTACGGATCGCTGCGATTTCTATCGGCTTTTATCGCTAGTTACAATGTGAAGTTGGTGTCAAATTATAGCTCGACCAATTTACAAAGTACGATTGTGGTAGGAACCGTGTTTAGCGTACTAAGCATTTAAATACATTGTATATGATTGATTGAAATAATGCCTATTGCTAATCGAAATTGATAGACATTGATACAGATTGCTAATCGAAACTGATAGACATTTATTGTATCAAGAGTTCCATAATCGCCCTACTGATTAGATTACCAAATTTATGTTTAATACCACTATGCTATTATGGTATGGTGTGCATATACCTTTACCATATTAATGTATGAGAAAAGCAATTGAGCCGACCTCTTGACGCTAAAAACGTACTAGAACAAACGGAGCTGTAAAAAAAATCCAACTACCAATAAAACTGCCATAACTATCACTTAAACACCATTGTACTGCTACGGCGTTTATTTATCATAATAGTGCAAGCGCAAAGCGCAATCGCAACATTTTGAGTGCGGTTTTGTTAATATTTTTCATAAATTAAATAAAAGTAATTGAAGTCCAATCAAGCATACAGTTATTTAGAGTTTTACTTTATCAACATCATCTTCTATACCTGGATTTAACCCACAGCTTAGCAGGTCTCACTTTGTTTGTCATTCGACTTGATCCTGAATCTACGTCCCGAGTTTTAAGTTACATCTATGACTTTTATTTGATAAATTTATTAATTCATAGTTCTAGCTTGCCTTTTAGGTAAAGCTATAAAACTTTTATATCAGCACATATGCATGCTGCAGGTGTCTGCATAGTAATTCCACTGTCATTTATTTTATAAACGCTCATATATTTTTGCATAAAATTTTATTTATTTACAAACATGGTAATGTGTTGTATTTAAAGGCTTAGTAATGAAGGGTCAAATAGTGTCGCATAAAAATATGTGTTCAAATACAAAAAATAAGTGTGTAAAATAATTTAAATACTGGTTATTGAAACCCAATAAAATGACTCCAGCCATATAGATAGGAGGTTTATCTCGTCCCGAGCCGACCTAACGCAACAATAATAAAGACAGTTTATTAGACATCTCGCCACGAGGTGTTATCGACTTCAATTAAATATCATTTTTATTGGGAATCGCGCTCGAAACGCCCCGCGGCCACTTTATTTTCATTTAGCATATTTTATATACCACTTCGGGGTTTTACGATCGCCCGGACAATGTATAAAAACATAAAATATTTACCAATTTTAATCCATTATCACTATGAATGCCAATCCATTAATCTGAAAATAAGAAAACAAAATTGTCATAACAATAAAATAGTAAAGTAATTGTCACGTGATTTACGATCTAGAAAATCTCATATCAAAACATTCTCATTCTCGAAGAATTGTATAGAAAAAGTGTTGATACTATTATTTATTTAATCTCTAAGAAAGCATTGCGATTCATAAAAGGGAGTGTGAGTCGCGGCCTTCGCAACAATGAATACGAAAAAAATACTCGGAGCAAAACGGAGATCGCTTTTCTTCAATGGTTACTTTATATGCAAATTCCTGGTAATAAAACTGGGAACCCTTCTCTCCTAGCTTTACATAAAGAGCGCAAGTCTCGAATCCTACGTTTTATGTATTCGCGAATCGAAGCTGTTTTATTGGTATCGACTATCGATTCGATTCGCCCGCATTCGAGAATTCGGAAGTAATGCGGGCTATTTCCAGTTTTCGTCTGCTAAAGTCGTGCCTATTCGATCGCAATCAAAATTTCATTGCCGTGGATAAAAGCTTTATTTATAATGCAGTTGCTTGAGCAAATTTACTTTAGTCACTATAACGAATTCACTTCAATGAGGATTCCAGGCATTTGTGAAGAAACTACCGTGAGTATAAAATCCTATATATAAAATTAATTATCGGTTTCCAACCAAAGCTCTTTCATAAAACGATTACTTCTATTTCTAAAGTCTACTATAAAAAAATATCCAATAGTGTACTTTCAATAGCCTTGATTATAAATCTTATAAAAAAAATATGAACTTGATAAGAAAAGCTATTTTGCAAACGCAGCGATAATAGAAGAGCAAAGCACTCCGCATATCTACGTAGTTATGTACAAGTGCTTCTACCTAATGTCGTATATTCTTAGCTAAGAGATTACATTCTCCTGAGACGGTAAGGGCCAAAGCACGTTTGCCTCCGACAAGGATATTTCCATAAAACGTACATTTTACGACTCACCTACGATACGATACTCTACGCGACACGCTTCCTGCAGTGCCCGAAAATTCTGAAACTATTTTATAGAGGTTGGTTCAGCGTCTTGTATGTTAAATTTTTGTGTTACTTCAGTAATATTATTTTTTCAACTGCATTTATTCCTACGTAGGATATTTGAAGGATAACTCATTAATATATAGTATTTTTTTCTAGTTCTTTAGTAGCACTTAAAGTAATGAATATACTGAAAGCACTTTAAAGAAAACATGTCTCCAACTTATGAAAACGTGTTTTTGAATATTTAATGTTTCAGTATTTCACCACACGCCTACCTACTTTAATTCTTTATGTGTCATATTTTTTGGCCGCCGAACAAGATGTTGTAAAATTTACATTTAGTACGCAATAAAATTTTACATGTCGAATCGAACTAATTAATATGGAGCATAAACTTAAAATACTACCAGAATAAACAAGAAAACTAAGAAAAGCACATTAACTCTTTCACCATATCACAAATTAAAATTATGTCACAGAAAAGCTAAAAGCCAAAGCGGTTCCCGTATGATCTAGTTTAACGACTCCAGCTATAATAAAAATATCTAATAACATTCCTACATCATGTTCCACATTACCTATTGCGTTCACAAACAAACGCACCACTTACATGTACATAACCTTAAACAAATTACTCGCGCGCTACAAAACATGAGCTTTTTTTAATCTTTTCCTTTTTGTCTCGATCCAATCTTCCAAATAATAACATATTATATGAGAAATCGTTGCATTTTTTTCTTTTCTCGATGAGCATGTAACTAGAACCGTGTTGGCTCCACTATAAACTTCATAACAAACTGCCACACAAGGCCATATCTTGTGTATGTTATGAGCTTTTTCGTTTAAGCCGGATCGTTGATGTCGTAGCTTAGAAACGTTGTGTGAGGCATTAACAGCTACTGAAAAATCAACTTTGGATCTACAATTTTAAAGGTCTAGTTTGCATGCTATTGAACTTTTCCATTGGCTGTTAGTTAAGGGGAAGAGGGACCGCCTTTTGGATGTTTTACTTAACTGTTAATAACATGGAGGTGTAGATATAAAATGCCGACTTACTCGTCTTTAAATATATTATTTTAAAACATCCTCGTCTTATTTTTTAATGCAGTGTTTTTATCTCTTAAGTAGGAAGGCGTATTTTGTAACCAACCATTTAAATTATACACATAAATGCTCTACGTTTTCGCTTTATTAAGAGTTATATCTGATAAAAATCTAGATGTGTTTTTTTTAAAGTATGCTTAATTAATACCTACACAGTATTACAATCTATTTCTAGTCTCTAAAACCTCTGAAAACGTTAAATTAGTATCTTTGCGTTTTCTGAGGGTAGGTAGATAGGTACTATACGTATTAGCGAATGTTTTTCAGAAAAGAGTTCTGAAGTGACATTTGTATCAATACCATAAGATACAGAATGCAAAGATTCACATGTCTACTTATTTTGATCACATTTCATCACCATGTAAGTTTTAATGGAGGCAACTAACCTTGCTCTCCACTCTACCTACTGAGTGCATCACTCACTAGCTAATAAACTCGGCATTCATTTAGTATCACATCAAATAAAATTGCAGAGAAAAATCACCTTCAACCTCCTATGTTTAGATCCAAAATGATCCTTATTTATACGGTACCTGCTGTGATAATCTTGTATGTATTGCATATGTGCAAAATGCAGTTTTTAACAACTATTTAAGCTCTTACGTCTTTAAGTTGTTGCATGATTCAAGTGGGACCCGCACGGGATGGGATATTATATTATTCAGTGATTCTACCCCTGAGTTCTCATTACGACAATGTTGCCAGAACATCTAAATTACCTATTGGAACAGCTGTCCGACTGAGTTATAGGAGCATAAATTCATCAGATACGCCCTCGAGAAATGTGTCTGTCTGTCTGTCAAGACTTCGATAGGCACTACGATAATTAGATTTCGTACTACCGACCCAACGGTTTGATTAAAGAAACTATTTTTTTTTAATGCCGGACTTTTAACACAGCGTCATCTGGCTCCCATGTAAACAGAGCCTATGTTATGGGTACCATATGACTGATATACTATATACCTAGGTATATAATTTTTTTTTATTAAATAAAAAACACCCAAAACATAGAAAAACACCCAGACCCGAGAAAAATATTTGCAGATCATACAAACATTTGTCCCGCGGCGGGAATCGAACCCGCTTTCTTCTGCGTTTCAGGCAGGCCTTTGCTCACTGAGCCACAGAGGTCGTCTTATTTATTATCTACTTATTCTTAAACTGGAATCATTTTGTGTTTTTTATAGCCTACAGATAGGCAGACACTGAACAGACTCCAGTCTTCATATCTTTAATTCTTCATACAAGCTCCTGGTTTGATCCTAGTTAAAACAATTGGATACACTATAATGGCGATCTTACTTCAACCAGAAAACTCCTTTACTAATAACATTATTTATAATATGTAAACGAAATAAAATTTCAGTTATTTTTTTTTTAATTAGGTACATTATATAAAGATACGCGTCGGTTTGACTGTACTCCTTTTCTTCGTCGTCTGAAAATGTATCTATAGATTGCTAAATAATAGTTTCATACTCCTACGCATGTTTGTTTGTAACAAGTCCCAAGAACTTAAAAAAGAAAACAAAAATGCATTTTGGTATAAAAAGTATCAGATTATGGTAATACGCAGGCCGTTTCATTACCGGTTTCGAAGCGATTGCGCTGTGACAGGCAATTTTGTCTTCGACTTTATTGGAAAGCTTTATATACCATGCTTATACCCAAGCTATGTACAAGATGTAGGTACTCATGGTTGTAACCACGATACTGCGTCTATATGTTAATAATAAGAATGCATATTGCGATCGTATATCATGAACTGACTAATCATTTGGATCGGGCGTGATTTGTGTCGTGTCACTTAGGATAATTGATTCAGTCGGAAAATATCTCGTTCATTTCTATTGCCAACAAACATGTTTACGTATAACAATGAGCTAGTATAACAGTATGATGTATATATATAGTAATGCCGAAGACATTTGGCTCGTAGGGTCGGCTGGGACTGCGTCACGTTCGCATCGACGTTAGCATTTCTTTTGTGAACGCCCCGAATTGCCGACATAAAACTCCGAGACCTGCTTTTCTACGTGATATTTTACTGCTTATATTTCTCGATATATTCTTATCAGGCCCGGTCGCGCTAGACCCGTCCCTTTTCATTTCAGCAAAGGAAAACCGTAAAAATGTACCCAGTTTCGTGTAAAAACTTTCCGAGTTTCGTAATTAATGTTGCAAGTAGATATCGCCGGGAAAAGTTTTTTCATCGCGTTTGACGGAGGCGTATGCTGTAATGAGTGCCCCCGCGACGTTATATCGTAAAAACACCGTACAACTTAATAAATAAAACTTGGGATTCGTGAAGATTTATCATGAGGTCCATATTGCGATTCGTGACTTCCAGCCCGAGGCGTGTTTTTGTTCTACAAGGATAAGGCAGTAAAAATAGAGATATATCATAGGACGGTTTGCGGTCCGCCTCTCATATTTACAAAAGCCTGTGTTTGAAATATTTTGACATTTCTTGGTAGGCGCGCCGAGCACGCGGGTGTTCCTTCGTGGAAACAACTGTGTTTTATCGCCTTGTTTTCGGTGGGTGAACTTTACGCAATTTTATAAAGGAATGATATTATTATTATTTAAATTTAATACACTGGCATTTTTTCTAGTCCTTCTTGTCTTTCATAAGGCAGGAAAATGTATATGCAAGGGTTTTTTTATTTTCCTTTTGAAGTACGTCAGTACTATTCTTTGTTTATGTTTAGATAAAGAATAGTACATACGTACGCAGACACTACGGGCTTACACTTGCTACGATCCTGAATTTCTGCATTACATTCTTCTTTAATCATTAAGTATTTTCCAAACATAAATCCTTCTATAAACAATATTTCCATTTATGGGTTATCTAACCTGCCGTGGTAGGTAGTAAGTTTAAAATTCCGTGCCTCGTGTTATTCAACCCACGTGCGGGTCTCAGGTGGTATCACGAGAAACACGACGGTCCAGGTTTTTATTGTTATTCCCACTCTGTGAATTGAATTTGAAATAAGCGAGTGCTCCGATCGATACTGGTACCTAAGGCACCTCTTGTAGACAGAGAAACTGATACATGTATTTTAATACTTGGTTTTTTTTCGAATAGAATTATATGAGATAAAAATATGCTCATATGATTCACACTATTAGACCCTCTAGTTAAATCCTCGAGGATGTACATATAAGAGACTAATTTCAAAGAATACCAGACCTTGTATGTTCTGATATATAAAGGCATTTTAATAATGATAACTCTTTGTAAAAAAATATGCTCTGTGTATGAATAAATATAAGTAAAATCTTTAAAACCTATGATTTTTAAGTCATTTTCATTTTCTTCCGTGGTTTTATTTCGTTTAATTTAGTTTTGTTAGCGATCCTCTTCCTTAGCTGCGGCATTTTATCTCCAATGTAATCTTGTTAAGAGGCCCCCTCCTCTGGCGGGAAGCAATATAACGCTCAAATCCCCGCTTTTGGAGCTTCCAACTAAGCCACGTATTACAGAGGAATTTTTAGCCAAATTAGTTTACACCTTTCTATATATACGAAAATAAATACATCCATAGCATAACTCTTGGGTTTTTTATTGAAAACTATGTCAATAGATTTAAGTTTGCTCTATCGTCTCTGGAATCTATGCTACATTGACATTTATTGACATTTGTTCGATATTCGCACAATTTTGCACATATTTTATAATGTTTTTAATAAATTTAAGTATCTGATCGCGATGCCATTAAAAGAATTGCCCCGAATTGAAAAATGTTGTGGATGTGTAACAGATTTGAAAACTGCTGTCGCAATTATTGCTGTTCTTGGCATAGTTAGTACCTATAGCAAATAGAGAAGTAATTCTCTATTACGATATTTTTATGATTCACTAGTGAAACTTGCTGCAATTTATTACGGCGATGGTATTTTCATACAAACTGGAACAACCGCGACTGGGTTGTACTTTAGGAGAAAGTGCGCGTCTAAACGCGTCTGAAAACCTACAAATTTCAAGCCTACGATCTTTACGACAAAGCTTGTTTTGTCTCTCTGTACTCAGAAGGTCATTTATTTTGCATAAATGATTTCAATACTAATGACATTAATAACTGAACGCTTCCGTACTTTAGAGAGCACGTAAAGATCTCGTTTCTGCAATAACCAGGAGCTGATAACTGGAGGTTATATTATCAGATCTGTGTCTAACTTATAAAAACTTTTTTTAACTCCCGTGTCTTCCCCTTCACAACTTAGAATAGAATAGAATAGAAAATATTTATTAAACGTCACATATCAAATACAGTGCGAATATAATATAAACTAGTCTATGTACAGTGAGAGATATCACTAGGAGAGCTGATTGGTATATTTTATAAAAATATTAAATATTATTTTCCGTTTTAGGTGACTAGCCCGTCACTATCATGGGCGGTGATACGACACTCTTATATAATACGGGTGTCATGTTTCGTTAGCGTCGTAGCGAGCCGGCCTGATGTTGTAGATATAAATCTAAGTAATATTGTGAGTATCTCGAATTACTTAGCCTCTGGATTTATGGAACAACCTTCTAGTGATTTTACTAATATTCATTATTACAGTTGAGTTTTGGATTCGGCGCGAACGCAGGACTTGGCCCTTCATGCCTTGGTCCCAACAAAAACGAAACCGATGATACACTATTCCGCACTAATGAGGATCCAGCTAAGTCAACATTTGTGAAGGTAGTCAAGTACATCGGCTGGGCTGTTCTAATTGCAGATGCTGTCTTTATAGGCAGCGGTGTATTCTTATTATATAAGCTTTTTCACGTAAGTTATTTTGCTGTAACTATAAGTACATACATATGATCCATTCCTATACAGTCAACTTACGGTTTGTCTGAAGGCAGAAATAACGAAAGCTAACGGCAAGCTGAAGCTTAATAATCGGAAGCTATGGTACTACTACACCACTAATACCTACAGTGTTTAAAAACTATAATACTCGGCTCTGTGATCTCGCAAATATTTTTCGAAATGACTGAATTATAACTTTTTTTACGTTTTCAACCGCAAATCTCCGCCATTGTGTAAAAATTCCAAAAACTGAATTGACAAAAAAAACTATATAGTTTAAACTTAGACCTACTCACAAAATCGGTTGATAAATGCAACCTGTAGAAGAGAACATCCGGCCAGACGCCGGCCGGACGTCGTTCGGACAGACATACGAAAGCATTTTTAACCGACTTTATCAAAAAGGAGAGGAGGTTCTCAATTCGTCAAAATCTTTTTTTTTTTTTTTATTTATGTTCGATTACTCGAAAACGGTTGAACCGATTTGAAAAAATCTTTTTTTGTTTGAAATTGTATACTTTACAGGTGGTATAAGTATAAATATAAATATAAATTTTACTAAAATCGAACGAGTTGAAAAATCAACGAAAATCTAAAAATTGTATACATCGATGATGTTTTCATGTATTTTCATGAGGTATGAAAACACATGAAAACATCATCGCTGTCTCATTGGAGCGGTGCGTTTATTTGGCCTTACCCATATTATTTATTCAATGAAGTCGGTTTCTTTTTAGTTTTTAAAACGTAATCATTGTCTAAGCTGAAACGGAGACACTCAACTAATCTAAACTTTCTTTTTTCAGGAACCGGTAAAAATCGCTACAAAACTATTTATATGGTCATGCATTGTTTCAATTACTCTATCTTTCATATACGGGATGCTTTACGTATCGGCGTGCTTATCTGTTGGTGGATCATTCCCTATCTTCGAATTTGCATTTTCATTATTCGACCTTGGCCGTAAGTGTTTTATCTACTAAAATAATATTTCAGAACTCAAGATAAGTCAATGCTTATATCTGAAAAGTAGACTTCTTAACTGTAGGGCGATTATGGAACTCTAATTACAATCAATGTCTATCGTAATGTCAATCATTCGTTTGAAAACTGATAGACATTTATTGTAATTAGAGTTCCATAATCGCTCTACTGGTCCTCCAAATATTATCCATTCAAGAAATTTTAAATTTAAACTTTTTTGCTCTATAGGTAATCATTTTATTTCAGTTTGGATAATGAGGATTTCTGCATCTTTAATTCTCATTGTTTTACTCAGTGGCGAGACAATAAAAATAACAATTTACGAAGCAATTTAAAAAAAAATACTACATAATTAAAAACTTCCATCGCTCTCCATTCCGTATTACAATAATTTTATTTTCTTTAATTTCAGTGTGGATCTATTTTCTAATAGTAGTATATTCTTACGCTAGCGGCACCAGCAAATGAATTGTCACTGAACAAGCTTAAAATAAGCTATGCAGGTGATTAATAACGAGAAAGGAGGAAAACCTATCTAGCGACATCGTGTGTGCGAATTTAATAAATATTATTTATCGCAATAAATTGTTCTAAACTGACATTGAAACCACCTGTACTTATTACCACACAATTTTAGTTAGTAATTTGTAGATATTTGCATTGTGTCTGTTATAAAGATCTTAGATAGTATTAGATCATAACATAGTATTAATCATAGCATAGTATTAATTAGTATGTGTGTATTCTAACATCTGTGGGGCGATTATGGAACTTTGATACTATCAAAACATTGATACTAATAGCTTTCAGTTACTATTGATGCATTGGTATTATGGATCGCTCCGATTTCTATCGGCTTCTATCGCTAGTTACAATGTGAAGTTGGTGTCAAACTCGACCAATTTACATAATACGATAGTGGTGGGAACCGTGTATAGCGTACTAAGCGTACATTTAAATAGATCGTATATGATTGATTAAAATAATGCCTATTGCTAATCGAAATTGATAGACATTGATGCCAATTGCTAATCGAAACTGATAGACATTGATTGTATCAAGAGTTCCATAATCGCCCTTCTGGTTCCCTTAGTACTATAGTGAAAGCTATGCTAAATTTAGGGTTAGATGGAAAAAATTATATTATATACATTAGGTTAGCCATGCCTCTAGGTCTTTCTTGTTCTCAGCCATGAAATCAACGTTAAGTACTTACGTTCCATTTCTATCCAGCAAGACTTTATCTCTGTGTCAACCAAAGATTTTGCGAAAATAGCACTTTATGGTCTGTTACTAAATATAATCTTTATTAAAGTGTATCTCGCTCTATTTCTACTCTATATCATTCTTGATGTCTTTAATTGTCATAAAGACAGAAGAGGTAGTTTCAGTATTATTTGCAGAAGAGTTTAGATGTTTGAGTAAATTATGGTTGTAAAAATATTAAGTTTTTGTAAGCAAGACCAAAAGTGCCTGAAATAAACACGACAAAGTATCAAAAACAAGAATCATAAAACAATGTTCACATGTGTATGTTCCATCCAATGATCTAATTGGAATCACGATATCATGGGTGGAATATTCGACTTTCTGCCTAAAGTAAACCGATGTTGTTTCTGCACTAGAAATTTGAAAGTGGCTTGTCTTCTAATTGATATTTGGAGTATGGTGAGGCAAATCAGTATTACCTCAGTACAGTATTATCAGTATTAAAGTAGGATAATGAGATCATTTTTAATGGAAGCTGGTATTTACGTAAACACTTGAAAAAAAGAGATTTTAAGCATTATTTGACCTGTAAATTTATCTTTCTTAGCTTGCCACATGCCAAGAGTTCAGAATAATCATCTGGCCAGCATGCGCATCACAGTATGAACCTTCGGCTGGTAAAATGCACGGTTCACTCACAGTCGTCAAATGGATACTGTTTACCGTGAACCTGTTTCTGATCTCCAGCAGTTTTGCGTACCTCCTGGGTATTTTTATGGCAAGTACATTCAAGTTTCTAGCTGAGGCTAGCTGATGGTACTAATGGTTTATTATTACTACTATTTTGTATGATCTGGTGAACAACTCTGGCTATGGAGTTAACAGGCTAGCTGAAGGCCTTACAACTTTATTTAGCGTGCTATCCAAAGCACGGAAGCACTCATAAAATTGCTACTGAGGTTACCCATCCAAGGACTGACCGTGCAAAAGGTTGCTTAACTTCGTTGATCTGTTAGGAATGATTAAGTTACTATTATGGCACGAGCGCTTACTAGGATCCCCGACATCACGACAGTCCCTTACAATTATGTGATAGTAGGGTAAAATAATATAATAATTTAATTAAAATTAACATTCAAATGGTGAAAATAACATCCTGAGCCTACTCAGATGTTCAACACCGAAAAATCTTGAATTGCACGTGACTTAGATGATGTTTAATTTTAAAATATTTTCTGATTTTGCAGTCATTTCCAATAACAGCAGACGTGTTTATATGTTTTGGAATCCTATCTTCTGTAATATCGATGATTTTCGCAGTAATGGTCGCAGTGCAAATGGTTTTTGCAAAATGTGTGAATCCTAGTGATGTCCTTTCCATATTAATTTTTATTATATGTAAGTTTCAATAAAATACATAATTTATAATCCTCATTGTACTACCTGCTTACTGATCCTGAAAGACAGTGAGATATACCGAGACGTGAAAAACTGACTAAATGCGAGATGTATGAAATGGTTACAGGTCACCGGGACTATGTGTGATCCGTGGGTGACGAAACTGCGAATGGATAAAATAGATATGTGGAGTAACGAGAAGAGAATGGACGAAATAAAGAATGAGCAAGTATATGTTAGAGGAAGTCTGAGAGTGGCAGACAAGCGTGTTAAGGCCATGTTATCAGGGACGAATGTCATGTGACGAGAATATTATGAATGTAGATGGACACAAAACAAAAAGTAGGCAAAAACTAAAAAAGAATAATGGATTGTGTGAATGAATGTGGAAATATGAGTGAGAAAGATATGTTAATATTCAATCTCCTTACCAAATTTCATCCGTTCTACCTTTCCCTGAGAAAATGTAACAAACAAACTAGCAGAAAGAGTTACTTTAAAATAGATTTTTTTAATATAGGTACCTAGATTATTTCAAAATATCATATACCCTCCCTAAGGGCTAGGCACAGATCATGGAATTCCACTTGTGCAATCGACAAGTATATATAATCTCTCAAATCAAGTAAATATAATCGCTTTCAATTATATTTTTTACAACACATAAATAACTAAGTATTTATTTGTTTCAGTGTGGAGCTACTTCATCATAATAGTGAATTCCTATAGAGACGACATGTAATTTTAATAAAGATAGATAATTTCAAGTAAAATATATCAGATATCAGAACTATGTTTTCAGACTACTTATACCTCTACAAAATATTATACTTATACCATCGAGATGAAACTAAAATCGGTTTCGGTTTTTTGAAAAGTTGCCGCACCTACTCACAACATCAACACCCTAATTGCATAACATTAGACCAAAGATTTTTTTCTTTCGGATTTGCCATACAGTTTTAGTCAGGTCCTCTAACATCTCAAACATAATTAGCCAGTATGGTGTTTAATTGTCAAAGAATAGAGATGGCAACACATTTCAACAATTCATTAGATAGTTTGTGTTTATATGATAGACCCTTAGAATTAGATATCAAAAACATTTCAACTTACTTTAGAGTTATCGTGTTTGAGCTCATTGGAAAAGTCTCAATGCACATGTTACAGATTTTATTGTTTGTGTCAGTAGTTTCTTAAATAAAATATTAATACATTAGTGCATTGCTGTAGTGTTAAACATCTGGCGAGTTCCAATCATGGACAATAGTGACTTTTTAATGACAATCAAATATTATAAGGGCGTCCAAAATAAATTTGAACTACCACTTGCATCTGGCGCGGCGTCTAACAAATATATTCTTTATTTTACGCCCTTATGGTCACTGGTTCGAAGGAAGGATCAAAGTATGCTTCAGAGGGTCTTATGTCCTGAATCCTGAAAAGAAATAACATTTCCTCGCTTGATGAATACTGTAGTATTTCTTTATGATTTTCACCACAGTATGATGTTAATGAAAATAAAATCTCCTCATGTTCTTCATATTTTGCACAGAACACTATATCCTATTCCAGTTCAATGGTCTGGTTGCTAAAAGCATATCCACAGAACACTATACTTACAACTCTAGCTTATCTCTGGTTCTTCTAAATCTTTGTGTTTATTCTTTGACATTTTGCATGCTCACTTGTTAACTGGTATCCATTTACCGTTTTACATTGATAATTTTCAAGAAATGTCTTTTATAGACAGTCTTCCAACGGTAAACAACTGTTGTTTTTGTATCAGTCTCAAATGGGGCACCATTATTATAGCTCTACTTGGCATTGTAAGTATTTTTCAAAGATGTATTTGAAACTTTAACATAACATGTTGATTCCTAATTCCTATGGTGAAAAATACCAAACGATAACCTAATTGTCAAATTCCTTGAACATTTTATGGATTTCATTTCTTTGAAATTAATCAAGGTTATAATGGTAAATGGCAAATAATAATAATAATTGTACATACGTATAATTTTGACCCGTGTGATAGCGCACGGGTCAAGCATTTATATACCTATTGACTCGCCAAAATCATTTTTATTTCAATGTTCACTAATATTTTTTCCAGCTATCATTAGGGGGAATTTACACATTGTTCGTTAATCCATGTCGCGATAGTGGTACTCTGACTGATGTCATCAAGTACTTTACTTACGTTTTGGTTGCATTTGAAATTTTGCTCTTTATCGCCAGCATCTTATTACTACTTGGAGTTATTGCGGTAAGATTTCACATTTTATGGTTTTTTTTCAACCAAAGGTTTTAGGCATGTACCTGAGATAGATAATTGATTCAGGCGTGACCTTGCGTAAATCTATTACAAAACATTAAATAGATGGACAAATATTTAGTACTATTCCGCCAATCTATTCCAAAAGAGTTAGACACGATGCAGACGCATGCACCTAAGCAGTTAGTAAAAGGTAAGCACACACAATCCACACATGCAACCTCCAAAATAAATTCGACACGTGTAACCTCCAAAAAGCTTTGCATGGCTTTTCAATTGCGGGCGGGAGGGAGGTTCATGCGTCTGCATCGTTTCTAAGTCTTTGGGAATAGATTGGCGGAATAGTACCAAATATTTGTCCATCTATTTAATGTTTTAGTATGTACCTGGATATATGATTATGTCGCCTACATATAATCTATCACCTCACCAATTTTTTTCCAGATCCGTTCAGCTGTTTAGTCGTGATAATGTAACAAACAAACAAATAGAAACACATTCGAATTTATAATACCTATATTAGTATAGAATAACGGACATGGATTTAATTATTAATCTTATCGACGTGTATGAGGAAAAAAAGTCAAATAAAAATATTTTCGATGTCTCGATGCCTCAAATCTATTTCACGATTATGTACTTCTTACCTTGAAACTTTATTTCATTTTCAGAGTAAACCAATAACTGCAACATGGTTCATTTACGCTGTCCTGGCCGTTAGCATTTTATGTCTTGTTTATACTATCACATTGCTTGTAGCGGGCATTTTAAGCAGCAAGTGTTCGTTTCCTTTCATCGAAGTTATTCTTTATCTGATATGTTCTCTCGGTAACTATAATATATTAAATTATTTTCTGCCCGTGACTTTGACGCATGGTACCTACACCAAAAATAGCCTATGTCCTTTCCCAATATGCACCAATCACCTTACCAAGTTTCATCACGATCCGATTAGCAGAGTTGAAAAGGAGGTTAGCTGTGAAAAAGCAGCAAACAAACAGACAGACAAAGACACATTTAAGTATAAAATGTTAATACAAACTGAAGAAGTTCATTTTTATACTATAGGCCCAATTGTATGCGTTAAAACGTAAATAGCTTTATTGTTTTATCCTGGTATCTTAAATTGTACGAGTAGATATGTACCAATTAGTGTTTTTAATTTTACATTTAAAAATGTTTTTCTTATTCCAGTTGTGATTTACTTTGTAATAGTAGTGAAAAGCTATCAACCAGAGATGTGATCGCACAATCAGGATTTGGAAATATTTTATATTCTTAATAAATAAAACCATGAATCGAATTACAAAAACTGTCTTTCAACTTTTTACTAGTAACCTGTTCCACGGTAGGGTATCGAGCATCAAGATTATCTAATAAATCTATCTCTCCGAGAGATGATTGAACTTTATCCGCCAGATTCTTACCAATATTAACCCTTAATAAGGCGCCAGCCTGTGTGAAAGCTAGAAAGTAAGTTGAAGTGGATTTAGGGTAATTGAATAATGCAGAATTCAAAAAAATATTTTAAAAAGGTTGAAAAGGGGGGAACCTCCTTTTTTTCCGGTGGGAAATAAATTCCCCTTGCCCGATAATGTATGTGCACTATGTTTCGAAGTGGGAAAAAAATTATCCTTGCCTGTTTAGGCTATGATTTTTTCCGTACTTTTGTTGCTTATCAGATACTAGTGCCTGCCCTTGGCTTTCAATGTGACCTATATTATTTTTTAATATAAAAGCTGTAGTTGATTATGACATTTTATTTTATTTATTTTTTTATTCTAAAATACCTACCTAATGTAAATAATTCATGCTATTATTCATCACGACATAATTTTGGAACTTCCTAATTATATTAGTAAATAAATAAAGCAGGATAAAACTATTCCTGAGGAGATGCCTTTTGAAACATTTCATTGCACATAGTGCTACTTGACAGGTGGAGCACAGAATTTTTGTTTTTTTTTCTCCTTTTTTCGTGCTGCAAAAACGACATCTCTTGTATGAGTTGTCTTCCTCAGGAAGATGGATCCCTACATTGAGCAGGCGGTTCTCATCTGATACGCCGAAGTTCTAGCCCTTTTTGTTTATGAAAATAACATGGCGATTTCTCTTGATTGAGTAATTTGAAATCACCTCCCGAGCCAATCGCAATCTGAAATTTTTATATGTATATATTATGAACTAATTTCAATGTCCCAATCGGGCTAAGGGAATCATTTTCCCACTTTGTAAATTGAACATTTTGAGGGTATTGATCTATAACACATAAAAAAATACAAAACAGCGCTAGGATAGTTATTTTATATGAGATAAAAACATTTTCCACTTTGTATTTTCGGTCAGCAACAATCGAAAGACCACCGTATTTTTTCACCATTTACCTCGAAACTACACTTTGACATTGAATCATCAGTTTCTGGTTGTCATATTTTGAAAATTATTGCTAGCTAAATATTTAAAAATCAACTACAAAAGTGTACACTATAGTTGGGGTCCTTCGCAAAACTCATGTCATGTAAAAAAAAACATTTCTGTAAGGTAGTCTTGGTGGGAAATTATTTCCCCTTGCCTTATTAAGGGGTTAACAAAAAAAATACTTGCGTTGTTCGCAGATGTCAATTATGGTAAGTTTTCTAGTGATTAACTTGAAGTTTTTGCTATATGTTCCGGCCTTTTCTGGTGTAGTTTTGTCGTATTTTATCTTTACTTTCTTTAGTCAGTCTTTACATAAATTTCTATAACGTTTGTATGTTGACTGCAGTTTAAAGTTATTTGGATTAAATTTGCTATCATATGTAGTCTATCTTTAGGTATATTTTATACGAATAAGACCTGGCATGATCCACGGTTTTATGTTATAATTTCTGTTACTTACACGAACATTTATTGAATTTCATGTAATTGCTTGCTGTTATTCAAAATAATTGATGAGCAAAACTACGGGTCAGCGCAATTGTAAACTTGAGCAAAGTCAATGCTACGTAAATCTTCAAGTTTTTACATATTTAATTTAGAAATTGTGCGAGCGCTGTTTATTTTATGAATTTTACAATTAAATATTAGCAGGGCAGCGTTTTGATCCGTTATTGGACAGTTCATAACAAGTGCAAGTGATGGTAAATCAGACTTGATTGAAAAACCACTTTGATGAGTAGGGAGCTTGTGCGCAGGGAGCAGGCCATGAAAGGAGTATAGGTCAAGTTTTTAATTCGTTGTTATCTATACCTATGTTTTATTACGAAATTTTGATTTTACGGCAATACTCTTATTACCTACCGCACATCAAAGATTATTCTAACCCAACATTGCATCCATCACAAGACATAGTAGGCAATGACTAAAAACTATTAAATTCTATGTCCACAGTTCAAATTTAACACTACTTTGATTACGTTACGTCGTCGTCTATGCTTAGTGTAAAATGTAAGTTTTATTTGTGTCAGATATTCTAAACACGTTAGGTGCATAATCCTATCCTATCAAATATCGACACTTTAGTATCACTAGTGTAGAGACAGTTCGTGAAACTATGACGCACTGACTTCTAGTCTCTAGTCATCGAGATAAATAAATACAGGAGCAAACCTCTTCTTTAACGCGTTAAAAAGTGTAACTTTGGTTTTGACGACGTATCTCTGATATTTACCATAACCATAGACATTTTGAAGTAAACATAAACTTATCTCTTATTTACTAACTCCTTCGAAAGTGACATTGATTATGATAGATATAGATATAAGCCTCAGCTGTCTAACTTGATGGTGCCAACTCTTTAAAAAACAACAATGAAAAATTATGAATTAAAAAAAACAAATTGTGCAGTAGGTGAATGTAAGTACCTATAGCTAATTTAGAGCTGAAAATAAGCAGAGTTCAAATGGCGGAAAGCAGTAGACCCACTGCTACACTACCACTAGATACACAGAATGCAGTCAAGTCAAGTCAAGTCAAAAGATACTTTATTCAATACAATCGCAATGATCACTTTGAAACGTCTTACATACTAGGTGAATTTAGATGCCAATTCATCCTAACCCAAGCCCGAGAAGAATTGGCAAGAAACTCGTCTTGTTCCTAGCGCTTTTTTACATGATCCATCTTATAACTACGTTAACTACGAAATACCAATACAAGAGAGTTTATACATATAAGTGTGTCGGTTAATTGTCTGCGGGCAGAGCGACATGAGACCATCATTCTTATCAATAATATAGTCATTTATATTATAATAAGCTTTCTTCAAAAGACTACCTTTTATGTATGCTTTAAATTTCTTAATAGGTTGTTTAGTAGCATTTTTAAGGAGCTTATTATAGAAACGCACCGTGTTTCCCATAAAGAACGTATTTACTTATTCTAGTCGGATATGAAAATTTGTTATACACATATAAAAATAGAGATGGGTTTCAGCAAAATAGTGACCTTCATAGAATCAATACTAGGAATAGACAAAAATTATACATCCCTAGGTTCCGACTAGAATAAGTAAATACGTTCTTTATGGGAAATCCCTAGGTTCCGACTAGAATATATATGTATATATATATATGTATATATATATATACATATATATATATATATATATATGTATTAAGAAGCTATTGTGAGAATATTAATTTATTTGAATATTACTGTCAAAGATTCTCTTGGTGTGCCATATGTGCCATTTTATAAATGGCACATATTGCACTTTTTGAATAACAAATATTTTACCAATATCAGCTGCTTTCCCCCAGAGAATTATGCCGTATGACATAACACTATGGAAGTAACTGAAATAAACTAGTCTAGCTGTTGCTCCATCAGTAAGCCACCGTATCGCACGAACTGCATATGCAGCGGAACTAAGCCTACCAGCAAGTGTTTCAATTTGTAGTCCTAGGAAAATCGTAGGAGATTAGGAAGATCGTGGAATATACAAAATTCATTGCCTCTCCATTCATTTCAATGTTGGTCGAGCTATGAATAACATTTGGCAAAGTGAATTTGATACATTTCGTTTATTGTTATTATTTACTGTGAACCAGTCCTTATCGTGGATTCATTTACGTTATTGCAATTACTGGTTTTACCTCTGTCAACTTTAAAAATTAAAGACGTATCGTCAGCAAATAGAACTAAATATATTTGTACATTTTCGATATTGGATATTTTCAAGATTCTTGAATTTAATGGTTTTTAGTAGCTAATCCAGTGAAATCGTATAATATATTCGTCTTTAACACCACACATTTTGTAATTTTATTTTTTTATTTATTTATTGATAGACTAGCAGCTAATGCTGATGTGTCTATATCACACAGTGTTGAAATGTTCATGGTTTCACTTTTCACTTTAGTATTGAATCGATTGAAATCTATTGAAAATACATTTTGTACTATGTCAATCAAGATTGTGACTGATTTAATGATAGAAGCGAGTGTGTTATTTGACCTCGTTACGGGAACCTTACGTTGCCGTGACTTATTGCTGATCTTTTTATATAAATCTGTGGCTTTAGTACCTACCTAGTTTAGTACTAGCTCAAAAAATATGTTTTTCTTGTTCTAGTCACGATCTATTTTGCAATTATATTGAAAAGCTATCAACCAGAGATGAGCTACACGTGATCTCTCAGATTTTGGATTATTTTGAAAAAAGCCTCCTTAATATATTCTAACCGTAAAAATGAATTAAGAGAACCGTATTTTCAGCAAAGTAAAATAAAGTAAGTTCAGTAAAGGAATTTGTTATTTGCAGTTCGCAAGTAATTCAGCGTGTTCACAATTTATTATTAACTGTTTTTTTCCGGTTATTTCACACAAAGCGAGCACAAACCATCCAAACAATGGCAAACTGTCAAACGTTGCTTTGCACAATCTGGTGCGGATCTTGAAAAAACAGGCACGCGACATGAAACAAAAAATCAAACCATTCTATCTCGTTTCTTTACATTATCTGCACATAAGTTGTTCTCTTTCTTGTATGAATGCGATGGATGCTATCTAATCGTCTATTAGTTTCTCTGTCTACGGCTACACAGAACACTATACTTACAACTCTAGCTTATCTCTGGTTTTTCTAGTTATTTATGTGTTTATATTATCTTTGACATTTTGCATGCTGATATCCATTTACCGTTTTACATTGATAGTTTTCACAAACTATGCTATGATAGTTTTCAAGAAATGTCTATTCTAGACAGCCTTCCAACGGTAAACAACTGTTGTTTTTGTATCAGTCTCAAATGGGGCACCATTATTATAGCTCTACTTGGCATTGTAAGTATTTTTCAAAGATGTATTATAATTATTTCAACATAACATATTGATTCTTAATTCCTATGGTGAAAAATACCAAACGATTCCCTAATTGTCAAATTCCTTGAACATTTTATGCATTTCATTTCTTTGAAACTAATCAAGGTTATAATGGTAAATGGGTAGGTACATACGTATAATTTTGACCCGTGTGATAGCGCACGGGTCAAGAATTTATATATTGACTCGCCAAAATCATTTTTATTTCAATGTTCACTAATTTTTTCCAGGTTTCATTAAGTGGAATTTACAGATTGTTCAATGATCCATGTCGCGATAGTAGTGCTCTGACTGTTTTCATCAAGCTTTTTACTTACGTTTTGGTTGTATTTCAAATTTTGCTCTTTATAGCCAGCATCTTATTATTGTTTGGAGTTATTGCGGTAAGATTTCACATTTTATGGTTTTTTTTAACCAAAGGTTTTAAGCATGTATCTGAGATAGATAATTGATTCAGGCGTGACCTTGCGGAAATCCATTACAAAACATTAAATAGATGGACAAATATTTAGTACAATTTCGCCAATCTATTCGCAAAGATTTAGACACGATGCAGACGCATGCACCTCCCTCCCGCCCGCAATTGAAAAGCCATGCAAGGCGTTAGTAAAAGGTAAACACACAATCCACACATGCAAGCTACAAAAGAAATTCGACACGTGTAACCTCCAAAAAGCTTTGCATGGCTTTTCAAGTGCGGGCGGGAGGGATTTGCATGCGTCTGCATCGTGTCTAACTCTTTGGGAATAGATTGGCAGAATAGTACTAAATATTTGTCCATCTATTTAATGTTTTAGGAACCTGGATGTATGATTATGTATCCAACATATAATTTATCACCTCACCATGTTTTTTCTAGATCCGTTCAGCTGTTTAGTCGTGAAAATGTTACAAACAAAAAAATAGAAACACATTCGAATTTATAATACCTTTGTTACTCGTAGTATAATAGAAAAACGGACATGGATTTAATTATTAATCTTATCGAAATGTATGAGCGAAAAAAGTCAAATAAAAATATTTACGATGTCTCGATGCCTCAAATCTATTTCACGATTATGTACTTCTTACCTTGAAACTTTATTTTATTTTCAGAGTAAACCAATAACTGCAACATGGTTCATTTACGCTCTCCTGGCCGTTAGCATTTTATATCTTGTTTATACCATCGCATTGCTTGTAGCGGGCATTATAAGCAGCAAGTGTTCGTTTCCTTTCATCGAAGTTATTAATAATCTGATATTTTGTTTCGGTAAATATAATATATTAAATTATCTTCTGCCCGTGACTTTGACGCATGGTACCTACACTAAAAATAGCCTATGTCCTTCCCCAATATTCACCAATCACCTTACCAAGATTCATCACGATCCATTCAGCCGAGGTGAAAAGGAGGTTATCTGTGAAAAGGCAATAAACAAACAGACAGACGAAGACACATTTATGTTTATAATATTAATACAAACTGAAGAAGTTCATTATTATACTACCCATAGGCCCAACTGTATGCGGAAAAACGTAAGTAGCTTTATTGTTTTATCCAGGTATCTTAATTTGTACGAAAAAATATGTACCAATTAGTGTTTTTAATTTGACATTTAAAAATGTTTTTCTAATTCCAGTTGTGATTTACTTTATAATGGTAGTGAAAAGCTATCGGTTAAACTTTAGTAGTGCGTCGCAAGCCAATTAAAAAAAAAAAAATGGGGGGGGGAGGGGGGGGACCCTCCCTACCCCCTGGTACCACCCCCATACTAGGTATTTCCCCGTTCTCGAGATATTTGAATAAATTTAACCTAACCTAAAAAAAAAAATATTGATACAAATCTAGTTTAAATTACCAAGGAGGGGGAGGGAGAGGTCCACCTCACCCCTGGTAAAGCTCCCAAGATAAAGGTAGATGCACAAATGAGAAAAAAAAAACATTTGTAACCTATCGACAAATAAATATTTTTCATTTATTAAAACTAAAATTAATTACTTTAATTAATTCCTCAAAGGGATCACTTTTCTTTCTTTCTACTTCTCTTCTCCACAGATATTCCATAACAATACTATTAATATTTACCCTATTGTTATAATTTTGTTTATTTAAATATCTTTTAACAACGCGCCACTGCGCTTCTATTCTTTGAGTGTGGATGCCGTCCTCACTCACAAAAGGGTTGTCTGGATTGCTATGATTAACTTTTTTATGTACAAATCCATTTTCACCCAGACAATCATAGGCCCGCCAAAAGTCCGTGTGTATGGTAGTGCCCTCAGCCACATGTTTCTTTATCAAAGGCACCAAAATTTCGGCTGAGCGGACATTGTTTGGGCAGACTTCGAGCCGAAGGTCTTCTTTACCATCTTCAATCAACCCAAGGATCCAGTGACCATCAACTCGACGACCTAAAAGAAAAAAAAAGGCAAGGGTTTAGTTTTGTTATTATAGCAGATTTTATGGGTGGGCTCGCTTCGCTTGCATTTTTTATATACAACCCTAACTTAACCTACTCACCTCAGACTTAGGACATCAGATTTTATGAGTAGACTCGCTTCGCTCTTTATGACTTACCTTTATTATATTTCCTTTTCCCGAACTTGCTCTCATCTATTTGAACAATTTTTCCGGGACCTCCAATCTTCCCAGCTATTGTTTGGGCATTTGTTTGATAAGTTACAACTGCCTCTCTACAATAATTAAACCAGTCATTTATAGTAGCACTAGAGAGGCAGTGTTCACTTCCGCTAAAATCTTCTTTAATTGTATTATTGTGGGTGAAGTTCGCCACATATGCATACATTAAATAAAATACCTGGGGTATTGATATTCTTATACCATCGAACCAAGTCCCTTTGCCTCTAGACACTTTGGACTTTGCTCGACATCTTCCTCTATTACAAATGAACGATCCAACAGATCGATTAGTTGAATATGTAACAGACATTGGTTTTTTATGAATGCAGCATATCTTTTCCCGCGGGATCATCCCCCTTTCTTCGGCAAACACAACACCTTGTTCTCGTGTGCCAAGGTTTTGGTAAACTTTGACCAAATTCCACATCTCACGCACTTCCTCCACGAGTAAATGACGCCTTCCTAACGACGGTTCTTCATCTTCCGAAGAGCAACTCGTCGACAATTCCTCATTGTCAATACTGCCAGAACGAGTCGGTACATCCAAATTAGAACCACTCGTTGATGGCTGAGGTTCAACCATGGTAATCGATGTCCAGTAAATCAGAAGGGTAAATCGTGAAATCAGAAAATTGGCGCGGTTTTGATTTGATTTGGTTACAGTGACACATGACAGGTTTTTTACGTTTCGTTCGCATCAACTTTGCACAACATGATATATCACAGACAACAAATATAACAAAGATCAGATATACCGTGACCTTGTATTATTTTCTGGCGCTGCGGCGGCCGCTGCCGCGGCACGCTTCGCTCGCCTTGCGCGTTTTTTTCTATATTCCAACACAACCTACCTAGTGATAGGTGATAAGTAACCAAGTGAGATATACCGTGACCTTGTAATATTTTCTGGCGCTGCGGCGGCCGCTGCCGCGGCACGCTTCGCTCGCCTTGCGCGTTTTTTTCTATATTCCAACACAACCTACCTAGTGATAGGTGATAAGTAACCAAGTGAGATATACCGTGACCTTGTAATATTTTCTGGCGCTGCGGCGGCCGCTGCCGCGGCACGCTTCGCTCGCCTTGCGCGTTTTTTTCTATATTCCAACACAACCTACCTAGTGATAGGTGATAAGTAACCAAGTGAGATATACCGTGACCTTGTATTATTTTCTGGCGCTGCGGCGGCCGCTGCCGCGGCACGCTTCGCTCGCCTTGCGCGTTTTTTTCTATACTCCAACATAACCTACCTAGTGATAGGTGATAAGTAACCAAGTGAGATATACCGTGACCTTGTATTATTTTCTGGCGCTGCGGCGGCCGCTGCCGCGGCACGCTTCACTCGCCTTGCGCGTTTTTTTCTATATTCCAACATAACCTACCTAGTGATAGGTGATAAGTAACCAAGTGAGATATACCGTGACCTTGTATTATTTTCTGGCGCTGCGGCGGCCGCTGCCGCGGCACGCTTCGCTCGCCTTGCGCGGTTTTTTCTATATTCCAACATAACCTACCTAGTGATAGGTGATAAGTAACCAAGTGAGATATACCGTGACCTTGTATTATTCTCTGGCGCTGCGGCGGCCGCTGCCGCGGCACGCTTCGCTCGCCTTGCGCGTTTTTTTCTATATTCCAACATAACCTACCTAGTGATAGGTGATAAGTAGCCAAGTGAAGTGAAGATAAGCCAAAGTCGTCGAAAGAAGCCATAACAAAATCACTGACAGGATTTTACGTTTCGTTCACATCAATTTTGCACACAACATATTAAACCATAGACAAGAAATACGACGAAGTTGATTATTATCTGTCAATTTTTACGTAGTTTTATCTAATTTATCTGATTTGTGAGGTTAAAAATGTTTTATTATTTTTTGTAAACTAAAAATAACCTAGCGTTATTAGTGGTAAAATGTAATCAGGAAGCAAAACCCTACCAGATGTGAGTCTTTTCACCCTCCAATTCCTGCGACGCACAACTAAAGTCAAGCCAAGCTATCAACCAGATATGTGATCGCACAATCAGGATTTTGAAATATTTTGAAGAAAGATTGTACATTCTTAATGAATAAAACCATAACCAATCGAATTACAAAAACTGTCTTTCTACTTTTTACTAGCTACCTGTTCCACGGTAGGGTATCTAGCAACAAGGTTATCTAATAAATCTATCTCTCCGAGAGATGATTGAACTTTATCTGCCAGATTCTTACCAATATTAACAAAAATATACTTGCGTTGTTCGCTGATGTCAATTTTGGTAAGTTTGCTAGTGTTTAACTTGAAGATGACGCACGCGGCTTTGAGAGTTACATTTTGAACGTATTTCCTAATTTTTTGCTATTTGTTCCGGCCTTTTCTAGTGTAGTTTTGTCGTATTTTATCTTTACTCTCTTGAGTAAGTCATTACATAAATTTCTATAACGTTTATATGTTGACTGCAATGTAAAGTTATTTGTATTAAATTTGCTTTCATATGTAGTCTATCTTTAGGATTATGTTTCATACGAATAAGACCTGGCATGATTCATGGTTTTATATTATAATTTCTGTTACTTACACGAGCATTTATTGAATTTCATGTCATTGCTTGCTGTACGTTATTTTAAATAATTGACGAGCAAAACTGCGGGTCAGCGCAATTGTAAACTGGAGCGAATCTTTGAAAGAAGGTTTGAAAGGTTTGAAAGAATAGTAGCACACAGAGTCCGGAGTCAACAAAATGAGATTAATTTGGAGCAGAAATACGGAAACGATAACGTACACGATAGCAAATTCTCGTCGTTGGGATGTTCGACGAATTGACAGTTCTTCCGCTGTCAAATTCAAATTATCGTATTGTCCGTAGTGGTGTAAGAGTAGAGTTTCGACATCGATTGTTAAAAGTAATGCTTGTCGTTCCATCAATCGAATCGATAGTCGAAACGATGTTGCTAAGAGTAGGTTTTGCACGAGTATTGTCTCGATATAATCGTTTATCGGTGCCAAGAGTAGGCCGCCTGCTTAGTGTAAAATGTAAGTTTTATTTGTGTCAGATATTCTAAACACGTTAGGTGCATAATCCTATTCTATCAAATATCGACACTTTAATATTGGTTGTTCGGTGTTGGACAGATTCTGAATTGGACAGATACGTGATTCGGCAGATTCCTGCGCGACAGCTACATTTTTATAACGAGAATCAGATCGAAACCAGTTGGTTAGGTTATGTTTGAGTATAGAAAACAACGTGCAAGGCGAGCGAGCAAAGAGAGCGTGACGCGGCAGCGTCCGCCAAAGCGCCACCATACATGACTAAGAGGTTCTCTTTATAAAAATGTGGCTGTCGAGTAGGAATCTGCCGAATCACGAATCTGTCCAATCCAGAATCTGTCCTACACCGAACAACTAATATTAAAGTGTCGATAATTGATGATAGGGTAATTATAACTAGTTCACAGTTCGTGAAACTACGACGCACTGACTTCTTGTTTCTAGTCATCGAGATAAATAAACAGAGGAGCAAACCTCTTCTTTAACGCGTTAAAAAGTGTAACTTTGGTTTTGACGATGTAGCTCTGATATTTACCGTAACCGTACCGTAAGACATTTTGAAATAAACTTAAACTTATCTCTTATACTCTTATTTACGAACTGCTCCGAAAGTGACATTGATTATGATAGAAATAGTTATACAGCTTCAGTTGTCTAGCTTGGTGGTGCCAACTCTTTAAAAAACAACGATGAAGAGTTATGAATTATGGAAAAACAAATTGTGCAGTAAGTGAATGTACCTATAGCTAGTTTTGAGCTGAAAATAAGCACAGCTCAAATAGCAGGAGGAAGTAGTGGGTCACAGAATGTAAAACATTATAAATACTTAGCTTAAATATTGTATGGGTGTATTACACCTACTCATTTAAATTAATTTGTGAGTAGGTAGGTAGAAAAAACCTATGATAAAGATTAGAAAATTCAATGACAGTTTTTAGCAAAAATTTCAAAATTGTCTATTTTTCTTGAAAATATCCCATATGGAAAATTTTCGCAAAAAAATTGACATTTTGTTTTCTAATCTTTGACAAAGTTTTTTTTTTCTTTAATTTTTTATTGAAAATACATTTTGTATTAAGTATGTCAAGATTGTGACTGATTTAATGATAGGAGCGAGTATGTTATTTGACCTCGTTAGGGGTACCTTACGTTGCCGTGACCTATTGCTGATCTTTTTATATAAATCTATGGCTTTAATACCTACCCAGTTTAGTACTAGCTGAAAAAATATGTTTTTCTTGTTCTAGTCACGATCTATTTTGCAATTATATTGAAAAGCTATCAAACAGAGATGAGCTACACGTGATCTTTCAGATTTTGGATTATTTTGAAATAACCTTCTTAATATTTTATCCGTAAAAATGAATTAAGAATACCGTATTTTCAGTAAAGTACTGCCATGAAAGCTTAGTACTTCGGTCAAGTTCGTGTTTTAGAATTAGTACGATTATATTCAGCCTTCCTATGGCTAGTGACGGCTCGTCGTCGTAGGTGACACGAGCTTAGCAGAGAAGAAGAAGAAATTCCTGTATTCGGTTCCTGAATTCGGATTTACATAGAGCTATAAATGTTATTATTAGTTTGTCACATTTCATAGCGGTAGGGATTATAATTTTTGTCAATGTTAATTTGTCATCCCATTTTTGACTGTCAGAATTTTATGAAATAATTTGCTACGTACACCCATATCTAAATTTGTTAATTGAGGCTATTGCGGTTTTTCGGATAGGTACGATTTAAGATGAATGTGAGTGCCTAGAAAAACCTTCTCAGGTTTAAAAGTACAATACCTAACTAAATTTTTGTGTAGTTTTAGTGCTTCAAATAAATAAATAAAAATATATCAATAAAGCTTCGAACTTGCAAATATGTACGACCGCGTTGTTATACATATCTGCCAGTGCATAGCCAAACCATTTCTGCAAAGATTTTTAAAAGAGAAAGAAAAAGAAAAGAAACAGACTTTTAGACCGGCACTAGGCAGGCACTTTTTTAAAAATAATAATTACGGTAATGTTATGTATTTTAAAAGACCTTAGGTACTAATAATCACTCAGTCTTGGTTTTATTTGTAAATTCCGTAGATAAAGTCAAAGCGACCGCGTCTCAATTCTGGATTAACTAATGAGAATTGTTACTTTCAATAATGTATTTATTACAACACGTAAATAACAACATAATTTATTTGTTTGAATTCCTATAGAGACGACATGTAATTTTAATAAAGATAGATAATTTCAAGTAAAATATATCAGACATCAGAACTATGTTTCCAGACTATGCTTAAATTTTTAATTAATACTTTTGAGTGTATTGATGAATCGAGTTAAACATCTGGCGATTTCAAATCGTGTACAACAGTGCCCTTTTAATGACAATCAATAATAAAATTTAATTAAATTTGAACTACCACGTGCAACTGCCGCGGCGTCTAACAAATATAGTTCTTAATTTTATTAGCGCCCTTATCAGGTCGCTGGTTCGAAAGAAAGGATTAAAGTGCGCTTAAGTGCGCGTGCAGAGAGTCTTATGCCCTGAACCTTGAGAAGCAATAACCTTTCCTTGCTTGATTCATACTGAAGTATTTCTTTATAATTATCACCATCGTGAACAGAGTTTTAAGTTTTAATGATGATCATGAAAAAAACTCCACATTTGTGATATCCACAAGTTCTCCTTCATACGCTGCACAGAATACCATAACTAATTCCAATTCAATAGTCAAGTCAAAGTCAAAACTAATACTTACTTACTTACTAAAATACTTTATTCAATACAATCACTAGGATCACGATTTCTTCGTCTGTCATTTCATGGAGAAACTCTGCTCTGAAACTCTGCTAATTTAATATTTTTTACCCGTTTTATTGCATGTTTTATTCAGTAATCTTGGCGGAATTTTAATGAATAAATTGTGACTACAGGACGGGTATGGATAATTGAATTATATGTGTATTGTGGTGCAATGTGATTTGAACGACGAGGAATCCCAAGTAAATTCTAAACGCCATTCCGCGTGACGTCTAGAATTGACAATTGACCATCGACTAAGACTAATAACAAACAGACCATAAACTATAAACACTTGACATTGGCAAAATTGACATTAGTATGTCACAGGCCATTAACAAAGAAGAAGAACACAAGGATCACTTTGAAACGTAGATAATAAGTGAATTACATACATACTTACATACTAAGTGAATTTAGGTGCCAATTCGTCTTAACCCAAGCCCGAGAAGAACTGGCAAGAAACTCGTCCTGGTCCTAGCGCTTTTTTACATGATCCATCTTATAGCTACCTTGACTACGAAAAACGAATACAAGAGAGTTTATAATATACATTTCAAATGTGTCGGTTAACTGTCTGAGGGCAAAGCAACATGAGGTCATGCTGGTCTGGTTGCTGAATTGCTTATGCACAGAACACAATACTTATTACCTAATCTACAACTCTAGCTTATCTCTGGTTCATCTAGTCTTTATGCGTTTATATTCTCTTTGGTATTTTGCGTGTTTACTTGTTTACAAATATCTATTTCCCTTTTTTCATATTTTTGATAAATTTCAAGAAATGTCTTTAATAGACAGTCTTCCAACGGTAAACAACTGTTGTTTTTGTATCAGTCTCAAATGGGGCACCGTTATTATAGCTCTACTTGGCCTTGTAAGTATTTTTCAAAGATGTACTAAAATTTCAACCTAACATGTTGATTCCCAATTCCAATGGTAAAAAATGCCAAACGATTTACTAATTGTCGAATTCCTTGAACATTTTATGGATTTCACTTCTATGAAATTAATCAAAGTTATCTATATATTTATACGTGAAGCAAAAACTTTGTAGGTACTTTTTACGAAAATTGCCGGACGGAGGAGTATGTAATTTCACACACTTAGGTATAGTTATTATAGACAGTTTATATTTTTTTAATTATGCATAAAAAATACATTTATTATCAATTAATTATTACGAATTTTGACCCATTTACCATTACAGTGGGCGACCACTAGTAATGGTAATGGGTGGGTACATACATGATTTTGGCCCGTGTGATAGCACACACGGTCAAGTAGTTATATACCCATTCATCAACTATGTTTTTATCTCAATGTTCATATCCAATATTCAATATTATACAATGTTTTTTCCAGCTTTCAATAAGTGGTTGTTACACATTGTTCGTTAGTTCATGTTACGAAAAGAATGCTCTGCATGATTTCGTCATATATTTTACTTACGTTATGGTTGCATTTGAATTGGTTCTCTTTATCACCAGCATCTTATTACTGTTTGGAATGATTGCGGTAAGATTTTACATAATATGGTAATATTGTTTTTTTTCAACCAAAGGCTTAAAACATGTACCTACCGGGATATATGATCAATTTATTGAATACTACCTAGCTACTGCTTGTGGCTTTCCACGCGTGGTATACCTACTTAAAAAAGTAGCCTATGTCCCCAAGATAATAACCTTTTATGATTATGTACCTATTTCTTTCCTTGAAACTTTGTTTTATTTTCAGAGTAAACCAATAACTGCAACATGGTTCATTTACGCTCTCCTAGCCTTTGCCGTTATGTGTCTTGTGTATATTATCGCTTTAAATATAGCGCATCTTAAAAGCAGCAGGTGTCCGTTTCCTTTCATCGATGTTACTATTAATATGATATGTTGTCTTGGTAACTAAAATATAATAAATTAGCTTCTACCCGTGGCTTTGACGCATAGTACCAATATCGAACATAGTCTAAGTCCTTCCCCAATATACACCAATCACCTTACCAAGATTCATCACGATCCGCTCAGCCAAGATGAAAAGGAGGCTAGCTGTGAAAAGGCAACTAACGAACAGACAGACAAAGACACTTTCAAGTTTATAATATAAATACAAACTGAAGAAGGTCATTATTATAATATATAATAATGACCTGGTCATAATATAGGCCCAACTGTAGATGCGGTGAAACGGAATTTTCTTTTTGTTTTATCCAGATATCTTAGTATGTACGAGTAGATATGTACCAATTAGTGTTTTTAATATTACATTTTAAAATGTTTTTTCATATTCCAGTTTCGATCTACTTTATAATGGTAGTAAAAAGTTATCAACAAGAGATGTGATCGTGAATCAGGAATTTGACATTTATTGAAGAAATATTGCACGTTCTTAAGAAATAAAACAATAACAAAATGAATTATAAAATCTGTCTCTCAACTTTTTACTTGCTGCCTGTTCCACGGTAGGGTAATTCGCATTAGGGTTATCTAATCAATCTACCCCCAGTGAAATAATTTGAAGTAGGTACTTATCGGTTCAGTTTAATTTTTGATGGAGACGACTGCGATAGTCTTCAAATTATTGGGGATGAGTCCCCCTCTTGACTAACAGAAGAGCTAGCAATAGAGAAGGAAAACTTGAAAAAAGCCCGGCTCGCTGCCAGCCGTTATGCACCTGCAACCGAACCGACACCGCATGTACTGATTCATCTTTCCTGCGGGTCCTGTCGGCAATGTCGAGAGCTTACATTAAGGCTTACCTAAGTGCACGAAAGGAGACTCTGAGGCGCACTTTAATACTTTCACCACACTAGTTAGAAATAACTAGTGACACGATAAGAAGAAGTTTAATTTATATATTCCTACTGATACTTTTTGGCAATATGAAAATTTCACATTTTTAGATTGTAAATAAATAAGATCCATGAATTATGTAGCTTACCTACATACCTACAATGAAATAGTAATTTTGGACTCAATAGGCAAAATACCTTTTATTACATAAAAAAATTATCAGCCAGAGCATCGTCAATGACATAATAAGATTTAAATAATAAAATTGTCCTTATTTTGCTAGTAAAGTCCTTAATATCATAGTTTGTTATGTCAATTTATAAAATATTAAATAATTTTTGCTTGTGGTATAAGCAGCTTTTATCTACCTTAGCTATTTATTTATTTAATTTCACGGCGACGTTCCCACCTATTACCTCTAAATTTTATTTTATTTTCAGAGTAAATCTACTGCAAAATGGTTCATTTACGCTCTCCTGGCCAATATTTGTGGTGTATATCTTTACACTTGTAATAGCGCAGCGAGCCTTACAAGCAGCAATTGTCCGTTTCTTTTCATCGGCATTTCATCATCTTAAATTATTTTTACGGTAACTTAAATATATTACTCATATTAAACAAAATATATTATAACTAGCTTTTGCCCGTAGCGTAGCAATCGTTGCATCTACACGAAGAGACAGAGACACGTTTTTATTAATAATATTATTGATTCCTTATATTGCTTATCAGATTACACAATCGCTTACACAAACTAAAATAGGTAAGGTGAACTTATTTCGTTTAAAAAGTAGCTTTTTTCTTCATATATTATGTTTTTCTTATCCAGGTATCTTTAGATACACGAGTCAAAACACAAAATGGTAGTTACGTACCATTTTGTGTTTTTTATTACACAATACACAGTTTAAAAATATGTCTTTCTTGTTCCAGTTCCAATCTAAGTACTTTGTAATGGTATTATAAAGCTATCAAGCTCAACCAGAGATGAGCTCCGCATGATCACTCAGATTATGCATTATTTAATAAAAAAATATATCTTCATAATAAATATACCTAACCATAACAAAATTAATTTTATAAACTGTCTTTTCAGTACTACGATGCAAGCTTAGCGCTTCGTTGACTTTCGTGTTTTCGAATTAGTACGACTACACAACCAATGCCTGAACATTGGACGTGTAGTGGTACTAATTCGACTTTCATATGGCTAGTGACGTCACTCACCTGCGAGCTTTGAAGGCGATAGCACGTGCGGTTCCCGAATTCGGATTACATAGAGCTGTTAATTTTTAGGGGTATTAGTTTGTCACATTTCATAGCAGTAGGCATTTTTTTTACCATTATTTTTTAAGTCCAGCAGCAATTCATTTTGTTTTCAGAATAAATTTCAAAAATTAAAAAAAGAAAAGCTTATTAATCAGAATCCTGTGAAATAATTTGTAACGTACTCGTATATCTTAATTTGGTAATTGAGGCTAATGCGTTATTACGGATAGGTCCACAATAAAGTTTCAGACTTGCAGATATGCACGACCGCGTTGTCATGCATTTCTGCCATAGCTCGACTATTTTTGCAAAGATTAAAAGAGAAAGACAAATATGGGAGCTCTGCATTTAGATTGCCAAAGAAAATAAGGCCAAAACAGACTTTTAGACCAGCACTAGACATTTATCATTAGTGATAAGTGGTAATGATAGTGGTAAAAGTGATATTTTTTTTTTATAGGTTCATAATCAGAGAAGTTCTTACGATAATGTCATTAAAGAATAAACTAGTTGACGCGATTGGGTTATGCAATTTTTTTATTTTCCTATTAAAATTAATTTTCGATGGCACTAAATAAATATAAATAGTTGTAACAGCTCTAGACAAATATCACTATCGGGCGTTTGTATTTCCGATGATAGACGAAATTTGCTGATGCGCCACGTTTAATCATAGTATTTTAAACTTATGTCAGAAGTTAACTTATGTTAACACCATTAATGACAGGCCAGGGTTGTCAATTTTATTATTGAAATGTTTTTGTATAGGTAACATAATGTATATATTTTTTATTCCCATATCTTGTAGGTATATTTTCACGGTTTATAAATCACGAATATTATTTATTTTTACACGAGTTGCAGGTACTTATGTCGAATGCTCGAATTTATCGCAATAATTTTGAAGGTAATTATGGGAAAATCAATAAAGATTATAAAGTAAAACACAATATGAATAATAAAAATTAAGGTAAGGTCAGGTATTTTAAGGGACCTCACAATTAAATACTCAGTCTTGGTTTTATTTGTGAATTCCGTAGATTTTGTCAAAGCGACCGCATCTCATTAAGTCTGGATTCTGGCATCATCATTAATGTCACTCCATCTGAGGATTTAATTATGGAGAACCACCGCCGAGCGAAAAGGGTTACTTACAACGATCCAGTGGAACGAACTTTGAGGCTCTTGGAATGTAATTACATTGGTGTGTCCCGACTTAAGAGTAGGATATATTTTAGTGAGATAGCAGTAACAAATCTTAAAATTTAAGATAAGTTAGTATGTAATTCTATTGTTTGATGATATTAATATATTACAGTTTAAATTCATTAGTATAAATTACCATATTCATATGCCTGTACTCGGGCGAGATATGCAGCTCTACTATTAATAATTCTACCTAATTTATATTATACTATTTTTTTTGTGAATACTAAATACTGGATAAGAACTAAATGACATTTCTTAAATTTAAAATTTACATACCTATGGTATACCATTGATTCGATTTTCCTAAGATTTTCCGTAGTTTTAATTAAAACCTCTTTACATGATAACTATATTGAGCTTGAGCACGTTAATTTAATTAATTTAAGAAGTGTCATTTTAAAATGTTACCCTAATTTAGACTTTATTCCTAACAAAATAAGATCGTTCATGTCTTATGAAATTTTAGTAAATCCGGTGAATGTACAGAATCAGATCCAATACTTACATACTATATTATGTAAAATAATAAAAAAAACAATTAAGATTGAAGCTGGATTTGCAAAAGCAATAAATATCATACCTGTAGGTGTATCACTTAGTATCTGGTACATAATCTTATAAGATCAGCACTGATTATCTGCCGTGAAATTAAAACTATTATAATTTTACATTTGTAGATACACATTATTGGCTACTAAGGAAATGTACTACAGAAATGACGTAATAAGGCATCCAAAGTAATCACAAAAGTAGGTACAGTCCCCTTTGTTGTGATAGCGTTTCTCAAAGTTTTATTACTCTTGGAGTGAGCACGTGACGTGAACATTGATCCCTGCCTTTTGAATTCTTGTAATCTGAGATAGGCTTTATATTTAACTTTATTTACAGATAAATCGCTAAAGCCATCTTCATTTATAGAGGCTTATGTAATTTACAAAATACTCCGTATCGAAGCGTAAGTTTGTTCCGGAACTTTTTGCTGCCTTGCAGTTTTAAGGGTGTCGCTACAATTCCAACAATTGCAAGAACCACTCTCAATGTCAATCGTAGCCCTTAAGGTGTTTAAAATATGGTTGAAATCTGCACGTGCTATGCCATCATCACGCTGTGATGTAACATTTTCTGAACTCCTGATATTTTTAAGCAATGGCGACACAAATTGAAATGACTGGCCTGTCAGCTCAGTTGGTAGTAGCTCTGCCTTCTGCGCTGTAGGTTGAGGGTTCGATTCCCTCACAGGATAAACATTTGTGTGATGAACATAGGTGTTTGTTCTGTGTCTGGGTGTTATAAAGTATCTTATGTATGTATTTAAAAAATATGTAAGTAAATTATTATATTAATCCTCAGGTCACCATAGTACAAGCTATATATATATATATATATATATATATAGCTAGTTTGGGGCTAGATGGTGTTGTGTGCATTGTCCAAAATATATAATAATTATTATCAGACACTTCGATATTAGTTTTGAGATATGATTACATTTAGATAACACATAGACCTGACTATACCTACACAACATTGGGCAATAACTACTGTAAATGTCTACTCTATCTACACTTCTACACAAATTTTATAAAAGAAAAAAAAAAGATTTTTTTATAAAAAAATTTATATCCATACAAAATATGCTATAGTATAACCCAGCACCCGTGCAAGTACATATAGACACATATACACACCCGTGCGAAGCCGAGGCGGATCGCTAATGAGTCATAATTACGTCTGGCCAAATAACAAGACGCAAAGCACATAATTTTTACAGCCTAGGCCATAAATGGTAATTTTAAAAACAAAAGGACTAACCTATTACCTACCCTGAAGGACGCAAAAGGTCCCTGCCGTCCCTCGGGAGTTATGCATAACGGACATAAAACAGCCCTTACTGAGATATCAGAAAATATTTTACTTGTAAAGGAAATTCAGGGTCTCTACAAACATTTATGATTTATTTGCTCGTTCCTAACCATGTTGTTTTTGCACCAAATGAAGCTTCCAACTCAATTATATTTTTTTGTTTATGTATTAATATAGGATTCACAGTTTTTAATAAGGACAATTAACTCACATGTCGTTTTACATTGCGAATATTCAATAGTAAAGACTTTGTGCTCTGAAAAATAGCAGTCATTTTAAATTTGACGACCTGTGTCGCGCAGTGGGCTAAGGTCCGGCTGAGAAGCAGAAGGTAGCGGGTTCAATTCCCGCCGCGGGACAAATGTTTGTATTATCTGCAAGTATTTGTCTCGGGTCTGGGTGTTTCCATGTATGATATGTATGTATTTACAAAAAAACAGTATTTAAGTAGTACATCAGTCATGTGGTACCCATTACACAAGCTCTGCTTAATTTGGGGCCAGATGATGTTGTGTGTAATGTCCGGGGTTATTTATTTATTTATTTTATTTTGTTGAGGACGTTTTGCTATCAGGACATTTTATATTACAGTCGATGTGCACCCAAGAACATTTAGCTTCCAAAACCTCCTGATCCGAAATGTTCTAATTTATTTCCACACGCAGAGCCATTACTTAAGTCGCTCCGTAGTATAAATTTTCATAATCAAATCTATATTAAAGAGCCTTATACAGATATATAAACACTTTATTTTACACAAGAAAACGCATAAAAAATAGCAATACAGTTGTTCAATGGACGGACTTATCGCTAAAAGCGATCTGTTCCAGGCAACGATAGGAGGTTGCCTGGTAGATATTTCACCACAGGACATGCAGACGTACCGCTCAGTACCATCTATACCTTGTCAGTCTACCACCCTTATTTACTAAGCGCTTTGCTTCCACATTTATAATGCGTACAGCCAAGGAATGGAATGCGTTTCCATCGTCTGTCCTGAAAACTACAATACAAGAACTACAAGGGACCCAATCATTTCAAGTTAAGAGTAAATAGGTATCTTTTAGACCTGCGTGCCCCATCATCGGCCACATCGGCGCTTAAAATCAACCGAGTTCGCGGTCAAACGTAGGTCTACCTATCATAAAAAAAGCGCATTTAAATCCATTCAGCACACTGGTTCCAAATGGTTCCACATAATTAGTTATATGATAAGGAGAAAACTATGAAGTGACTTAAGGAACTATTAATAACAGAGTGTGTCAGTTAGTGTCTGATATAAAAAAAATGCGGGGCAATCTTTGGGGACTGCCGATAGAAGTGAAAACATAGTAACTTGTGAATTGTATCGTCAAGCTCTCTTTGTATAAATATAATGTATACTAATAACGCACGGAGGTATATCTATGTACATATATACACACAGTATAGGTACATATATAGATCATGGGAAGCGTGCGGTGACGATGACGCGACTTTCACGCTTTTTGTTCACCCAAAAAGTGCTCAACGCGCCTATAGAAGTTTTAACTTAAAAGTATCCTTAGGCAGATGAGTTAATTGCTTATAATAGTTAATTGCTCAATAAAAGTTGTAGTAGAATCTCAATGATTAATTGCTAACTAGTGTTTTAACAAAGTATTTAAGTTGAGTACCTACTTAGTTATCTAAATAAATAAGATTTTTTTCTTACATAATTATTAAAATAACCAGATTACTCAATGAGTAACCATATATTTTTTCTACTAGTCAAAATATACAATTTATATCGTAAATAAGCCGTTCCGTTCAAAATTCGTTCGTGCGTTTTAAAATGAATAAAAAGTTATCTAATTGTAAATCTAAACCAATCTCGAATCCACTTTAACACACACAAAAAAAACATCAAATAAAAGGAGTTCAATTACCAACACCCGCACAAAAGTTTTATATATATAAAGGTATTTTTTTTTTGTTATTTTAGTTATTTTGTACAAAAATAAAAAATAAATAACCAGGTACGATTTACGAGATGCTCTAGAAGGAGTATTGAAGGGCATCGCGACAGATGGCTAATCCCGTCGGTCAAAAACGTCGGCGTCGCCGTCGGCTTGAAGGCTAATAAAAAAATAATAGATATCTTCTAAAAAATATTTACATGTTGTTTTAGTTTACAATAAAGTAGTAGGTACACAGTATCTTCAAAAACGTTGTAAAATAAAAAAAAGATTAGGTAAAGGAAAATAGTTGGTCACAATTTTATTGAAATTAACTCAATTCAACTTAGTTACTAATATTTACCAAAATAGAACTTTGTTAGTTCTCTTATTATAATTATATTTATGAACCGGTTTTTTTCAATTCAGTTATCTTAGTGTTATCCTTACCTGTTAATATAGAAAACAAATATATCAAAACGACCTTCTAATTTCATATGAATTCAATAGATTGATATATTGAAATATTATTCCTATGTAGGTGGGTATTAGTATAATATTAGACAACGATAAATTTGAGATTACCTACTATCGATCCATACCAAACTTATAAATTCTAATGTCTCTGTGTGTCTGTCTCTTGAGTGCTTCTCCGTTCGACCCAAGATTTTTCTACCCAGTATGTACTTATCCCTAATTGACCTAAAACATTCGATTTAAGTTCCCGTTTCTACCCACACCTACTTATTCCTGATTTCTATTGTTTAAATTTAAATAAAGGCAACATTCACTGTTGCCTTTATTTACACCTAAACAGAATAGTTTGCAGAGAAAAAATATGTATAAATGTATAAAAATAATACTTATCATATAAAATAATAACTCAAATTAGTTTTATTCAGATTTAAGTGATTGGATTAGGAATTGTCCGTGCATTCGTTTGTAAAGGAGAGTATAAACAAAGAATGTTACTACATATTAATGAAGGTACAGAGTTTTTAAGTTACTATGAGTAATAATTTCATCAAATTTTTTTTTAATAAATATAACGGTGTTTGTACTCTACACTGTAACTCAGATTTTTGGACTGGGTAGAATGGGGCATATATTTTGGGTCGAATGGGGATAAATAATATTGGGTAGAGAAATTGGGTTAAACGGAAAATCACTCTGTCTGTTTGTTTATTAAGTTATAAATAGATAGATTCTATCTTGGATTTAAGCTATTTTATGTAAGTCTAACGCATGCGACGCCGCGGGCAGAAGCTATAGGTAATACTTAATATAAAATGTGCCATAGTAAAGTAACTCAGATATAAAATATATGTTTTTCTTAGCAAAATAACATACCTAAATCAAATCAAAATGAGTGATGTAATAATATGTTTTATTATTTGTATTTGTTTATGGCCATCTATTGGCCAATATTTTTTGTTACTCTATAAGCGCAATCATTTATTGCCTGATAGTAAATTATTTAGTAGGTATACTCCTTCAAATCTTGATAAAATTCTTGAAACAATTGGTAATATTTTTTAAATTAATTTCAATCTAGATACCTTAGGCAACAAAAAGGTGCGCCAGATAAACTTTTTTTTTTAAATTTTAAAGCTCATATATTCAATAGTAAAATTTATAACGAGAAGGTATTTTTGGTAGTTTCCGATTCGCTACATTGCTCTTCCGATGTGAATCTTTACCTATTTTTATCAAACCAATGGAGCAGCAACGCCATCTATTCACTAATCGAGTTAAACCCCAAACTGAACAGCGCATGCCCAAACAAAAATGGCCGCCACGATCAATAGGATGCCACCCTGTCTCACCCCACTCTCATCACATTATCATCGGTCAAAGAAAAACACTCCTTGGATCTATAGAAATAAGATCTACTGGAAACAATAGATAAATCTTGACTGTATCTTTTGTTTGCATACCTAGTTTGTATAGCTATGGTGGATCTTTTGGTAGTGGGGCAAATTACTGGCACTGAGGGTGGCAAAACTGAATGCGAGAATTACTTATTTCGTCAGTAGGTACAGTTTTGAAACGTACCTACTGAGGTAAAATAAATCATTTTGATTCGACTGAGTACTTTGGAACTTTAAAAACTTAAAAGGTCAATTTTTTATCATCTATAAACCTACGTTTGACCACGATCTCGCCCGCGATGGGGCACGCAGGTCTAGAAGACACCTATTTACTCGAGACTTGAAGAGACCTAGATTGTAGTTTTCAGGAAAGACAGACGACGGCAAAGCATTCCAATCCTTGGCTGTACGCATTATAAATGTGGAATCAAAGCGCTTTGTTCGTAAGGGTGGTAAACTGACAAGGTAGGTATAGATGGTACTGAACGGTACGTCTGCTTGTCCTGTTGTGGTCCTTCTAATATTACTTAGAATTTTCCGTTTTTTACTTAGATACTAACTGGGAATGCACGCGACTTTATCCGCGCGATCGTGCTGAAGTCTGTAGGTAGGTACCTAACTATAATAGTTAGACATAGATACCTATAGTTTCGCAGACATTTTTGTAGATATATATATATATATAAATATATAGGTATTTACTAAAAACATGTAGTACATTATTTTATGTATAATCAATAGTTTTCGCAATGTACGGCTAATAATTACTTTAAGAGGAAAGTTTTTGATACCTAGGGTTAATTACCTACATTGTTGCAATTTTTGTAATAGGTACCCTCTTATTTTTTGAAAATAAAATACAGTTCATGCAACACGCTGATAATGTAGTTTTTTCAAGTGAAATTAGTTTGAAAATTGGTTGATTGGTTTTTTATTCCATTACAAACATCAAATATTATATCTTTATAAAATTGTTAGTAGGTATATATAGTTCTGATTTAGATAAAGATAGCTATACTTTTTAGTATGAAAACCATTATATTACCTTACCATAACCTAATCCTTTATATTTCAGTTATACATGTTAAAACATCTCGTGAAATTGTTTTTGCGTAAGTAGGTAGGTAAATTAGTCTATAGGTAGATAAGCCAGTAAAGCCTAATTTATCTGTCAAATAAAGAAAAAAGTATGAAAACATTTCAATTTCTAAATATCACTATTAAAAGTATGGAATAAAAAATCTGGACAATAGACAATAAATCCTAATTAGGTATTACTAACATAACTACTAAGTAGTTCATTACGAACATATTTCAATAAGTTACTTTTCCTGCAAATGTGTAATATAATGTAAGTAGGTCTAAACTATATAAAACACTGCAAATAATAAAAAAAACTCTTTCGTAGGGCTCTAACTTAAAGATGCTACAAGTTCCTTATCGTCTCGTAGCAGATCCAAACAGCGCCATCTCTTAGGAGACAGTGACACTTTTTCTGCTTACAATTTAAAGCAGCAGTGCTAGCGACATCTCTCTCAAACATTGAATACTTTTTTGTCAAGTAGCAGACAAAGTTACTATTCCTGTTATTTGACAACGAACTTGAAGATAACGTAGTTACAGAGAAAATCTATAGGTGTCATAAATATTAATATCGTCTGATACAAGCTCATAGGTTTAAAGGTATCTACGGTAGGAGCCACCCTTTACTAATTAGTAAGATACATGAAATAATTACATTCTTTATAGTTAGTTAACAATAATTTATTTTCACTGAAATTAAGTATACTTAAAGTAAATGTATGAGTATCTACCTACTAACTTTGTTATTATTAATTATACTAGACACGACATAGACATGTAGACATTATATAAATTATTATTATTAGACTCTAATACCTAATTTACATACATACCTAATTACCTTTTAATTTTTTTTTATTAGATAAGAACATAATAATAATAAAAAAAAATCATGATTTTTCTCTGTTACAATGGTTCTTATAAGTAGGTACTTAGGGCTAAGTATTTGACGTGTTACAAATTGAAGACCTGTTGTCCGAGAGATTGGTGAATAAAAAAAAATGAAATAGTTTTCCGAAACATATTGTGTTACATACATATATCTACCTACTTAGTAACCTAATCATATAATTTCTAATTAAGAAAGTATCAAATGCATTCGAAAAAATAAATTCCAGTTTTAAATAAAGACACCAATGTTGGAAAGATTTGGAAAGAAAGAGTCACCAAGTTTAGGTAGGTATTTTGTTTGGAATTGATCACTTCAAGACGTCAAATACTTCACACGGTTGCCTAGCAACGTACGAGAAATCAAAAATGGAATATTCACCGCCAAATCTTATTGGTTGAATTAGGCGCCATTTGCGAAGGGCCGGTATCTTTAGACCACGCCCACACTCGTAGCCGAAATGTTCCCGCCTCTGTTCCACTGCCATGTTGGCTACTGTCACATTTTGACATTTAGGGCGGAGCGTAAGCTATACCACAACTAAATTGTGTGAGCGCAGCTTTCTTTGTGCGTTCGAACAATGAGCGTGCTTTTTAATGTGGTCGGGTAGTGGAGATGCGAGTTGCGCTACTTTAAAGAAGCTACCATTTTTGTGGGTGGTTGGATTTGGCACGTGATTGGAATATGAACTGAAACGGAAGAAGTAACATGAGGGTCGAGTGTGGTGCGAGCTTTATTTTTATATTTGAGGTGCTCCATTTTGTGATGTGGTTAACATATTTATGGAGCAAACCTTCCTTTATAAAAGTGGTTAGTAGGCTAGTATAGGCAATTCTTTAGGG
The DNA here is from genome assembly GCA_948098915.1 of Lampropteryx suffumata. NCBI lineage: Eukaryota > Metazoa > Arthropoda > Insecta > Lepidoptera > Geometridae > Lampropteryx > Lampropteryx suffumata. The sequence continues at coordinate 7,753,042 of OX402559.1, forward strand.
TCCAGGGTTTCTTTAGGGTTTAGGGTTTGTAAGTTAAATCTGTTGCTATCTCTATTCTTTGTCATTAGAAAGACAAGGACAAAGCAAACTATAACGTCACGCTAGCTAATTATCTGATTATAGGTTAGAAGATTTTAATCTAATACTTTGATAACGCAATCTACTTATTCAGGGAAATATAAATCAGGTATTTTTTTAAAGTTTTAAACAAATATTTGGCAACAAACGGTAATTGCAAAACTTCTAGGTAGTAGGACCCTTTTTCAATAAAGAAACGACTTCTGAATGTTAATTTTAGTAATGTCCTCTCACTCGCACAATACTAACAACAATACTGTGCGAGTGAGAGGTATAGTATTGTCATTATCAGTGTCAAATTAAAGAGACGCGTCGATGTACGCTTTCTCTTTCTATATCGTTCGATTCACACTGCCTATCTACACGAATCGCTAGTATTTAAATAAAATAATATAGTTAAGTGTCAACCTAAACCTAATTTTCCTATATTAGTGATATTATTGTAATACTTACAGTGGCCTCAATTCTGTTGGCAACCTAACTAATTTTAGCTAAAATTAGGTTTAGAACTGTCAAATGAAACTTTGGTATTCTGCTGTTACCAACATATCCTAATTTAATTTTATCTAATTTAATTAAGCGTTCCTTATTTAGTTAGATGGTACCAACTGAATAGGTTTTACAAATGCTATGACTAACTAAAATATATTTTAGACAATTCCTAATTTTAGAAATAACCGAATTGCCACCAGTGTCTTAAATAAAGCGTTTATAGTGTAACAACAAAAATTGTTTAAATCTAGATATTAAACGGATATGATCTGAACCGTCATTTACAAGTTTCGTTTCTAATAAAACAGGCTATTTACTTAATCCTTGGTATAGGGCTATCTAGGGTCAATCTGAACCAGAGCAAAAGTTTCTAGTACGTAGGTACTAGAAACTTTTGCTCTAGAGTAGGTACCAAACTTCAGTTGGTTCAATGGAGTATTTTCATCTTTACATATGAGAAACAGGGTCGATTGAGTATAAAGAATGATTTTGTGTAAATTTCCCATTACCTATACCTAATAGGTAAATTTATTCAAATTATACCTACTACAAAAACTCAGCCGAAAATATCTACAATAGGTAAAGCTAGTCTTCTTTTGACGACCTCTGTGACGCAGTGGGCGAAGGCCCGCCTGATACGCATAAGGTTAGGGGTACGATTCCCGCAGCAGGAAATTTTTTTGTACGATCTGCAAATATCTATCTCGGCTCAGGGTGTTATTCTACAAATATATATAATATGTAGGTACCTATTTACAGTAAAAATAAGTAAGTACGTTAGGTAGTAATAACAGTCAATTGGTTCACATAAGCTCTACTTACCTACTTTGTGGCTATAGCTAGATGATGCTCTGTTAAATGTCCAGCCTCTCGCTTTCCTGTGGAGTACTTTCATTTGTGGGAGTACTTTTGTGAAAGGGGACGGAACTGTGTAACATCAAGCCTATGAAGCGCGCTGTATTTGATCTGAACAATAAACGCGCGCGGGGTAGAGTTGGCCGTCAGATGGTACCAACCCAATTTCCTGAGACGTCAGATGTAACACATCAATATACGACGACTACTGTAAGGCTCGTTTTTGTATGTTATTATTATTGTTTGTGTGTTTTTAATATAAATTAAAATAAAAATCTTTTATACCAACTTGTAGCATAAGCAACTCACAGTCTATCGGCACACATCAATCGGCAATTACGTTCGCGGACAGTAGCCGGCTCACTCGTCCAACTTAATTTCTCGCTTAGTTAACTTTACAACCCAACACTGATTGGATATTGATTAAAATCCGCCGTTTCACCGTTTAAATCGAGATTTTTAAAACACCGTGTACTTTACACTCGATGCATTAACGTAATTGCCTAGCTATAGTTTACAACGACCATTGATTAAACAAAACAAGCATTAACGTATATAAACCGAATTGTGACATGATTTGGTTTTATAGTAACACTAGCTGACCCGGCAAACGTTGCTTTGCCTTATTGCCGTAAACATTTATGGGGTGAGCCACCCTTAACAATTAGGAGTATAAAAATTAGTTATAAACCTATTCTCAGACCTACTGAATATACATATAAAATTTCATCAAAATCGGTCAAGCCGTTTCGGAGGAGTATAGGTAAACACGAAAACTGTGACGCAAGATTTTTATATATATAGGGATTTTATCTATTGGGAGAGTTGGTGGTCTTTTAGTGACCTTCCGATGATAAAGTCATGGGTTTATATGTAATTAATCTGTATGTCTAGTACGAGTTTACAAATAACGTAAAGTATAATAGTTTTCGTGGGCTCGATAAGTATACTAGGTAATCGTTTTTATTAAAATCGGTATTACGAGTCAAAGTTTTCAAATCAGCTTGTCAAAGTGAGAACTTTGCTTTAAAAACATAGACTCGTAACACTCGTGCTGCCAAAACGCATTAATTCGTTTGAAAACTTTTTTCGTTTCCGAATACAATAATAATAATAATGCCGGACATTTCACACAGCATCATCTAGCCCCAAAGTAAGCAGAGCTCGTGTTATGGGTTACCAGATGACTGATATACCTAGGTACTACTTAAATACTTTTTATTTTGTAAATACATACATATTACACATAGAACCACCCAGACCCGAGACAAATACTTGCAGATCCTACAAACATTTGTCCTTACAAACATAAAATGATTTGATTTAGCCGATACTGCGGATTTTAGTTTTTCAAAGTTTCCGCTAGATCGCTGCATCTTAATGCGTTCATACGCAAACGAAACTTTATATAGTTTCTGTAAACTATCAAAACCCGTACTAGGTGTACAGGCTATGCACCAATATTTATGATACCAATATTTTTCGATCATATTTATGTTCGAAAAATGTACCTATGTACGCTATTACGAATACTCTCAATCGGCGAATGAAAACATTCTGAGTAAGCCGACTTGTCGTAGAACCTAAAAAGTTAGAAGATGTCCCAAGTGCATGAAAGGAGCCTGAAGCTCACTTTAATCCATTCACCACACTGGTTTGTAAAAAATAGTGACACGATAAGAAGAATTAAGAGTGAACTAGTCGATTATGTTTCCATACAAACGTCAAAGGATGATCACACCATCGTCTGATTTTAAACAACCAAAACTATGAGTAGTATCAGTTTGTCATAATCTATGCTTGTATCACAACAGAATCATAAAAAAAAACGTAGGTTCGAAAGATTCAAGTCTCAAAAATATCGAATTCCAACACTTATTTTAACGGAACTTTATGCGTAAATACATAACATATGCAGCACGTAAACTTTAAAATGATTCCCATACAAGCATATATTATTTATTCAAGAGCTTAAATAACTTTATTTCAACTTTACATTCAATACATCTTTCATGAGAACCCTTGAGCCAAAAGTCTGTTTATGATTTATAAGTACGCGGTCTTTTTATATCGAAATCATAGTGTAATCTAATTATTGAATAGGTAGGTATAGGTAGGTAGGGAATAGGTATAGGTAATGTCAAAAAGTATTTATAATATTAAGATTATACCTAAGGTAAGGTCAATCTATTCTAGGTTAGAAACTTATACTAGACTTCGTAGCCCACACTTCAAACATCCTCTTGCACTCGTCAAACAAGCAATCAAGCAAATCGTACCTTGATTACTCAAGCAAGCCAAGCAACTTGCGAATAGATCACAATGTGGGGTCACAGTGTGGACGGATTCGAGCAGAGAGAGTGATTGTACTTATCATTTTCTCTTGTTACATTAAAACTATGGGCCAGATCAATATTTAGTGACAACCCCAGCATGAATATACTCGTACCTACTATACAAATACGAATTTCTCCACACAATCAGTTCTATCTGTCATCTGGTAACCATAATACAAGCAAAAATAAGATAGAGAGGCAAGCTACCACAAATCTCGGAAAATACAGTTTATTGGCGTTGAGATACCTATAGGGTGAACCCGGGAGATATGAGCAGGCGGAAGACAAGATCGACGGCTCTAAAAATTAAACGTAAATATCTAGATACCCCCTTTCTTTCTTATTTCTTTATTTCTTTCTTATAATCACATAACAAGCTACCACAGCGTTTAAGTACAGTCTGTCCTTGTCATTCTATTTTTGAGATTTTGAAGATGGCATTTGATAAGTTATTTCTTCAAATAACAGAAAAAACGCCATCTCAAAAATTACCGACTTACACTTTTTTCTTCTTGTTCAAAATCAACATTTTTTAAAGCTTACTAACACTTATTTATATTAGCTATTTATTAAATGTGTGTTTAAACACAAATAAACGAAAATCCCATACTATGTTACATTGATGATAGAGAATGTGTCATTCTTATAATCATACATTAGCTAATGTGCTGTTAAGATCCGTTTCCATCTCTATTAAATTACATTAGAATGACAAAGACAAACCGTGACAAACACCACGGTAGCTAGTTATCCTACTAATATTATAAACGCGAAAGTTTGTATGTATGTTTGTTACTCTTTCACGCAAAAAGTACTGAATTGATTTTAATGAAACTTTACAATAATATATCTTATACATCAGAATAACACATAGGCTATAATTTATAAAGAAATTGTGTGAATTGTCCAAAATATAACGATATGTGTCAAGTAAGTGGGAAAAAATGGGATCTGCCATCTGCAAGTTATTCTGGCGTGCGCTGGAAAAAGCCGTTAGAATTACACGAAGTACTAATCCTGTGCAGGCGAAGTCACGGGCACCAGCTAGTGTGATTATACAAGAAGATATTTACGTTTTATTTTTAGAGCCGTCTTGGTTCGTACCTTCCTGCTCATGTCTCCCGGGCTCACCCTATATCTCAACGCCAATATAAAGTGTATGTGTATGATATCTTTCGTGATTTTTAATAGGGTGAACAAAAAGCGTGAAACTCACGTCATCGTCACCGCACGCTTGCGATAGGTATGGATGAGCTATGGACGAATGTTGATTTTTCTGAAGTGTAAACTTTTTTATGTACAATAATTGCAATAATTGCGTACGATAGCGCAATAAATGAAAATTGAATTTCACCATATACATGACACCTAGTACTTTCTACTGATAAATAAAATCAATCCATGCGAAATTATTACCTAAACATTCTTTGGGTCTGCCGATAGAAGTGAAAACTAAGTAGGTAACATGTGAATTGTATCGTCGAGTTATTAGATTATTATTTTCGAATTATTTTTGGTTTATTAAGAAGTGTTTATGATCAAGGATTAAAATTTAAATTGGTCCTTAACACTTCTTTACAAACTAGGTACTCTACATACGAACCTGTTATATTTGACTAATTCTAAAATAAATATCAACATTATAAGAGTTTTATGGATTTTTAACTACCTATGACTGAAACTTGTAGTAAGTTTACAATAATAAGATATTACAATAGATGATACAAGATTGTAATAGACGCAGTTTTATGCGAGGAGCCTTCAACACACAAACAAACATCAATTGTATTTGTAGATCGAATTAAACAGAATTCAAATATCTGTAGGTTTACATTAAAAATAAAATCATAATCCAATACCAAAGCATTCGAATATAAAACAGTAACAATAACAACAAATCGTAAACGCAACTCAAGTGGACGTTTAAAAATTGACCTCCCGCCTTCAAAATGAGTTTACGGCCCATGTTGCGCAACTGGGATTTCTCGTTCTAATCCACTACTTGGGTGTCTAGTTTTATGTCGAAGAGTAATAAACTAAATGTCTCTGAATCCACTCGCATTCATAGAAATACTATAGAAACCTTGAACCTTATCTGTATTGATACAAAGATGAATTTGAGACTTCGATGTTCGGTGAACACGTGGGTGTTACAAGAGGCTTGGCTATTATGAGTTTACGGCTAGTGTCATTCATTTAGCGTATAGTTTTTTATAGATAGATGGAATAAACACAAGGTAATGTAACTTGCACATCCTAGTACTCTACATATGTATGAGATTATTCAATTTACATTTTGATTAGAAGCATAGCAACATAAATAAAGATTTGAACGGATTTGAAGGAATGGATTGGAAGATTGACATTTGAAAGCTTATGTAGGTATATATTTTATTTAGCTGTTTGGATGTTGCTCATGATGGAAGATATTTGAATGACCACTGTGGCGCAGTGGGCCAAAGCCTGGCTGAGACGCAGATGGTTGCCGGTTCGATTCCCGCCGCGGGACAAATGTTTGTATGATCTCGGGTCTGGGTGTTTCTATGCATAAACTTGTACTTGGCCATCAACTATACAGGTATTTACTTTCAGTAAGTATGTATAATTATAAATTAGTCTGTTTGTGTACCTAGCTGTAAGTTTCCTTAAAAGTGATAAAATAAAATAAAAATAATACATCTGTTTACAAAAAAAAGTATATAAGTAGATATATCAGACATGTTATACCCATAACTGAACTTTTAATTGGTTTAGTTATTCTATTTAGTTCATAGGTTATAGTATTAAGAGACTGTTTTCCTAAGAAAATAAAATATATAAAACAAGCTCTGCTTACTTTGGGGCCAGATGATGGTGTATGAAATGTCCGGCATGATTTATTTATTTATTTATTCGATCAAGCAATAATAGCTGAACTGATTTAAATAAAACTTGGCACAGATATAGATAGGTATAGACTTTGACTAACACAAAAGTTTTATTTTAGTACCACGCGATCAAAGCCGCTAGCAGCAGTCAGTATAAAACAATAAAACTTAATCATCACTCATAAAATTACGTGTCAAATTTTAATTAACGCTTCCGTGTTTTCTTCTAAGCCCTTCTGTGCTTCGGAAGGTACGTTAACCTATTGGTTCCGGCTTTTTAATGTTGTTATGCCTTTGGTCTATTGGAACGTCACAAGAGTTGGTAACACATACAAAGTTATACCTAGTCTAGTAATACTGAAGTGATATTTAATGTGTCATTAATATTAGTATGTCATTAACTAGTTACCTAGTAATACATATACCTACCGATTCTTCGTCTGTCATTTCATGGAGCAACATAGCTCTGCTAATTTAATATTTTTTACCCGTTTTATTGCATGTTTTATTCAGTAATCTTGGCGGAATTTTAATGAATAAATAGTGACTACAGGACGGGTATGGATAATTGAATTATATGTGTATTGCGGTGCAATGTGATTTGAACGACGAGGAATCCCAAGAAAATTCTAAACGCCATTCCGCGTGAATTCTAGAAATTGACAATTGATCATCGACTAAGACTAATAACAAACAAACTGATTATAAACTATAAACACTTGACATTGGCAGAATTAACATAAGTATGTCACAGGCCATTAATGAAGAAGAAGAAGAAGACATATACCTACCTACGTAGGTAGGTTAATACTAATTCGTTTTAGCACCTACTTACCTATATACCTACATCAATAAACATGCGTATAAAGCAATCACAAGTTTTAGGACTATATCAAAGAGCGCGTTGAAGTCGTTTGGATGTATGTTGTAATACGGTGCCTACTTTTTTCTAAATGACAAATTATATGCTTATAGTGGACAAGCTAGGTGAATAGCAGCTGGCCACGGCTTTGTCCGTATTGTAGGTACCTAAAAATTGCCTATTTGTTAATCAAGTTCCATATCTTTATTTATCCGAGGCTTTATTCAATTAAATTCAATCATAATTGCATGTTAAACAGAGACACAACTATAACCTTTTATGTACTTACTTAATATTTTTTATTTATTTCATATTTTAATACGCGTGTTATTTATCACAAAATCTGCCTGTAAAATCGGGTTGGTGATTTTCGCTGAACTATATAACACTTCAAGTGTCAATTTCTACGTGGAACTGATCTCAGATGAGTGCCGCTTGCAGAGTGATGAGTGAAGATGGAGACGACTGCCATAATCTTCAATTTATTGGGGTTTGCCCCCCTGCTGACTAACAGAAGAGCTAGATGATGATGAACCTAGATTTGTATGACTTTTGTTTCTCTACCTCTACTCTCAGGAGCCTCTGAGGCGCACTTTAATCCTTTCACCACACTAGGTAGAAATAACTAGTGACACGAAAAGAAGAACAAGAACCTGCTAACCTCCGACACCTGACAGGTTTTCAATATCTATACATACCTATGTATGTACTTGGCACCTTGTAATTATAAAACTCTATTTTTCGTAGATAAGGTAGTGTAAAAAGGATCATAAAAAAGCCCTAGAATAAAGACAAGTATCTTTACACATAAATTGATTTCACTACCCAAAAATAATTGATAGGAGGCATTGAAACCTAAACTCAACTAACATGTAAGAAAACCATAGCCGTCGTTGGAATACACCTTTAAATTTGGCAGTACAGAAGTACAGTTCCCATTAATGGCGCTTGCGCCGGCGGCGTTGCTCTGAGGCTATAACAAGTTCTTTACCACCGTCAGGCTGGTTTTAAAGTATCTATTTTTAAATAAATTATATAAATAAGCAGGTAAGTACAATGATTTGCTTTGTTATTGAACGAACACTTTCCTGCATTTCGTTCTATGTGTATCTTTTATTGGTGGATATTTAAGTAAATAACTAGTGGTCGCCCATCGGTCGAAATTCGACCATAATTTATCAATAATTAATGTATGTTTTATGCATAATTAAAAAAAATATTAGCACTCTGCACTCCTTCTTTATATAAACTATAAGTGTGCGAAATTTCATACTTCTCCGTCTGCGCAATTTTCATAAAATGGGGTACAAGGATATTGCTTCACGTATTAATATATAGATTGGTAGACAATTCACACGGCACCATTTAATCCCAAGTTAACCATAACATGTACTATGGAAACGAGATGACTGATACTAATAATAATCCCGGACATTTCACACAGCATCATCTGGCCCCAAAATAAGCAGAGCTTATGTTATGGGAGTCACATGTCAGATATACTACTTATATAATATTTTTTTTGTAAAAACATAGGTACTATATAATAGAATATATATTTATAAATACATAAAGATACTTTATATTTAGAACAGACACAGAACACATATCAACGTTCATAGCATACTTTTTGTCCTGGGAGGGAGTCGAACATAACCTACAGCGTAGAAGGCAGAGCTACTACCAACAGAGCTGACAGGCCAGTCAATAGTTAAAATTGTACCATGTTACAATTTTAACAATTTTATATTAAATTTAATAAAGAATCCTAAAAATATTACACACGTGTGTTCGTTTCAATTTAAATTATAGTAAAGGTTAATTAGAAGTTGGTTTATGAGTAGGTTAAGGACATACACGTAGGTACACGTAGGTAGGAACATAACCTATGTATGTTCTTAGGTGTTTATACGTTTGACTTTAATTTAGTCAATAAATTGAATATTGGTACAAATTACACAGCATCTTGCCGCAACTTTACTTTTCTATATGATAAATAAAAACGTTCAAATACTTGCTTTTAATCAAAGCATTGGCATTTTATATATCGAGAATTGTTTAAATTTTATATAATTAATAAATTGTAATAAAATTGTTTATTACAATTACAAAATTATAATACAAAGTGTTTTTTGGTGTTTGTTTTATAAAGCCGGAAGGATTTTCGTTATCGTGAGAATTACGGAAAATCTTATAAGATTTTCATAATTAGATTTATTATTCCTTAAATACATATGTTTAAGATGCCTTATAACTAAGATCCTCTAGGTGCACAAGACCTAAGAAAAGTTCAGAAAACTCACAGTTAATGTCAAACACAGTCACAACAATACAAAAGAAACAAGTCCTTAACTAAACCGCATTTGAACCGACGAATTCACAGACCAACACAAAAGGGCTCGCAACTTCACAACTTTTCTGTTTGTCTACAAACAAGCGGCATTCAAAGGCAATTACCACTTACCTGCGACACGCGATCACAGATTTATAGTCGATAAACTAGTATCATCACTTTTACAGTGTTGTAAATTAATTATGTGCACTATTTTATGTACGATACGGTAGACCATGCGGCCTCGCGCGGCGGAGTCGGGGAACGGTATGGCGGCTAGGCGGGCGGAGCCAGGGTCTGCTCCACACGCTGCGCTAACACGTCGCAGCGCGAACCGCGCATCTCGACACCCGGGAAAGATCGACCCCTTATTTCTTCAAGTTTTTTTTATTATTTACGCGTCGTTTGCAGGTAATGACGCTTTGTGCTTTTCAGTTATTGACTGTTATCGACGATTGTTCGGATTTGACGAGTAATTTTGGGCTGATTCATCGATTTTTAACTCGTGAATCTCTTAAAATGGGAACTGGAACCTGCTGATCAGGGAGCCGCAGGCAAGAAGAAAATAAATCGCTCAATTCATGAAGTCGCGCCTGAGAGGGTCGCGCGTACCTAGGTGCCTACCTACTTTTTTCAGCATTGTTGTTCTTTTATCATCGGTTACTATTACGTCCAATTATACCGTCATAAACTATAAAAGCACCTAAAAATATTTTTATGTTTTGTATTCACAAAATAAATCTTTATGTGATATAAGTACAAATTAACGGTTTTCGGATTCATTCTTTTCTTTTTGCCAAATTTCATGGTTCTAGGTCAACAGGAATTTCCTACCTACTCCATAGGTAAATTCGAAATATGCGGCTTAACTTAGAAGCTTGATTTACATTTTACAACCACAAGGGACCGAGGTTTAACATTTTGATGGTTATTTCAGCTTGATATTTCACGCGTTCCTGAAAACAAGGATTTTGCATACTGACAGACAGACACACGGGCAACGAAGTGATTCTTTAAGGGTTCCTTTTATCCTTCTGAGATACGAAGTCCTTAACAATACACCCTAAAACAATAAAGAAAGAGACAGTCTCTCGTCCAGTAAATACTGGAGAAATAAAACCATAGATATTGGATGAATATGAAATCTATCGTTCAATCTTTTCTGAATTCAAATTAAGTGGGCAATTCGTTAAATATCTCTCACATTGGAAGTTTTTACTCATTACCATTAAAACATGCTGTCAAATATGAGCAATGAAAATCAGTTCCGGTTTTCAAAATGTAGATACAACAGTTCGTTCGTTCCCGTTATAAAGCAAAGTACACATAATTAAACCATATTTATTTTAACTTTTAAGTCATCTGATAAGGTATATTTAAAGGTAGGCTTTATATTTACCTCAGAGTATCTATTATATAGACCGCTCAGTATCTTAATAAGGTCTGAACGTGAATTATTAATGGGGTTGTAGAGCATGCCCCTCGCTCACTCCCAACTCTTTCTATATGAAAGTTGATGTTGGATTTTACTAAAATAAGAAGGTATATTACCACGTTCAGTATTATGTACTAAACATTCATTATCAAAGAGCAAGAAGGTACATATAATTAATGAAAAAACGCGAATAATAAATTCATTTAATGGCCTTGATTCAGTTTTTTCGCTGAACTAGTTAAATTTCGTAATTTACGTATGACCTTATTTTGTTCCACTAAAGTCTGGAAACATTTTACTAAATTGACGTGTTTTACCTCATTTTGGACATGTAATTTGGTGTTGAATAAAACTGCGGACGATTTTTCATTTGTCATTTCAAGAACATAGCACTTGTATATTAATATTTTTTTTAGTGTTATTGAATGTTTTATGAATAATCTTGCCGGAATTTTAAACAATCAGTTGTGACTTATAAATTGTGACAAGATAAGTGTATTATGTTCCAATGTGCTCCTCTTGTTATATATCTCGATGGTATTCATTTTTTAATGTATCCCTGACGTTTCGGTTATGTTGCGATAACAGTGGGCTGAATGTTAACATTTTACATTTTGTTCCGTTATAGAGTTCATTTTCCTAAGATTTTGTTAAACAAATCGCTGTGGATCGTCATTTGTCTATTATAAACGTCATTGCGGAATGGCTGTCTAGAACTCTCTCGGGATTCCTCGTCGTTTAAATCATATTGCAACACTTATAATAAAACTGTTCATATTTGTGCTATGAAGTCACCGTTTATTGATTAAAATTCCGCTAAGATTACTGAATAAAACATGCAACAGCACGAGAAAAAAAACTAATCTGTTTTAGTCTAATAAACTAGGTACTTCGAAAGTGACATTTATTTTGATAGAGTGAGTAATACAGTTTCAGTTATCAGCTTGGTGGTGAGAAAATTATCACAAAGAATTACGAATTATGGAAGAAAAACAGTGCATTAAGTAAATGTGTAGCTAATTTAGTTGAGTTGAGTTTAGTTTAGTTGAGTTCAAATGGCGGGAGGCAGTAGTGGGGCACAGAATGCAGAACTTAATAAGTACTAAGTTTATAAGGGTGTACAACACCTACTCACTAAAATTACCTAATTGTACATAAAAAACCTCTGATAAGGAACAGAATATCAAATAGGTATCAGTTTTAAGCAAAGTTTTATCGAAAGTTGTCGATATTCAATATTTTCAAGATTCTTTATATGACATATTTTTATTAAGAGCTTTGATTCTAAATAGTTTTTAAGTGGTAGCCAATCGAGTGAATTCACATAATATATAGTTCATTTGTTCACGTCCATTAGTTTGAATTATATTTAAACTGCAAACTTTTTCGTTGGCAATTCTGAATTAAAAACTACTGTAATTTAAATAAAAAATATTTTCTCATGTTTTAGAGAATGACGAACGGTAAATGAGAATACTTGTTTGAATTTACAAGTTTACTTGTTAAAAGTAAATCTGCTTACATTTTTGTTTGCATGCGCGAATTACACTTCTTTACTACACATTTTTCAATTTTTTGGAAACAAAATTTCAAGACTGTGACTGATTAATGATAGAAACAAGTAGGTTTTTTGACCTCGTTAGCGGTATCTTACGTTTCCGCGACCGCGAATAGCCTATGGGCAATACGCGATAAATACCCATTAACTATTAAAACAAAACAGATTCAGAAAGTATAAGAAATACGGCATTTTAACATATTTCAATACTGTCATTTTTATATTCTAATTTTGATTTTGTTGTAAGCAAAATTACCGTTTGTTACGAAATTTTTGCTGTTCATACTCTTAGTCTTGACCAAGTTCAGCTGCTCAGCAAGGCACTCCATAGCTTATTCATACTCTTAGCTCCAATAGAATGCTCTCTGCGTAATGACCGCACGCAGAAACGTCAGGGTTTTATAGCACTTGCGTTGTTTAATTTAAATTGTATAATTTAATGTGTATACAATACGCGTTTGTTTAATTAATGGAATAATAAGAAATTAAAATAAGGGTATGCATTTCGGTATTCTTTAAACGAATCATAGAATTATGATCATAGCAGCTACTTTGTTAAGCTATGAGTAGTATATCTTACACTACCGTTCCCCCCGGTTTTGCGTGTGGTACCTACATAAAAAGAAGGCTATACACTATTTCAGTTCACTGACTATAATCTGTGCATAGTTTTATTTAAATTCGTCCAACCCTTGCAACGTCATTGAGTCACAAACGAATATTCAAACATCTACACAAATGTTCGTCTAACTTGATTAATCTATCCTATAACTATATAACTAGCTGGCGTGGCTTATCTGTCCTTATCATTCTAGTTCAAAGCATAGAGATGACAACAGACAGATTTAAACATTTATAATACTAGTGTGTTTTTATAAGATAGACTTTTCAAATAAGTCGGAGTATTTTGCAGTTCTGATGATGCACCATAGGATCAAAGGTATATGCAATACCTACAGTAGTTGGAATAGTGGAGTGCAACACTAGTTATCACTTATAGCACTTACTTATAGTGATACTTATACACTGTTAAGGCATTGCATCAAAGTCAAATACTACAAAGTCAAAAGATACTTTATTCAATACAATTACAAGGATCTAGGTGAATTTAGGTGCCAATTACTCCTAACCCAAGCTCGAGAAGAACCAGCAAGAAACTCGTCCTGCTCCTAGCGTTTTTTTGCATGATTCATCGTATAACTACCTTAACTACGAAAAAGTAATACAAGAGAGTAATACATTTCAAATGTGTCGATTAACTGTCTGAGGGCAAAGCGACATGAGGCCATGCATCATGCTTTCATATCTATATAAGTAGTCATTTATATTATAATACGCTTTCTTGAAGGCTACCCTTTACGTATGCTTTATGCATCTTGTTCCTTATGTAATTGTCAGAAAGGTCTACGATTCTGGTATTACAGAGAGACTCTAACAGTTTTGGGGTTTATCTTATGATGATGACTCGTAACCTACTTAATATTACTTTATTCAAAATAGACATGAATAAATTTTATGATGACGAATGAAAATGTTTTGTTTTTAAGATTTTTTGTTCAATGCTATATTTTTTGTTCATTGTATAAAGTGCGTTGGATAAACTTAAATTTTAATTGTATCACAATTATTCTCGACCCAGTGCTGCACGGTTTGCTAATGTAATGATATTGAGGCTTTGGAACGGAAAAGATGTTATCTTTTACGCGGCAAAACCTCTTAGATGGTGTTTATTCATTTTTAATGGTGAGCTTTGTTGTAATGGTCTAATGATGGAGCCACTGTTCACTTAATTATTTTATAGATGTGTTGCAAGCCAACTAAATTAAATTGGTGTAGGTACCATTATATTGCCACGTTTTTGTAGTTCATTATATAATGTTTGTTTTCAAAAACGTTAGGTTATAAACTTTCTGAGTTCTCGGGGATTTCAGTAATTGAAAAACCATTTTCTATGTGATTACACTAGAGTTTCCATTTCTTCCCATATGACCTAATAGATAATAATACATCGTCATTAATAATTTCATTTGCATACCTACCTATTGTATCTGTGTGTTTCTTTGTACTAGTGTGGGAAGGTGTACCCACCACAATTTCTTTCTTTAATAGGCTGGTAACTACTTTGATCGTTTAAGTAATTAGTGGTTTGTTTCTTTCTGTTTGTAACATGTTTTCTGTGTTTCAAATAAACCATATTCTATGGGTATTGATGAGACATTATCTAATACCTCTAAAACGAGCAATTCTTGTATATATGTAGGTATATATTTAATCTGAATCTCGGAAACGGCTCCAACGATTTTCATAAATTTAGTATGCAGGGGGTTTTGGGGGCGATAAATCGATCTAGCTAGGTTTATTTTTTAGGAAAAGTCGTTTTATCCGTGTTTATACCGAGCAAAGCTCGGTCATCCTGTGTACTACGTCAATTCAACGCTGTACTACAATGTTTATAAATTTTTGTACTTATTTATAATGTGCCACAGAAGCCGAAAATCATAATAATCCTTCGTCATATTATTCGGTATTTTTGTGAAATACGCTAGGTACTCTATCTTTTTAATATCAGTTGTAAGTATCTATAAACATGAATGCTGACCAAGAATGTATCAAATGCAAGAAAGGAGGCTTCGGGGCATACATTAATCATTTCACCACTCTGGTTCGATAGAACTAGTAGCTCGATAGGATAATGAAGAATGCTGACCGTACCTAAATAATTATGTCGAAGAAATTGTATGGTCGGAATTCGGGAGCCAAAAAACACGTAATATAAAATTCTTACAGCGCAGTAGGCTTAGGCATGTGCGCGTTTATTTCAAATAAGATATTATAAAGTACATAAATTTGGATGCTTTTGATCTGCAAATACAATGTAATGTAATCTAAAACCATCTACGGAAGTCTTATATTCGTATTTGTTATATTATCCGGTTATAGTTATACTGGGCACCGTCAGCAAGCGAGTCAAGCGCGTGCTACATTCCTTTAGTGTTGACACTGTGAGCCGACACAGAGTTACTTGCAAACCTACGAGGTACAGACAGAAAATCACCGTTATTTTATAGCTTGTCATATTATACGCTCATTTATGGGATAAAATTCTAAGAACTTTGCCAATCTCAAAACCAGATCTAGAAAAAAAAGGATGTTTTGTAATGGAATGCCATGCGAAATTCACAACTAATAACGTTTCCACGCTTTTTTTTAGTGTTCCTAAGCCCAAAAAGCCCTTCTAGTTTCGCTATCTATTATATTTCGATTTCTATTATATTTTCTATCTATATATGTCTCTTCGCTTGTCTGTCGGTCCACCTGTCTATCCGTCTGACCAGACCTGTAGGGCGATTATGGAACTCTAATTACAATCTGTGTCTATCAGAAATCTATGAAAACTGATAGAAATTGATTGTAATTAGAGTTCCATAATCGCCCTTCTGATCAGAGCTCTCACTTGCACACTTTTAGGTAATACGATTAGTAGGCCCCTACAAAGTTAAGAAAAAAAAAAAAATTTTAACGGTATCTCCATGATGGTAAAGTGGGGTTTTTTTAATTATATTTTACAGCCCCATCGTGTAACATGTATCGATACAGTTATTCATTTCATATGCACTTGACCAATTAGTTAGATATTTTAATAGAATACGAGTAGACTGTTTCATGATATTAATACAATTTTGGTTCCACACGGATAGGCTGTCAAATCCGTTTTACAAGAAATATATACTTGGGTTACATTTGTATTTCCTCATTCTGCTGCGCGTCAGTAAAAATAAAGTAAAAATAACAGGCAGTTTATTCAATAATTAAGGTTTCAAGTTTTTCGCCACTTTTTTACAAAAGCTGCAGAAACGTAGTAAGGTGTAATTATTCAAAATCTTTTTGTTGGGAAATCATCTTACGCAATAACTTACAAAATAATATATAAAATGATACATTTGTAGCTTTAATGACATTGTATTACAAAATGGTTTTTATGCTATTCGCTTGTTTTGCTAGCTGTACTCTACCTGTGAGGCGATAGCCCGGCTGTTTGCAAAGTGCACCGCTAATTGCAGACCGACGTCGCACCTTCCATCTGCTGGTAATGGCTATACCTACATTATAAGCAGGAGTCAATACCTACCTGTTAGGTCACAACAGTGTAGGAAGCGTATTAGTTATTGAAGATTTCCTACTCGTATTTTACCTCTAGGCTAGTTTAAACAAGAACCGGTTTTGGGTAGACTATTTGGTTGAAAATACTTTAATTAGGTAGGTAATATTACGTGTTAATAGTTGCTAGTTAGAAATGTTGATCTCATATTTATGATACATTTAAAACTAAATTTATTCATATTTTACATAAATTTGTAATAACATAATTACGTTTTAAAAACTCAAAAGACAACCGACTTCATGTATAAAAAAGCATAATATCAAAATTTCGTTTCATCCAAGTGGATGACATATTTTTTTCGGCTTTTTTACATAAAAACCTAACTACCGATTTTTATCGGACCAATCGGGAAGTATCCTTTCACATGAAATCAGATTTTTTCAAATCAGTTCATAATTGACAAAGTTATGAGGTAACAAACATTTTAAAAAACAGTCGATTCGAGAACCTCCTCCTTTTTTGAAGTCGGTTGAAAACTAAGAATGAGCTTATTAAATTCAATACATTTTTAACCCCCGAAGCAAATAGGGAAGGTGTTTAACGTTTGACATGTGTATTTGTGTATCTGTGTAGGTATGTATGTCGCTCACAAACGGATAAATAGATAAGATTCAGTTTTTTGTTTGAAAATTAACTTGATTCAAGAAAATGAGTTCAGCTTTTTGAAGAAGGTTTTGTCTTTTCTAGTTAATGAAGAGATGTGAGAAACTTACACAGGTCTGATCGGTTTGAAATTTGATATCCTGCTATATTATTTATAAGAATGCATGGCCTCATGTCGCTCTGCCCTCAGACAGCTAACTGAACATTTGAAATGAATAAACTCTAATGGAAAAAGCGCTGGGATCAGCCGGGCGATTATGTAACTCTGATACTTTGAAAACATTGATACTAACTGCTTTTAGTTAGTAACTAAAAGCAGTTAGTATCAATGTTTATCATAAATTGGTATTACGGAAGATGGATGTTGATTGTAACACATGCTGTCATACGAGTATGAATGGACAACTAACGTACGTAATACTCAAACTATTCATTAAAAGAATGCAATAGCAATCGAAACTGATAGACATTGATCGCCATGCTGGACGAGTTGCCAGTTCTTCCCGGGCTCGGGTTAGAACGAATTGGCACCTAAATTCACCTAGTAGGTATTTAAGACGTTTCAAAGTGATTCTTGTGATTGTATTGAATAAAGTTTCTTTTGACTTTGACTTTTAACTTCATTGATATTGCAAGAACATGGTGATCTCGACCTGATTGCAGCATTACCATTCTCTCAATGTTATTTCTTTGTCGGATTATTTTTTTGTTTATACTCTTACTTGTGACATGTGGAAACATTATTTTAGCGTTGCGCGACTTTAACAGTAAAATTTCCAATTCATGTATCAATTCCTTTGCGAAAACGAGAGAGTTGCAAATGCCGAAGCTCTCGCTCTTAATATATCCGTAATGCAGAGATTCGTCTCACCCGTTCCCAATCACAAGTAATTTTGTACGAAGTGGATTGTTTTTCCTCGGTTCCCGATTGGATTTATCTCAAGTTTTACGGCGTCTCGCATCCCTGTCGTAAACTTTTATACCAACCGGCTACCGCTCTAGCTATACACACCTATATATATAAAGTCGGTGACATTCTTGGAATCTTTGGAATATTTTTGATCTAAAATAGTCACGTCAATAAAGTTTGGGATAAAGTTTTATTACTTACAACCTATTTTAACGTTAGATTGATACGCATACAAAAGTGATTCATCGCTAGCTAGATTATCATCATCATCATTCGCGGTTACTGACAACACCACCAACTATAATCCTCGGACTCGGTCGACTCCTTTTCAACTTTATAGTACCTCTAGGTCACTGACGTCAACTAAAATAATAATAATAATCCCGGACATTTCACACAGCATCATCTGGCCCCAAAGTAAGCAGAGCTCGTGTACCACATGACTGATAGTTATGCTACTTTTATAATTATTTTTGTATATACATACATATTATACAGAGTAACACCCAGACCCGAGACAAATACTTGCAGATTATACAAACATTTGTCCCGCCTCGGGACCCGCAACCTTCTGCGTCTTTGGCCCACTGCATCACAGAGTTCGTCTTCCTCTGTGACGCAGTAATAATCATCTTCCTAGATTTCAGATAGTTATAATCCGTAAACAGTAATCAAATTTCATTAACTACAGTAAAAGTTACACGATTACTCAAATGGTTAATAAGTAAAAGTACATAATCATTCTCATAATCATAAGCTCATAAAAGCGTTTTCACTCTCACAAACTGTGTAACAACGACTTTCGATTTCCAATGTATCCAAATCCTCTAATATCCGTAGAGTATTTGTTTATAGCAAAGCAGTTTTATCAACAAGAACTCAAAGACACCGAAAGCTGCGAAAAGGGTTCCTTTCAAAACAAAGCATTCAGTAGCGCTTATAAAAACATCTTTTGCATTTTTCAACGTAAATATTTGTTCCGACAATACAAGAAAAAACTGTTCTAAGGAAGCGTAAACGGCCACAATATGTCTCCAGTTGGCTTTCACTCTCAATTTACATTTTATTTATTTTCGGAAACCCTTTTATAAACAAGCTACTGGATGTTTTGCATAACACTAGAGTGGACAAAAGATTTGATGGTGCGCGAAAAGTGAAAACAAAGTTGAAGGTCTTGAAGGTGACTTGGTATTGCCAGTTGAAGATACGTTTTCTGCTGTTATACACGTAGTCAAGGAATACTTTCGTAAACAATTAGGAGTAACAAGTATTTTAATACCAATACAATACAATTTTCAGTTCAATTGGAAGCTGTAGGTACCTGCACCTGTAACAAAAATAAATGTGATATAAAAACTGCAGATTACGGAACGAAATTCAATTGGAACGTGAAGCAACTCATCAGAAGCAACAGTTAAAACAAAGTAAGTTAATATTAATATATAAGCAAACTAATAATTAAAATAATTGAGAACCCACCGGTCTAATCAGCCTTTTCAACTACAAACCATCTCTATAAACAAATTTTGACATCACTCGCTTGCTAGTGTAAGTAATTTCTTACATATTTTATAAACATAAAAATCTTCTTTTCTCTTCTCAATTATCAACACTAACTTTCACTTTTACAATATCATAATGCCAGAAACATATTTTGGTTTGTATAACGGTACCTTTCGTTACTTTTATAATCGAATAAAGGTGATCAGCTGATCAGTAATATTGGTGGTTTATGATGCGTCTATAACTTCACAAATTAGTCAAACGTTAACTCCAGCTGAATTGCCTTCGGGTGCAATAAACGCTGACCGAATGATCTGAATGCAATTTAAAACAAGCTACTATTCCAAAATAGATCTTATATTTATGAATCGTAAAGTTCAATGTAAAAACTGTTAATTTATGGACGTTAAGCTGTTTTCGGTTCGTTTTTAAAACAAGCTGAGGATCTGTTAATAAGTCGGATACACACGGACTGTTTGCATGTGTTGTTACATCACTTCGCTCGGCTTAGCGCGTCCAAGTTCCAATATTGAGTGTATTCATGCTTTAGTCTGGTATTTGCCCTCAAATATTAGGATATTGTTCACATTTTTGAGCGACGTCGGCGACTATTGAGGCACTTCGCGGTTGCTTGGAGGTGTCAATAATGGGACGGTAATTGTTTACTTAGAGTCAACAAATTCAAAATTCAGACAACTTTATCAATATCAATATTTCGGACGTCAGTCATCTGTGCTATAAAGGTTTAAATTGTTCTTTATAACATTACAATAAACTATTATAAATACTTATATTAACATTCTTAATATTGCTTCTGGATTTAGCTTCTTCGTATCGTATAGATGATTTTTAAATTTAAAAAGAAAATGGAGGAGGATTACACAAAAAAAACAAAATTAATTTTAAAAATAGGTCGAAGAGAACTGAAATACTTATACAAAGAAAGATCCAACACATTTTCGCCTGTAACAAAGCTCTGATTACCTATTATTATTCAACAACTCATTTACTCATCCAGCCCTTTCCTTGTCCAGGCGCCGTAACATCAGACTTCCAAACGATTGCACCAATTAAAAATTTACGTTCATAGATTATAAAAGTGTGGACTGGGGAACTGTGGAACCAGGTCAGGGGTTTCAGAGGCCATAAAGCCTGTTTTAAATTCCAAATCAGCTGTGCCATGGCTCGAATAGATGCGGTTTCGTTTATTGAGGCTCATATAACTGCGGCCAGTTCTCGGCCATGACCAGTTAGTTCGATTTCAAACACAACGGAGATAAGTCTGTTTTAAAAGTGCAAAATTGTGTGTTGTGAAGATATTGAAGAGTTGTGCCTTTGTGTATTATAATAACTAAGCTAGAAACGTGCAAAATATTGTATTATCTACCATCGGTCTTGCTTGACATAGTCCATATGTCCGATGAACTCAAACACTACGATGGCAACTGAACTATACGACTATTCCTTCATTTTATTGTAAGCGTCTTCGCAGTAGGTTATATTGTCATTCCTTGATCTTGCAAATAACTATTTTAATGCATTGATATATTGTTAGTGAACCAATAGTTTTACTATAGATACATTAATACTAATAGACTGGCCTGTCAGCTCAATTGGTAGTAGCTCTGCCTTCTGCGCTGTAGATTGAGGGTTCGATTCCCTCCCAGGATAAACATTTGTGTGAAGAACATAGGTGTTTGTTCTGTGTCTGGGTGTTATAAAGTATCATAAGTATGTATTTAAAAATATATAAGTATTCCATCAGTCATCTAGTCACCATAATACAAGGTACCTATGCTTAGTTTGGGACTAGATGGTGTTGTGTGCATTGTCCAGCAATATTTATTGGTTTATTTATTGTGTTATTTTATTGTTATTTATATCTAAATGTTCAATTGCTCATATACCAGAGAACTGATTCAAATATTCACCGTTTAAAGTTTGATCCATCATTCGTGGAATGTGTTAAATTTAATCATTGATTTCAACAACTGTAGTGTGTCTGCAGTACATACGATCTTGTTTACCTTGACAGTAGCAATGACATCATTCAAACCTTGTAGAAGTCTTTCAAACCAGGTAATTCAGGTCAGGTTTAAGTTTCCCATAGATACGTCATGTAAGCTAACAGCTTGTAAGCAAGCTAGAGCAGAGAGACGTATACAATCAACATAAATGGTATTCTTCTGACTGTCTATTAAAGCTCAACATAAACTGTAATTTAGGGGCATGTACAGACGGCTGCATGTATGCATTTAAAAGTGTGTCATATCGTTAAAAAGAGTTACAGTACCCATAATTAAAAATATACGTAACCATCACCTAAGATCATGATTTTATAGTTTTTCTTGTACTACTGTGACGCTGTTTTCAAAGTTATGATATGGACGGTCATGTGGTGACAGTTCGTGATGGCGGTGGAATTGCATTACATAGTGCTTATAGAACTATTTATACAATCAATGTCTATCAGTTTCGATTAGTAATAGCCACATTATTTTATGGATTAGTATGACGTACTTACGTTTGGTTTTTATCTCAGCTTTTATTCATTATGACAGCAGTGTTACAATCAACATTAATTTTCCGTTAAACCAATTCATTAATACTTAGTAACTGTTAAGTAACTGGCAAGGTCGAGAGGTTAGTGTGGGTACCTGGGAAGGCGAGCGCTATCAAACAGAATCCTAGGCAGATTAGCGACGGTGGAGAGGAAACTTCACCCATCTCAGCTTGTTGGTATCCTTGAACAAATGTTTTCAATTACAAATAACTGCTCTGTAACTTGACTGACGCCACCTTAATCATCTTCAACAGATGAACTAAGGCCAATGATAAATAGTAACTGAAGGCTGTTAGAATTAATGTTTTGATAGTATCATGATTACATAATCGCCCATCTGACTATGCTACGCCTCATCCTATACCAGTGATGATTATGAGAGATGATAAGTGTGATTTGCTGGATATTAGTGCATTGAGTTAATCAGATTTATTATTTGATGATTGAGCAAAGCCACTTCTGTACGGCATTGCTATACTAAAGTGGATTTGTGCCTTTTACACTTTCCTCTCCGCTCCGCTAAGGTGGATCAGTAGGGTTATTACATATATGTAGCAGTACCGATTGCAATATCACCGCGACAAACAAACAAACAATATCTGCATAATCATTCTCAATTCGTAAAAAATGGAGTTTCCATTTTGTCGTTGTCTGTCGTTGTCGTTAGCGTTGTCTATTACTCGCCTATCGCCAACCTACAGGCGAAAATACGCTTCAAGTAGTAATATTAGCGTATAATAGTGTGTTTGACAGTAGTGATCGCACAATTCCCACCTATTGCTAATTGTTATGAGTTACGTAATATTATAAAATTAAGTTCTTTAAAAAGAATCGTTCATGTAAAGACTTCGTCGTTTAGTATAGAGTATCTTAGAGTGGAACGAGAAGGGTTTATGAGAAAAATAATAACCGCTTCTGAATTTGACTGAAATATGAGTTTATTTTGAGTCGTAACCATTCAGATAGCATAAATAGTTCGATGAAGTAAATCGAATGATAGCAAACACGGTCGGCACTCAGTATAGACTAGTAGTATTTGTAGTAGCATAGATAGATACCCCACATTTTGAATACTTATAGATTACTAACTGCTGTACGCGGCTTCGCACGCGTGGTACCTACATAAAAAGTAGCCTATGTCTTTCTCCAAGGTCCCATCTATCTCTATACCAAAATTCATCAAATTCGGTTCAGCGGTTTAGGCTTGTAACGTAACAGACAGACAGACAGAGTTACTTTCGCATTTATAATATTAGTAGGGGTTTTGGCGTATGGTTTAAAATCGCGACATTCGCTATAATGACCCGATTATGTTATTTCATCGGAATAGTTTAAATTTCGTAAAACACGAAAGATCTTGTTTTATTTACCTACGACTGATTCTGAATATAGGTAATAGTTTTATATACTTCTTCGATTTGCGAAATTCGTGTGATTGATGATTAAATGATTAAATGACTCTGTTTAGTCATCATATAAAGAGGTGTTGTTTTAAAACATAAAGCGCCTTGGAAAATAAATAAAATAATGGAACGAAATGGCTATTGTAACTTATTTTCAAACTATAACTTTAATATTTTACTCTATTTTGATCTTTGGCGTTAGCAAAATAAGGTCGTTCGTATATTAGGAAATACACAATATGAAATGCAGGGTTTAACCAAAAGTGAAACGATCCTGAGCTCAAGTGTTCTGCAATGGCGACATGTGTTACCAATGGCGTCACCTTTACACTTGAGTGCATTTTCATGTATCTAAAAGTGTTTTTGCCTTTTACTCTGTATTTTGAGCTTGCGTAGTCATTGTTGGCAATTCGGTTGGTTATTTCTAAAATTAGGAATTGTCTAAAATATATTTTATCATAGCATTTGTAAAACCTATTCGGTTGGTACTATCTAACTAAATAAGGAATGCTTAATTAAATTAGATAAAATTAAATTATGATAAGTTGGCAACAGCAGAATACCAAAGTTTCATTTGACAGTCTAAACCTAATTTTAGCTAAAATTAGTTAGGTTGGTGCCAACAGAATTGAGGCCATTATCGAGGTTTCTTCCTTTTGAAGTCCTAACCAAGTAGCATTTTATACATATTTCAGCAAACATTGTAGACCACTAAAAGAGGTGATATTTTTGATGTTATATTTTGATCAACACCATGCAGAATCAATAAAATGTTTCCAAACATAATTCTGCCATAAATTTCAGCAGGTAAATAAATATATCTAAACATTTTTTATGTGAATATTATATTATGTTATTGGGTTAGGTATTCTATCAATCATTGATTTCTCTCCATCATCAGAGTCGGTACCAAATGCCATTCTTTGTTAATGTACTTATAATAACCGTTACGTCACAGACGGCTTTAAAGTTTATTGCTTTTTTTAATTTTCAACGTTTACTTGAGATTTTGCTATAGGTGAGATTTTTCACAGCGTTTTATAATATGTGTGTGTATTATAATAGTGTTATATTAAACAGAAGCACGACAATTTTTTTATAAATATTATAACAATATTTATATATCTATCTACTTAATCTTTGTACTAGATACGTATAATAATAATAATAAGCCTTTATTGCTGCAAAGTAAAACTTATTAACCGACTTTATCAATAAGGAGGAAGTTTTTTTTTATGTATGTTCACCGATTACTCGAAAGCGGCTGAACCGATTTGGAAAATTCTTTTTTTGTTTGAAAGGGTATACTTCACAGGTGGTCCCATAGAAATTTTATCAAAATCAGTCGAGCTGAAAAATAAACGAAAATCTAAAAATTGTATACATCGATGATGTTTTCATGTACTGAAATTACCTCGCTGTCTCATTGGAGCGTTGCGTTTATTTGGCCTACCCATATTATATATACAAAATACATCTACTTTCCACTAAAAATGTATTATAGGCTCAAATTTCATTCAATGAAGTCGGTTTCTTTATAGTTTTTAAAATGTAATTATTTTACAAAACATATTTATAATTTTAAAATAGAGGTAAGACAAAAAACACAAAAACGAATTTACTTAAACTAAATTAACTGAACTAGTAGTATTTTAGTAAACTAAACTTAAACATTCGGTTGGTCTCCCCTCATAACAGCTTGTCTTTCGACAAAGGCCCCCTCTAAGGTTTTCCACTTGTTTCTGTCCTTTGCTGTACGTAACCATTCTGGGCCTGCTACTTTCTTGAAATCATCTTCCCATCGCTTTGACTGTCTTCCTCTACTTCTTCCGCTTTCTCTAGGGTACCATTCAGTTATTATTTTGGTCCATTTCTCTTTCTTTTCTCTCAACATATGTCCCGTCCAGCACCATTTCAATTTTCTTCTTGACCTCTTTTCAACTTAGTCTTTCCTTTTATTTCTTTTAACTGTACTAGATACGTAACAAGAACACAATTTCAGATTTATTATAGTTAGTCGGAGGTTAGACCTGCATTGCAACAGCAGAGAGAGAAAGTTGCCATGTAGAAAATTGTATATATTAGTTTCTTTTGCAGGGTACTGGGTACTCGCTTAAGGAGAATCAATGAAAAGCCCGTTGAACGTTATTCTAAAAATGTAGTAAACACATAATAGTAAAACAAAACAATGTAAAAAATACCGTCGAAACCTTGCTGCTAATTTGAAATTAAGAACGTGCCGTAAGAGAGTTTCTAGACATATTTAATGCTTCTATTTCCCTCCAGCCAGCACACGATATGGGCAGCTGTATAGCAGAATATTTATTCTTGAAGACCTCTCGAATTTCCCTTAATATAATATTTCATCGAAACGTCGGGTGGGGTATATACCGGGTGAGACGACGGTATCTCATTTTAATCTGGGTGGATATTTTTAAGTCGATAAATTTGGCTGTCAGGGCACATGTGTGTAGGTATGGGAGATAAGGCTTCCCGCCTCTCGGCTCGGCATAAGCCGTCGTAAAATATTATCCCGGCCAAGACATTTATAGCCGGTTTGAGATAGGTACCGTGGAATCATTTTTTTAGGTGCGCATTTTACATGGCTCTCAAAAATGGGCCTCTTATATTTTCTGTTCGAGATCATAGATATGTAAATGGGGTATAGTGGAGTCTTTTGATTAAGTTAGTTTATTCTCTCATTTATCTAAAGAGTGTATATAGATTATCTAAAGAGTGTAGAGTGTATATACGAAACAGTTGCATTAGACTCGATAATAAATATATAAGTTAGTATGTTTTGAGGCAAATAACGCTCTTGGCCTTATACTTGAGACATTAAAGATGAAATGTCCAAAACATTTTATTTCAGTACTATTTTTCCTTTCCGTCATATCACAGAAAACATCGGAGCATCACATTAGTTTGATAAATCGCTCCTAATAATGTCATCATCTTTTTCCTACGGGTGCATTCACACTGGCCATCATTGGGGTCATAAACTGACGCTAATGTCCCGTAATACATCGCTCTATATCTTTATTAACAATTCCGTCGATAGATTCCATTGAAAAAGCTTTATGCTCAAAGTTACGACGTCCTTATACTTTCCTTTCATCCGAAACTATTTTTCTGAAAACAGTGTTTTCTTTGTGATTTTATACGCCATATTTTTATTGACTTCTATATTATGTGACGCTACAAAGTTGCGAAAAATATGGAATAAAAAATGTTTGAGCACATAACTTCTTGAGGCGGTAGATATAAATCAATTTCATTGCAAAGTTCTCGCTTTTTGTTCGGCTTAAAAAGGTTTACTTCGCATATTTTACTGCCGTATATTTTATAAATAAGTGTTAAATAAAGTGTGTGCGATTTAACTACAATGTTGTCAAAGGCAGCTTCTCAATAGATATGGAAATTGTTTTATCTTCTCGTAAGTTCTGTTATCTCACCTACCGAGATGAACCAAGCTGCATTTTTTAATATTTTGTAATATCTGTTGGGTTCAGAATAGCGGACTAACTGATTATTATTTGTCTCAACCAAATATCATCCTCCTCAGATAAACCGTTGCTACGTGATTCAACCACAAACAAACATTCAAACATATAAATTAGTATGTAGAAATTACGAGTGGGGTACCTACAATGTCTTCTAATACATTTTTTTTTATGTTGCCGTATACTGGACATTACTCACACTTACAGTTATAATGACGACAAGTCAGATTTGGGCGGTGCACATCCTTCTAGAAGTATTCACACATTTGCACAATTTACAAAAAAAATAATCTAAAAATCAAATATTCCGGAAAAAAAAAGTTCTGTACTGACTTAAGTATTAGCTCATTACCATGGACTAAAATAATTAAACAGTTTCGGCATTTGCCAGTTTTAACCTCATAATTAACCTTGTGTAAGCAGGGCATTTTTGACAACGTTGACTGATGCACCCAAATGTCAAACAGGTCGAGGTGCTCGTTGTAGAACGAACACATGCGGTAAAGTATATTTATAAAGCTGATATTTGTACCTACGTACATTACACCTTCTGCTTTATTTTAAAACAAGCCCTTATGTACAGTTGCGCACAAAAAACATAAAGCTAATGGATCGATAGCGGGCGGGGTGAGGAAGATTTATATTTTTCAATACTGTGTGAGAACACGAGGGTCTGCTTCGGCGAGACAGACGCACAAGTGGACTTTATTTATGAAGATGCGCTCTAATTTGTGTTATTTTCGTTTCAAGTGTGGAGAAATCTTTTGGTGCTGTAATTAAATGAGAATTTCATCATATTTCAATAGGCTATTAATAAAGCTGGGTTTTAAATAAGTTTGTCCTCTTTTTTTAAACAAAATTAAGCAAATATCATCTATCTTACATACTTACACTACTTGTATGACCTTTAACGCCCAAATCGTTGAATCCCACGACGGTTATCGTACTCATTGCCCCATAAACTCATTAAGCCACATAACCGACCAATCGAGCTTTCCAATCATGAAATTAAAATAACGTCCCCTTTATAGCCAGCCGTTACGAGCTGCGAAAAAAGGGGGCATAAATAAAAAAGGGGGTATAAATAACACACCTTCGTTGCACGCTAGCGGTCGGGGATACAGTCACCAACGTAAGCGGATCTGTAAAAAAATTAAGATGAAGACCACGAAACCTTTATTCAGATATACGTATTAAGTTTTACCTGACTTTTTTTTTATTTGTAAATAAATGTAGTACACATTTACTTACAGCAGTTAATTACAGTTACAATTAAATGTACTTACACAATAATATAAAATTCTTGTGAAACAGTTGATTCTAAGGACCGTTTAAAAAGTTCTATAGACATCTCATTTAGAAATAAACAATGCAATCTCTAACAGTTGTAACATGGTTTAATGTAAACAACTTATTACTTAACGTGAAAAAATCGAAATGCATTCGTTTTATACTGCCCAACGTTAAACAGGTGAAAGCTAAAAAATTAAAAACGAAAAGATAGATCTCGTCGACACCACAGTGTTCTTAGGCATTACTTTAGATAATAAGCTGCAATGGGGCCCGCACATAGATAAATTGTCGAAGAGACTCAGCTCTGCGGCATACGCTGTTAAAAAGATCCGTCATTTTACCGACGTAGATACCGCTAGACTCGTTTACTTCAGCTACTTTTCATAGCATTATGTCTTATGGCATTTTGTTGTGGGGGAGTGCTGCTGATATTAACACCATATTTGTGTTGCAGAAGAGGGCTGTTCATGCAATTTATAACATGGGCCTCAGAGAATCACTTAGAAATAAGTTTAAAGAAATTAATATTATGACAGTGCCTTGTCAGTATATATACAGAAATTGTATGTATGTGCACAAAAATGTTACTTTATTCAAAAAAAATTGCGATAATCATAATATTAACACTAGAAATAAAGATAAACTCGCTGTTCCCCCTGTTAGGCTCGCTAAAGTTAATAAGTCTTTTATAGGGCAATGTGTACGCTTCTATAACAAGGTCCCAAGCGACGTGTTAGATTTGTCGATTGGCGAATTTAAAAACGTTATTAAACAGAAACTGTCTAATAAAGCATATTATAAAACATCTGATTATTTAGATGACAAAAAAGCTTAGGATGAATCTGCTCCAACTCGACTCAGCATCCGTACCAAAATGGTCAAGGATCATACAAAAAAGTGACCAGACCAAAACCAAAACCAAAAGACCAATAGACCAGACAAGTTTCTTGCCGGATTCTTCTTGAGCTCAGGTTAGGAGGAACTGGCACCTAGATTCACTAGCATGTAAGAAGACGATTCAAAGTGGTCCTTGTGATAGTATTGAATAAAGTTATTTTGAATCCAGATCAATCCCAAATGGTAGCATCTTCAAGACAAAATAAATAATATTTGAATACCTTACTAGCAATAATGAGTAAAATATTTTAGTTATATTTAGAAATTAAAAAAATGACACATAAATTTGTTTAAAACAAATACCACTCAACTTTTAAATAAACAAACACAACCTCGTTGTTTTTAACAAAGTGAATGATTAAAATTTTACATACCTCAGAATAAGCTCTCATGCACTTTTGTTTGTAGTTGTACATTGTACAATCGTAAATTACTCGCTTATGGCCGCGTGCGATCAATACCATTCATTAGGGAAAAATGTATCGATACGTACATTTTGACGATCGTTTGCGGTTTGAAAAGCTTTTTGGCGTCAGGCATAAATAACGAGGAACGAGCTGTCCTCTTCCAGGTATTTTGGTTTTCTTAACCTTTGTTAGGGTAAAAAAAGGTTTTATTCTGAAAACATATTCGGTTCAAGTGGATTGCTCTACCAGGTCTCAAGCTTTTACTGAATCACTTCATATGTACTTCATGCTGTACTAAAAACACCACATGTTTTATGTTGGTAGGTACCTTACTTTTCTGTTATTTTTAATCTTCGCTCAAACTAATATTTAGTTACCGGAATTGCGTAAACAATCATAATAATCCCAAAGCAAACTCAACTAATTAACTAAACCGCTACGCACGCAGCCATATTTGTTTCAAAAGGAAGGGAAGGGCCATGCCGTCCCCTCACCCGGGCGGATCGATTCAGGTTTACCTCACTGACTCTACTGAGTCGACAATCAACACCACACTCAAACAGATACGAGTAACTTACACAAAACATTGCTTATACTTACCCAATGATGTACAGAGTAGGTACACATTTTCATCTAAATATTTTTCAAGGCTACAAAAGATCGTCAGCCCATGACGAAAGCTTTTGGGCAGCATACAAAAAAGTTAGATATTGACTCTCACAAACTTACTACTAGTCAAAATAAAAGTCAAAGTCAAAAGATACTTTATTCAGTACAATCACAAGGATCACTTTGAAACGTCTTACGTACTATGAGAATTTAGGTGCCAATTCATCCTAACCCAAGCCCGAAAAGAAAGAAATCGTCCTGGTCCTAGAGCTTTTTTGCATGATCCATCTTATAACAACCTTAACTACGAAAAAGTAATACTAAAGAGTTTATACAATTCAAATACGTCGGTTAACTGTCTGAGGACAGAGCGACATGAGGCCATGCATTCTTATCAGTAATATAGTCATTTATATTATAATACGCTTTCTTCAAAAGAAATACTACTAACTACTGTCCTAAAGGTTGCTTATAAGCCAGAACATTATGTACCTAATCTACTTAGCTTTTAATGTCTCTAAAAGGGGAGAGCCCACATAAGAGCAGTTAGGTTAAACTTAGGGGAGATAAAAGGGTTCCTTAGGAGAGGGACAGATTATGAGGCATTACGTTTGAGCTGTACCTACACTTGCAGAACCAACGATAAATTTCACAGTTCGGAACTTAGATAAATCAATTAGTAATATAGAAATTAAACGATATCGTTCTATACGTTTAAATGGTTTAAATAAATGGGCTGTATATCGAATAATCACATAAATAGCTGGCGTTGCGTTTATGTATGTTTTGTCCTTGTCGTTCTAATGTCATTGAATAAGGATGGCAATTGTACAACACATTAGATAGTGTGTGTTTATAAGGTAGACTCTGAGTGTCTAGTTCTGCTTCTTACATATTTGGATTATTTGCACGCAGCATACATTTTTCTCCGATATGGTCCCAAATAAATTGAAATTCCTCAGCAACAAAGACCTCATTTGCATATAATATAATGCAAAAAGACTGCAGCAAAGAACGAGATAAAGGTCGTTGGCATTTCGGTCCTCGCTTCAATTGTATCTACCAATTAACTTGAACAGAAAGTGAAACTCGGGCTTTAGACTGACGTTTTTTCCTTTAGATTTACATATTTATTGGGGCACATTTTATGGAGGCAGAAAAAAAGCAGAGCTCGTTTAATGGACAAAAAGGGTGGCTCGGTTTATTTATTTTGTCGCATCGCATCCATTTTTACGTGCCAGAAAACGTGGCTTTTTTTGGCACCAACCGTGGAACATTTGGCGGTACCTATTTTGCATAAAAATATTGGATCGTTAACTCTATGCCCCGGGTCGCATGTGTCGCAAGAAAAATATTGAAATCACTGAAAATAAGGTTTTATTGGCGCGTTAGATCCAGATTGAGATATGAATGATGGATTTGATTTGGTTAGCACCTGCCGCGTCGGGGAACTGTCAAGTCATTCCAAGTACTTATTTATAACAATTTTCATAATATTACTTGTTTTATTTATGTGTGCCATTTGGTGACGCGGAAATTTTAAACTCGTTTCGATGTGACGCATCTCTAGCAAGTAGGTATTTAGGTACCTGGTGATTTCAGTTTTTTTGCTTGGAATCAGATTCAAACCTAAACCTGACGTAATCCGATATAAGGATGGGTATGTATCTTATCTGAGGTGCACTGTTGCATTGAAAAGGTAGGCAGACCATAAATAAGATCTTACATAGAGATCGTAATTTACTTATCGAGAAGATAACCCATCGTACATAAAACTACTGAGAAAAAATTTGCAATGCAAATTTTATAA
The DNA here is from genome assembly GCA_948098915.1 of Lampropteryx suffumata. NCBI lineage: Eukaryota > Metazoa > Arthropoda > Insecta > Lepidoptera > Geometridae > Lampropteryx > Lampropteryx suffumata. The sequence continues at coordinate 7,785,520 of OX402559.1, forward strand.
TTATTCAAATCGAAAAAACCGCATTCAAGTACAAACAGGCTCTGAAGGAAACACTTAAAGCAAGGATTAAGGATTACTTACGAATCCTGCGTATAATGTCTTCATAAATTACAGCCTGGCATTAAGAATACTGCTTTGTTCACAGTGAAGTAGAAACAGCCAGTGCGCTCCAGTATTTATAGCTTATACAGGTCTCTACGGTGGCTTAGATCAGATTTTACCTTCACTGGAACCAAGAATGTACTATATTTATTCAAATTAACGGTGTGAACGTACTGCAGTACTGTACTGTCTTAATTATGTATTAACTATGCCACGCCACGTAGTGTAACGTGATGTACTCGCAATGTGCAGAATGTTGATGCTGTATTTTAAGCACACTGGCAAAATGGCTGACTCACATTAACATACGCTGTGTTTTACCTAATCTGATTTATTTTTTGTCTTTGTTATGAATATACCAAAACATATTTTAAATTATATAAATAATAAATAAGTACTTGGTTGTTTATAATTTATGATACCCAAGTTTTAAGTGAATTGACTTCTAAAGTTCATTATTAGTACAGTCAGTATTAACATAATGGTGATCATCACTACATAGTATAAAACAAAATCGCTTCCCGCTGTCTGTCTGTCCATGTATGCTTAGATCTTTAAAACTACGCAACGGATTTTGATGCGGTTTTTTTTTATAGATAGAGTGATTCAAGAGAAAGGTTTAAATGTATAATACATGCATAATATCGCAGAGAAACACTGATAATTTCAGAGGTTTCTAATGTGATGTCGTAAATAAACACCCGTGCGAAGCCGGGGCGGGTCGCTAGTAATTATATAAAATGTCAGTATCGTATATGTAAATTGTTAAATTGGTGACTGTATAATGTACCAGAATTGAAATTTATTTAATGAATTTAATGAATTTAATGTATGTTGATGACCATACATGAGCTGATCATGAGCTGAATACTACAAGTTAGTATTCAAATATTTTTCCTAAATTCATAAATTTATGGAATATAATATTTTTGAAATGTTGGGAAAAAACTCTACAATCAATATATTTTGTCATGAGCTTTCAAATATGTAGGATCATCATATACATTCGATGCTGAATGTACGTATTGATATCACTGAGACCGAGTTCAAACGTGTTTAAGTGGAAGCTCAGAACAAATTAAAGGACATTGTAGGTATCTGGATACGTAAATATTTATTATCGTTATATTTACAATCACCTTATCCAATAGTAAATAAATAATAAATATTGGTAGAGAATGCACACAACACCATCTAGCCCCAAACTTAGCATAGCTTGTATTATGGTGACCAGATGAGTAATAAAATACTTAATATTTTTATATACATATGATACTTTTTTAAACCCAGATAGAGAAAACAACTATGTTCATCACACAAATGTTTTTCCTGGGTGGGAATCGAACCCTCAACCTACAGCAGAAGGCAGAGCTACTACCAACTGAGCTGACAGACAAGTAAGAGGCAATCTAGTACACATCGATTATTTTTCAACCGAGCTTTTTCGCATTCGCAACTTTAAGGTATTCAACAAGAAAAACCACTTTCTCTCTCCCACATTTGCGTACTAAATTAGTATCTTAACAGGCTTTTGAACTGGCCCAGAGAGTTCTACTCCTAGCTCAAGTAGCATTATCCTTTACCGTTAATCTAAACATTTACACCGGCAATATACCCGGAGGTAGGCAGTAGGCACTCAAGAAATGCATCTAGTAAATCATCAGAGCAGTAAACCAACTGTTTAGTGCGTCGTATGGGGTAGGGTTGTCGCTTATAAATTGTAACTCTCCGACTGAGGTATGTACAAACTTTGAGACTGTAGGTACGGGTTGATAAACGTCAACCCTGATGAACTATTTTTAGTTCAAAAATCCTTAATAGCGTCTACATAAACAAGATTCGTAACTAGCAAAGCACAATTTTTTTTTCTCAACTGGATTACAATATAAGAATCAAATTTTGTGTTTCAGTTCTCTCTTCGAATCTTGTAATCAAATGACATATATGTCATTTGTTTATCAAAATGTTTATAAACATTTTCATATATTTTCTGTATTCGAAACCTAAATGCTAAAAGGTGCATTTTCATTACATAGTATAAAACAAAGTCGCTTCCGCTGTCTGTCTGTCCCTATGTATGCTTAGATCTTCAAAACTACCCAACGGATTTTGATGCGATTTTTTTAATAGATAGTGTGATTCAAGAGGAAGGTTTATATTTATAATACATACATAATATAGTAAAGAAACACTGATAATTTTAGAGGTTAGCGTATATGGGTTCAACGTATTAGAACTACTAAGCAACGCGTGGCCGGGTCAGCTAGTAGAAATATATATTATATTCACACATGAATGCACACAGCGCCATCTGGCATCAAACTAAGCAAAACATGTATTATTGTAACCAGATGTTTGATGGATTACTTATTTATTTAAATAAATACAGATGATACTTTATAAAATCCAGGCACAGAATAAACACATTTCACAAATGTTTGTACTGGGAGAGAATCCATCCTCCTATCTACAGCGCAGAAAGCAAAGCTACTAAAAATTGAACTGATCTTTCAAAAGTGAAATACTTTGAAACTTTGACTGACATACATATAAACTTATGAACTACACACAAAGTCAGGGCACTTTCTTTGTTTGCGTTGCTACCCTATACCGTCCATCGTGAAACAACTCCTGCTGACCAGAAGCAGAAAAAAATGAATACTTTTAAAATCTAGACTAACATTATAAACTTGAAAGTGTTTCTGTCTGTCTATTTGTAATGTTTCACGGTTAAATGACTGAATCGTCTTGATGAACTTTTGGCGATATATTGTAATTTGGGAAACGACACTTGTTACTTTTTATGATGGCACCACGCGTGCGAAGCCGTAGGCAGAAGCAATTTTTCCATTTTTTTGTTGATGTGTGCCATGGCAGCCCTAGTATCACTAGTGTAGCAGTAAGCCAAGTATTAGCCATAAACTTGTATTTTGTTGTAACTGAATCCCCAGGCCTATCCAATACACCGTTTTATCTAAAATGCTTTTAAAGTGCTAAGATGTCTTCGATCCTTGTCATTATTTTAACTTTTTTAGACCATAAAGTAGATCAGAACACAGAACATAAAGTAATAGAGAGCTCAAGCTTGCTAACAGTAAATTGATTTCTATATTAACGTTTGCTCTCTGATTCAAAATTATACAGCATTCTGTAACTTACTGTACTTATTAAATAATAACTAGTGATTGCACATTGGTCGAAATTTGACCATAATTAAATTTAATGTAAGAACTTTTATTTATTTATATAATTTTAAAAAATATTAGCATTCTGCACTCCTTCTCTATATAAACTACAGGTAAGTGTGCGAAATTTCATACTCCTAATTTTCGTAAAAGGGGTACAAAGTTTTTGCTTCCGTATTAATATATAGATAAATAAATAAATTTCACACATTTTACACAGCATTATCTGGCCACATAGTAAGCAGAGCTTGGGTCATGTGTACCACTTGACTGATATACTTCTCATATATATTTTTTAGTAAATACATACATATTATAAACCAGGCCCGAGACAACACTTGCAGATCATACAAACATTTGTACTGCGGCAGGAATCGAATCCGAAATTTCTGCGTCTCAGCCGGGCCTTGACCCACTGCGCCTTAGAGGTCGTCATGACCTGAGGATGGTAATAGTTGTGATTATTCTTATAAATTCATACTTTAATAATTACTCACATTATTAATTCGAAAGTACCTACCTTTGTGTGTTTGTTTGTAACGGTTTCACGGCTAAAACGCTGAGCGGATCTTGATGAAGTTTAGTAGGAAGATAGATTTTATATTGAGGAAGAACATAGTATACTTTTTGTGTAGGTACCACGCGTGCGAAGCCGCTGGCAACAGCTAGTGCTAAATAGAAAAAAGAAAATAAAATATGTTTATTCGACCCCCGACACTAACAAGCTCTTATGCTAGATACTTTAGATATTTAATACAAAAGCGTAATATACAAATAATATGTATTTTTAACCGACTTCAAAAAAGGAGGTTACTCAATTCGATTCGTTTTTTTTTATGTGTGTTCGCGGATAACTTAGTCGTTTATGAACCGATTTTGACGATTTTTTTTTTGTTGGAAATGTGTTATTTCAAGGTTGGTACCGTGATAAGGAAATCAAGATCTGATGATGGCATCCCAGAGAAATCGAGGGGAACTTTTGAAAATCGTAGTGGCGACTAGTGCGTTTGTTTATTTTTTATTAAATTATTTTAAAGCACTACTATTTAATGAAGGTCTGGAGTCGATCTGATGATGGAGCCGAAAGACAGTCGAGGGAACTCCTCAACGATTTACAGCAATTACCTGGTGTTTGGGCTTGATTAATTTGTATTGATGAGAACTGTACACCTAGATGGGTTGTGACTGTCATTAAGGGGTCTGATGATGAAGAAGAAGGTCAGTCAAGGGAATTCCTCAACGTTTTACAGTAGCTACCTTGTGTATATACATGAAGTCCGTTGTCTTTTTAGTTTTTAAAACGTAATTATTATAAAAGGTATTTCTCCCATATTATAATGATGTTTGATGCAAATGTTGTTATTTACAGAAATAATTACAGGAATGTAAAGTATAATATACAATAATATAAAATACATGTGAAACAGTCGAGCTACCTAAGATCCGTTTAAAAACCTAGATAGTTCAACTGATCCAGATCACTTCGTTATAATTTATCATAATAATTATGACATTAGCTCTACGAAGTAAATACCAAACATAGGGTTGTCCAAATAGATATTGTAATGATTTGTTAGCATTATGTCGTAAAACTTTCTTGTCCGATGTCTGTACGATTTATTGCTGGCTATGGACATTCTAGTTATCTTGTATTACTCACTACAAAGGTATTCAAAATCCTGTTAAAATACCTTCTCGAGAAATGCCTCAACGTAGGAATGTTCAAACTAAAAAGTACCTACGAAGTATTTTGGGTATACAACGCGGGATAGATTGGTTCATGGAAAGGGCTAATTTTGGGCCTAGTTGTAGGTATGTACTTCTATTGCTATTTTATTGTCATGCATAAATGTTATCTGCGCTTTAATTTGCTTATATTTCTCTTTGGGGCTTATTCTTGGTCCTTTTCAGTTCTTTTTCCGCTCTAGCCTGCTCTTTTAACCGACTTTTAAAAAAATAAGGAGGTTCTCAGTTCTTTTTTTTATGTGAAAGGATATTCTGTCTGATTAGTCCCATAGAAATTTCATCAAAATCGGTTCAGTAGTTTGGTTCTTAAATGAAGTGGAAAATGATGTCGGTTTTCTTTTTATTTTTTATAACGTAATTATGTATAGTCTGTTTTGTGTGTGTGCTAATTAAATGTATTTCTCTCTTTCTTTCATCTTTTTTACTACTAGGGTAAAAAAGTTAAGACAGAAAGAAAGTTACTACCGCGGTAATTTGAACGATATTGCCAAAACGAAACCAGGTGCTACCAAAAAAACGTTATGCTAGACATATTTCGTACATACCGCTAGTCATATAACAGCGTTACTTATTGACAGCGCTGTCAAATTAACGATTTTGATATGCCCAAATCAAAGACAACTCGGACATCTTCGTTTTGACATTTCACGAAGTAACATAGCTCTTCTAAATTAATTAGGTTTTCTCGTGTTATTTCATATTTTATTTGGAAATCTTAACGTAATGTTAATTAGTAAATTGTGGCTTTATAGCGCTAGGAATCCAACTCTCGACGATCATTCCTCGTTAACGTTTAGAATAGACAAATGACGATCTATGACTTTATGTCGATATTATAACAAAACAAAACAACTTGACATTGACAAAATTGTCAGCAAGACAGATGCCAATTCAGGAATAAGAAGAAGAAAAAGACATTTCACACAGTATCTTCTAGCGCCTAAGTAAGCAGAGCTTGTGTTATGGGATCCACATAACTGATATACTACCTATATGTATACCTTTTTATATATCTTGGGAACGCTGCCCTCTGGCAGTTATCTGGATCAGTTGAGTTATCTATATATCGTTTTAAACGGTCCTTAGATAGCTCAACTGTTTCACGTGTATTTTTTTATTATTGTAAGTATATTATTCTGTACATTTTTTTATATATACATTTGTACCTACATAGGTATACATAGAAATACACCCTGAAATATACAAATATTAGCAGATTCTATTTGTAATTTCGAGTACCTATACGATAAGGATAAAAAAGGATAAAAGTGCGTCTCAGAGATTTCTTTCGTGCACTTTTGCACTTAGCACAAAAGTGGATTACGATAATTTAATTTTGCTATAAAGAACGCAATGCAGAATCTCTATCTGTACATACCAATTTACAAAATTAAATTCAAGTTACATTCCTGAATGTTCATTAATCAGTGGATTAGATTTGGATTATTTACGAGCAAGTCGAAAACGTACGGAATTTAATTTCATTAGGGGATTTTAGTGGCTCTATGTTGTCACCCGCTGCGCGAAGGCAGGCCAACCGGCGTATTTCAACCAGCTGTCATCCGCCCACCAATCAGGCGCGAGGAACGAACGCGTTCCAACTTTAAAAATGTTGAAGATAATTTCATTGTATATTATTTTGTGACAGGTCGTTATTTTGAGGTTTTATAGGTTCTAATATTTCTTGGGATACCTTTCGATATTTTTGTGTAGGAAGGTTTGAAGCCTTTTATTATATAACCGATATCTGCCTACGTTTTTTTCGTTTTACATTCAAAACCATCAATATGGAGCCTGAAGATAGTGTTCATGGTATTTATATAACGTACGTAACGTACCTACGACGTAACCAACAAAAAACTGCTCAAAACTGAAGGCAGAAATAGGTCAGATAAAAAACTTTATCGTTTAAATTTTCCTCGTCTATGTACTAAAACAGGATTGCCACCGTACATACTTATACTCCATCCAAAGTTTACTACTAAAAACTTCCATAAAACAACAATTTCAAACGGGCCATTTGACGCGGGAAAAACAGCATCCCGGCAATAGGGGGATACAACCCCCCACTGGTAGAGGGGGCCCAAAGTGAGGCCTGCTTTATGTCCCGGAATTACGACTTAGACGTTTCAAACAATAACTCTGGGACTATAAATTTGGCCCGATTCCTTCACGCGTCACGGCGCAGATTGTTTTCCTTCTTTTGTCCCGAATTTTCCTTATTATAGTCTAGTTTAAGATGTACCTTCTTTTTATCAAGTCGCTAGTGTGGTGAAAAATTAAAGCGCACCTAAGGCACCTTTCAAGCACTTGGTACATGTCTTCGATCTTTTTAGGTTTTACGACCGTTTGAGAGTAAGTACCTACTGGTATACGAATAGCGCAAATACATTTTTGGATCAGAAAAATCTCTGACCACTGGTTGAACACTGGTTGTCCATTACAACTAGACAACCAATGCTCACCAACCTACCCCATACTTTCTATATGTGTAAAATATCTAAGTATTGATGTTTATGATGTCATATTCTCGCTTTCCTATAATCTATAAGAATGATTTCGTAAAAATGAAAGTGTGTGACAGGTAGCCAGGAAAGCGCGCGCTTTTTGATTTGAACAATGAGCTACCACGTATAGTTGTAGAGTTGGCCGTCAAATGATACCAAATCATTTTCCGAGAGATTGGTACTGTCAGCCGCATCAGCTGTCCGCTTAACCAAAGTAGATTAAGCGTGCAGCTGAGGTGTATAGTGTGAAAGTATGAAAAGTATGTATTTATAAATATATAAGAATTATATTATTCATCTATTCACCATAATATAAGCTACTACTAGATTGGGACTAGATGGTGTTGTGTGCATTGTCCAACAATATTTAGTTTATTTTATTTTTTATTTCATATCAGGATATAATATTAATAAAAAAAAAAATAAGTAATCCCGGACATTTTACACAACATCATTTTGGCCCCAAAGTAAGCAGAGCTTGTGTTATGATGGGTACCACATGAGTGATATATTACTTATATAATTTTTTTTTTGTAAAAACATACATATCATACATGGAAACACCCAGTCCCGAGACAAATACTTGCAGATCATACAAACATTTGTCCCGCGGCGGGAATCGAACCCGCAACCTTATGCGTCTCAACCAGACCTTAGCCCACTGCACCACAGAGCTTGTCAAAATTAATGTTGCTTATTACCATGCATGTATCAAGTATCATCTGCGAATACTAGAAAGCTCGCTCGTTTTTTACATATTTTTATGGTAGGTGTTGCGACCGTTTGTTAATAAATAAATAAAATAAATAACGTAATATGTAAATGTAATAAAATGTAAATAATGTAAATTTTATAAATTCTGAAACGATTTAAAAACACATTGGAAGAAAATCTGTGATCTTACAACTTTGTGGGAGTAAGTACTGTAAATACTTACTTAGATGTACATAACTTCTTCGTCTTATCGTGTCACGAGTTATTTCTAACCAGTGTGGTGAAAGGATCCTCCTTTCGTGCACTTAGGTAAGCCTTAATGTAACCTAACGATCTTGCCGACAAGACCCGCAGAGAAGACGAATCAGTACATGCGGTGTCGGTTCGGTTGCAGGTGCATAACATCTGGCACAGTACATAACTGAACTAATGTAATCCTTACATTAATATTGTTTTTTAGATTTTCCTGAAAATTAACGATATGAAACGGTTTCGTTAAAACTGATAACAAAACGGATAAAGTGTTATCAATATGAAAAGCTGAAATTGGTTTTTATTTCTCCATAATTATATGAATAATTATTATATTTTAGGCAGGTACCTAGTCTTAGGTGGTCTGAAAATGTATCTATATATTAATACGTAAAGCAGAAACTTTGCAGGTACCCCTTTTTACGAAAATCGCGCGGACGGAGGAGTATGAAATTTCGCACGCTAATAGTTTATATAGAGAAGGACTGCAGAATATTTTTTAATTATGCATAAAAAATGTATGAAATATTAATTAATTATGGTCGAATTTCGACTATTGGGCGACTAGTCTCTTTAAATATTTGATAATACAAAATAATACTGTTCCTAAAGTTTTCTGTCCTACAATCTAGGTATATCAGAAAAAAAGTTATATAGTATCATTAAAAAGAAGTTCGTAGTCGGTAAATAAACTATTTTGACGACCTCTGTGGCACATTGGGCTAAGGGTCCGGCTGAGACGCAGAAGGTTGCGGGTTCTATTCCCGCCGCGGCACTAATGTTTGTATGATCTGCAAGTATTTGGCTCGGGTCTGGGTGTTTCTATGTATAATATGTATGTATTTATAAAAAAAAATGTATATAAGTAGTATAACAGTCATGTGGTACCCATAACACAATCTCTGCTTACTTTGGGGCCAGATGATGTTGTGTGAAATGTCCGGGATTATTTATTTATTTTTTATAATAACATGTAGGTATTTACCAACAACAAATAAGGATTTATTGTTTCTGACCTTCTAACAGGTGGAGTAACCTAAATAGCAGGCTATCTCTGGAATTTCCCATTTTCCCGTGACCTCAACTCACCCGCCTTCTAATCTAGAAAAGCTAATAAAACCGTGCATTTTCACGTTCGTCGTAAAAATATGATAACGCTCACGTACAGTGCCCACTTTACTACGGTTACGGTGTGAACCGTGAACTGAGTTTTGGATTTTATACTGGGTGATTAATTTAACATGGACCAAGCGAAGCAAGGTGTACTTAAAGGTAATTATAAAATTATATTATAATATACATAAGTAACTTATTTATATATTGCAATACTGATACTAAATATACTACAGAATGTCTTTATATACAACGTTATCTAAGAGAATAACATAACCTAAGAGATAGACATATACCATAGCGGACTTTTTTGTAGACCTTTTTACGGTGTACAATACTGTAGTACATTATTTTGATCTATCTCGTAGGGTTCAGCTAGCGTTTGCAATGTAAGAGAAAGAATATGAGTTTATTTACGACAGCACATTGGAAACCTCTAAAATTATCAGTGTTTATCTACTATATTATGCATGTATTATACATATAAACCTTCCTCTTGAATCACTCTATCTATTAAAAAACCCAAATAAATAAGTTGCGTAGTTTTAAAGATCTAACCATACATAGGGACAGACAGACAGCGGGAAGCGACTTTGTTTTATACTATGTAGTGATTTTCTTTTTATCCATACTAATATTATAAATGCGAAAGTGTCTCTGTCCGTTACGTTTTCACGGCTGAACGGATCTTGATGAAATTTGGTACGAAAATGTATTGCATTTGGGGGAAGAACATAGGCTACTTTTTGTCTCATAAAACAACCATGAAGGGGTAAAATCGGGGATTAAATTTTTTTTTGGGTAACTCACATACTCTTAAAATAAGGATCTGAAAATTCATATTTAGGCTTTTGGTAAGAAATAAAAAAATACATGTTTCACCGTTTTTACTTAATCATCCCCTAAAAAAATAGGTAATATAGGATATTAAACTCATGAGATGTTCTTTAGATGCACAGAATGCATTCCTTACAAAAATATAAATAAAGGTTCTAAGCATACGCGTACGAAGTCGCGGGTAACAGATAGTATATAAATAATCATCCACTTCCCATAGTAAAAGCTATGCTCTAATATTAATTTGGGGCTAGATTTAAAATTTTAGTTAGGGTTGTTTTTAAAAAAATAAGAAATTTAAATTAGGAATATAAAAGTTTTTTCTAAATTATGTTATGACCAACGATTATGATCGAAATAAAAACTTGGGTGAATACGGTTTCCTTAACTACGGTTATATTATTTCTAGCACTTGACTAAAGTTAAAGTGGAACTTCACGGCTTTGTTTCGTATTCAACGAATCACCCGGTATATTTACGGTAATACGAAATTCCAAGATAAAGCCGGCTAATTAGGTAAGTTTTTAAAACAAAGAATTTTTATGTCGTTATAAAATTATATTATAATAGCGGACCTCCCACTCAGTTGGCATACCTACTGAAGCCTATAGGCAAATACCTAACAGTCGAAAACTATTTTCAGTTAGTAATATACAATGCACGAACGCACTATGTAAATTCATGATTGGAGTTTACGCGTTGGCGTTTACGATAATAATGAACTACTTAACTATTTCACTTTCATGAAACCCTGCTCAGTGTGTGTTTAAGGTAAGTGCTAGATATTCACATGCGCCCCTTGTCAGCAGGCGCCTAGGCACCCCTCCATAAAGGTGGATTAATACAGCCAAAAGCCCAACTTACTTAATAAATATAAAAGCCTTCTCCGCCCGCGCTCGTAAACTCCCCAATGTGCTTCTCCAAGATTACTTATATCGCGACCAGGGGATCCAGACCTCCCGTTTTCATTACACGCCCTGAAAGATCCCAGTTGAAGGGACGTTGAAGGTCCTGCTAACTCTGGTTTTGCCATTATCAGCTCTATGTAGATTGCAGGCCCGCGCTGCTTTCTCGAGATAAGGTTTTATGGATGCCTCGAAGAAAGGATAATGTTCTCTTTTAATGTAGAGAGGAACTTCGACGTTCCGGTTTCGCTGTAAAAATAGATAGCGTCACGGTTTTATGTAGGTATTCAGTCAGTTTTCCTTTGTTGTTTGTACGATGTATAAAAATTAAATTATCATGTAGAAATAAACCTGTTTTGATGACGAAAGGCTGACTCTACTTACCTACCTATACAGTGTTTTGTCGATATACGGCCATATTCTTAAGGGCTTGCTCATAATCAATTAAAATTGGTTCCAATATATCCCATATAACATATTCTATGTATGACGACCTCTGTGACGCAGTGGGTAAGGTCCTTAGACGCAGAAGGTTGCGGGTTCGATTTCCGCCGCGGGACAAATGTTTGTATGATCTGCAAGTATTTGTCACGGGCTTGGGTGTTTCTATGTATAATATGTAAGTACTTACAAAAAAAAGTATATAAGTAGTATATCAGTCATGTGGTGGGTGTCAATTAACTCGGTGGGTACCGAGTTCATTTATAAAATCATCATCATCATCCTTTGTTCATCTGTTGAAGATGATTTAGGTGGGGTTAGTAGAGTTACAGAGCAGTTAATTGTATTTGAAAAATTTCGTTCATGGAACCACTCCAGCTAGCTGAGGTGAAGTTTCCTCTCCACTGACGTCACTCTGCTTGGGATTCTGTTTGATAGCGCAGGCCTTCCCAGGTACCCACACTAACCTTGCCGACAGGACCCGCAGGAAAGACTAATCAGTACATGCGGTGTCGGTTCGGTTGTAGGTCCTTACCTACTGTGAGAATAAAATATTTGAGTTTTGTTGTTTGTTCAATCATAATCTCTCTATAGTCTTCCAATCATCCGCAAACAGATCCGCCTGAGGATATCCAGTGCCTACACTTACCTAATTTTAAACTAGATTAACATTTACATTTTACGTATCATCCAAATAGGTTCAGCCTTTATATCGAGAATGCACATCTAAATATCCAAACACAAACATTCACATTAATGTAATCCATAAGATTGTTCTGTAAATAAATTGGTTTCTTAGATTACTTTGCCACGTGCTCAATAAATCGGGAGATCTAATAGGATGCTGTAAAATTAGTCAAATTAACGCAACAGTGCGATCGATTAGCATGAACAGTTTAATTGTCCAACTCATTTGTAGAACTCGTTATATCGCGTACACATCGACATATTAAATTGTGTGGGTGGATCTTTGTGACCAAATAATAGATCCAATCAAACTTGTTAGTCATAAACAATGTTTTTAGAAATTTTCATATATCACAATCATCTGGGTGTTTCTATGTAGGTATAATACCTATGTATGCATTTACCCAAAAAAATATAATTATAGTATATCCAGTCATGTGGTACCCATAACACAAGCTCTGCTTACTTTGGGGCCAGATGATGCTGTGTGAAATGTCCGGGATGATTATTATTATTATTATAGTATTTACCTACCTGTTACTAATAGACCTAAAACCTTTGTAACCTTAAAGACTAGCGCGCATTGTAGATTAATCCGCGACGAATTTTTTCGCGCTTTCTGTGGAAAATTTAATTAAACGTAGGCGTACGCACTAGCGGAAACTACCTAGTTGTCAATTACTTGAAAGTTACATACTTCAGAATGGCGCGGTTTAAACCGCGCGGATTTATTCGCTAGTGCGTGCTAGGCCTAAACCCTTCATCGAACAGGTTTTTAGCCTAGTTTAGGCTTTTAGATATGACTTAGTATTTTTGTTATAATATTTAATTTAAATCCAGTGTTAAAGTAGTTTTAAATATGTCAATGGATTTCTAAAAACAAATAATGAACAAATAACCTAGTCATTCTATAAAACTATTAAAAAAACGATTTAAATTGTGCTCAATTAAATATTATTATAGTTATTACATAAACAAATATTATCAAGGAGTAAAGTTACCTTGGATTAATGGGAAATAGCATGTGTGGAAATGCAGTCTCTCTACCTATTGAGATAAGATTATGTTGCCAGATCATGTAGTAACAAATTTGATTATCAGATTTTTTTAACATAAGTACAGACAGATGATAGGTATGCCTAAGTGGTCTCGTCTGGGTTGCCCAGTAATTTTACATCCCACGGTGCCCATCAAATTTAACACATTGCGGACTACTGCTTAGATTCAATGTACACTTACACTGCCATATTTCCATGTTTATTTAATATACCTACATATTTTGTTTAATATATTTTTTTTTATTATCGATAAACCTGCGTTTGACCAATATCTCGCCTGATGTTAAGCGACGATGTGGCCGACGATGGGGCTCGCAGGTCTAGAAGACACCTATTTACTCGAAACTTGAAGAGACCTAGATTGTAGTTTTCAGGAAAGACAGACAGCAAAGTAACATATATCTTCTCTTTCCTTAAAAACATAATAATATGTACATGTATCTTGTCTATTCTACTAAGGTGGCATATGTTCTTGGGCTAATAAATATTTTCTTACATTTCAGCACACTGACGGCGGTGAGGCGCTGCACACACTACAAAGTTGCGGGTAATTTATGAGTACTTTTACGGCCCTGGACGAAGTTCGCACATGCGCACCGGAGTCGGGACTGTATGGGAGCCATAAATATTCGCTAACCCCTTACAAGGGTCAGGTATAGATGTTTTTAGCTCGCATAACATTTTCGAAAAATTACAATTATGAGAACGGAAAAGATAAGAGCTACTTGAATTATTTGACTTTCCTTATTTTAAATGCTTACCATATAACAAATTCTGTACAAAATGAACAAAAGCATAAGGGTGCTAAAGTCCTACAAACTGTTCTGCAAATGCGCTATTTGTGCTTCACCGTTCGATTTTTCAACCCAATAAGTAAATATTTATATCCGTTCGATCCAAAACATGTTATATTATGTTAGATATTTTTTACCTCTCCCTTTCTAAATTTAAACACGACATCAGCGAACAACTGCTATCCTTAAATAGCTTCTTTAATGTTTAAATAAGTTATTTAAAAATAAAACCTATTTCCTCTTCAGAATGTCCATTTTATCTTCGCATCTATTAAGTTTTACTTATTAGTTTTAACTTTACTGGATTATGTAATATTTTAATGATTTTAACTATTAGTTTCATTATTCTGTATATTTTTCCAAATAAATAAATAAATATACGGTATGTTTAAAGAAAATACCAAATCTAAACTGAATCTAGCTGCTTGTAGTACATAGGTATCTACTATATTACGTGTCCTACATTCGCTCAAATACTATTCCCCTTGGAAAAAATATGAGTACCTACCTAGTACCTACATTCAACATGCCCGCAGCGATTATTTCAATTAATCTTAGTAGTAGAGAAATCAACATAAAAATAACACTTAATTTCAGCGCACAAATTAGGACGCCATTAAAGGGTGGCTAGTCTCACCATCTACATTACCTCAACACTTACCGTGCTAAGTCTGTGTTCACATTACACTTGCACCACACTTTTCACACGAGCTTCATGAAGTTACGACTCTACCGCTTTTGTTACTCGTGTTGTCTGATATGGAAAAAGCTTAGGTGGATACACGCCCTTTTGGTTTGTAGTATGGTGCAGCTCAGGTGATACTAGCTCTGCCTTTTGTACTGTAGGTTGGGGATGCAATTCATTCCCAGGACAAACATTTGTGTGATGAGCAACTGTTTGCATAAGTATTATATCAGTCATCTGGTCACCATAATACAAGCTGTGTTTAAGATAACCGCCCTTAATGCTTTGTAGTATGGGGACTCTGAAAAAACTGGCCTGTCATTTCAGTTGGTACTAGTTTCCTCCTAGGACAAACATTGTTTGTGGGCTCGATTGTATTGTGTGTATTGTCAAACAATATTAATAAAAAATAATAGAGGTTGGTTCACATAACATGTTTGAACATTACCTTTCATAGGTATTTGTTAGGTATTGGTGAATGGCAGAAATATCTACCCAGTTTTTTCTGCTCTGAAAATCTCAGTACTGATGAACACCCATTACAAGTATCCAAATAGTATTACGGCTGTAGCTTTTTAGGAAACCTAGACCTAACTAACTAGCCTATACCTACGCTTAATAAAAGCCGACAAGTCGTAAAAATAAGAATTAAGGTTCAACAATAAAGAGAAAAAATAAAACTTACTTTGCCGCGTTGAATTGTGAGGTTTGGTTACAGTGAAAGCGCAGAAGCGGGTATACACCCTGACAGCAGTTGGACTGCAGATTTTCCAGGATAACTGAATAGTGCTATCGGCGATGGCTTAAAAATATTTCGTAATTTCGTTTCGTGCTGGCTAATATTGTTGTGTTCAGTGCCTGCTACGACGGCTACTACGACAAATAGTAGCTCTTAGAATACGTACCATTTGTGCTAGCTGGTGCCCGCAACTTCGTCTGTGCAGGATTAGTACTTCAAGTAATTTATTATTTCTCCAAGGTCCTATCTATCTTTATACCAAAATTCATCAAAATTGCTCCTGCGGTTTAGTCGTGAAGGCGTAACAGACAGACGGTAGTTACTTTGAGGGACCCTTGGACAAAGTTTATCTTCTTTAAATACCAGAAGCGATAAAAGTATTTGAATGTGCATTTGAAATATATTATAAATTTTTATCGTATTTATGGTTCACTATTTTGGCGATAATGGCTTACACATAAAATATAGATATAATACTGTCGCGGGCTTTTTTAGTAGGACTATTTAAGATAAACATATACATTAAATACTTGTAATTCTAATGGTTTTTGCAGTGCACGCCAGAATAGCTTGCAGATGGCATAATTTTTTCATACTTACTTGACATTTATCGTTATATTTAGGACACACACACTATCTTTATCAATTATAGCGTATGTGTTATTTTTCCACTTACTTGACACTTATCGTTATATTTTGGATAATTCACACAATATTTTTATAAATTATAGCCTATGTGTTATTCTGATGTATAAGCTATATTATTGTAAAGTTTCATTAAAATCCATTCAGTAGTTTTTGCGTGAAAGAGTAATAAACGTACATACAAACTTTCGCATTTATAATATTATCTATTAATATAATATTATTCGCATTAATAATGAAACTTTACAATAATATAGCTTATACATAAGAATAACACATAGGCTATAATTTATAAAGTTATTGTGTGAATTATCCAAAATATAACGATAAGTGTCAAGTGGGAAAAAAATCTGCCATCTGCAAGCTATTCTGGCGTGCGCTGCAAAAACCGTATGAATTACACGAAGTACTAATCCTGTGCAGACGAAGTCGAGGGCACCAGCTAGTATAATATATACTAGTCTATGTACAGTGACGTAAAAAAGGCTACCACTCAGCATTATAAACCAGAAGTGTGAAGGCAGCTGCTTTCAGTGGCGCCATTAATAAGGAGCTTTAATTGATTCTGTCGATCCCAGTGTTCATACAAGTAAATCCTTGCACGTGCATGTTGTACTGTACACACAGATAGGTATCTCTTGAGATCGGTCGCCCCGGTGGCGTCCTACGTCAATTGGTCTATTCGATTTGTGTTTATTGAATTTCTTCTGTAATTAGCTTTGTTATTATACTTTGTGGTGTAGTAGAGGTTTGTTTTACAAATTGTGGCAATCAAAGTTGTGGTGAATGCATTGTATAGTTTCCACGTCGTACTCGTAATTCTTAATAGCTGTTTCGCTTTGAAATGCAAATCGAGCACTGAATATTTTCAACTATTATTGTTGAAATGTAATATTCCAAAATTATAAATTAGAAATTGATATGTCATCTACAAAAAACTACAAAACAATTATTGTATATCTACTATCTAATAGAAATACATGTGTAACAATTCAGATAGGTAGGTTTCTTTCGTTTGCAAGTATTAATAATATTAATAATAAATATTGGTATTATATAAATATTGGACAATGCACACAAAACCACCTAAGCCCCAAACTAAGCATATAGCTTGTACTATGGTGCTCAGATGACTGATAGGATACTTATATAATTTTAAATAAAATACATAAAATACTTTATAACAGCCAGACACAGAACAAATATCTATGTTTATCACACAAATGTTTATATCCTGGGAGGGAATCGAACCCTCAACCTACAGCGCAGAAGGCAGAGGTACTACCAACTGAGCTGACAGGCCAGTCGATAAAGAGCTAAATTAATATAACAATAATATCTACTCAATTACACAAGTGCACGAAAGGAGCTTCTGAGGCGCACTTTAATCCTTTCACCACACTTGTTCGAAATAACAAGTGACACAATAAGAAGAAGAAGAAGAACTCATAATTAAAATTAAATTCTGAAATTATTGTTTGTGTATGATTATTTCCTTATTTAAGTTAAGTTTTATATTGGTTGAAGTAGGTATACTCTATACAGGGTGTAATCGTTAAGTGTGCACAGGCGATTATTCCGTAACTATTGCAGATATCAAAAAACTTTAAACTGATATCGAAAGTACTTTACCTAATGAGTAAAATGACATTAATAACTTTTTAAAAATAAAACGAGAAATATCCAAAAAAAATACATTAATCACTCCCATACATTTAGTATGAGATAGGAGAAAGGTTTTAGTTTCCTTATTTTAAGTGGAATAGTACCTACTCATTTTACCCTTGTCATTTTATAATTATGTACGATATGAAGGTATTAATGAATTTCAAGTAGATACACGTGTAGATTAATTATCTTACCACTTCAAATTTATAATAAACCTTGTTTCAATATTGTATTGATTTGAACTAGCTGAAAAGCAACATACTAAATAAAAACAAAAAGAAAGATACTCTTTGGTGTTCGTTCTAAATTCAAATTCTTTATCGCGGGTTCTCGTTCCCGCCAATTTATTGTATTTTTCAATTTGCGTTAATAATCGTGATTGTTGCATTTATTGATTGAAAAATGGCATATTCCAATACAGAAAAGAGGGACATGTTAAAAATGTACTACAAACATGATTGTAACAATAGGGCGGCCATTATCGCCTACAGAAGAGAGTACCCAGATAGAGAAGTTCCTTCTGGTACGTATTTACGTAAGTTGGATAACAATTTGATAAATTATGGATCTTTTAACAGAAAAAAAGGTTCGAGAACAAGAGCTCCGGAATTTGATAATGACTTAGATAACAATATTATTAACTACGTAGTAAATAATCCACAAGAATCAACGCGTTCAGTGGCCCGATCATTTCCAGTGTCCCACAATTATGTACACAAGTTATTAAAAAAACACAACTTCAAAGCATTTAAGATAAAACCTACTCAAACGCTGCACAATGATGATCCTGCTCGTCGGCTGGTCTATTGCAATTGGCTAGTCAATAATTATGTCAATGTAAGGTCAATTTTATGGACCGATGAAAGTAATGTTTCAAACTGCGGCATTTACAATAGAAAAAACTCGCATTATTGGTCAATTGACAATCCTCGCTTAACTACTGAAGTTAGAGCTCAGGTGCGATTCTCAATTAATGTGTGGTGTGGTATTCTTGGAGATCGGATCATTGGGCCATATTTTTACAGTGGAACCTTAAATGGACAGAGATATTTCTCCTTTGTACAAAACGATATGCCAAGTCTCTTAGAACCAATTCCAGACGATGAAAGAAGGTCGATAATTTTTCAACAAGATGGAGCACCTGCACATAATACAAATGTTGTAATGAATTTCTTACGAAACAATTATAATGGCTTAATAGCCAATAATAGTGCAACCCCTTGGCCTGCCAGATCCCCGGATCTCACGCCTTGTGATTTCTTCCTATGGGGATTTGTCAAAGACCACGTGTACGCTGAGAGAGTACACAGCCTAGAAGAGTTACAGAATCGTGTACGTCGTGCAATTGCTTTAATTACTCCGCAAATGTTAAGGAAAGTTCATTTAGAAACTGTAAATAGAGCTCGTCATTGTATTGCACAAGGAGGACGTCACTTCGAACATATGCTTTGAACACAAAATTTTGTACTTACTAAGAAATAAAATGTATGGGAGTGATTAATGTAATTTTTTTGGATATTTCTCGTTTTATTTTTAAAAAGTTATTAATATCATTTTACTCATTAGGTAAAGTACTTTCGATATCAGTTTAAAGTTTTTTGATATCTGCAATAGTTACGGAATAATCGCCTGTGCACACTTAACGATTACACCCTGTATATCCCTGTCTAATACTACTTATTTTTTACCTAATATACTTACATACATGTACACCAACTCTTACTAAATTTCTTAGTAACTCACAACCAGTTTGTTTATTTGATTGAAGCCCGCATAATAAACAAAATACAAAAACATACCTACATTTCTCCCCACGTGTACCTAATCTAAAGGAGTAATTAATGCACACGTGTCACATTAATTAACTCATTCACCCATTGGGATTAATTTAATGACCAAGTTATACCTATAGGGGCTTTCGATTTTCGTAAATCTACATAGGTATACACTTACATTGCTAACTCCACTCATGCGCAGTTGTCACCAATAAAGGCAGTTTGGACCACGTTCGTAAGTAGGATTTCATAACAATGTAGTTATATATCAGAATATTTTTTCACTGTTTTATAAACAGTTATGAAAGTTATTAAAGTTAAATTAGATCGAAACCAGTTAGTTAGGTTATCTAACATAACCTAACTAACAGGTTTCGATCTAATTTAACTTTTAGTATAGAAAACAACGCGCAAGGCGTTGAGCGAGCAAAGCGAGCGTGCCGCAGTGGCAGCGGCCGCAGAAACGCCAGTGCTAATATGTCCAAGGTACCAGGAGACCATACATGACTAAGAAGTTCTCGTTATAAAAAACCGGCCAAGTGCGAGTCGGACTCGCGCTCTGAGGGTTCCATACAAACCTATGTATATAAGTAAAATTTCACCCATCACGACAATCGAGACATAGTTGGATGATGTAACAAAAAAATTACAGTTTTCGCAATTTTTCCTTTATCTGTGCTATAAAACGTTGCTTCTTACCAAATTTCAAGATTCTGAGTTCACGGGAAGTATCCTGTAGGTTTTGATTCCCTTGCGAGTTGCGAGTTTGAATATATGTGACTTAAATTGCTGTTTCTCTTGATTGCGTTAACATAGAAGTTTGATTTTGTTACAGCTTAAAGGTATTATAGACCTGAGTATTTTAAATGAATTTTAATTTAATACCTCTACGCGTTCATGAGAAAAAGGGTAGTAAGTTTAAAATTATTAAAAATATTTTTATTATATGATGTAACTAAAAATGTACGGTTATCGCAATTTATCCTTTATCTGTGCTATAAGACGTTGCTTCGTACCAAATTACAAGATTCTGAGTTCACGGGAAGTACCCTGTAGGTTTTGATTCCCTTGCGAGTTGCGAGTTTGAATATATGCGACTTAAATTGCTGTTTCTCTTGATTGCGTTGACATAAAAGTTTACCCTGTAGAAGTACCCTGTAGATTTTGACTCCCTTGCGAGTGTCGAAAATTTGCGGCATAAACGGTTGTATCTTTTGATTGCGTTGGCTTAGAAGTTTGAATTTTTCACAGCCTTAAGGACCTGAGTATTTGATATAAATTTTTTATTTGATATAAACAGCTTGATACCTCCACGCGTTCCTGAGAAAAAGTGTCTTGACAGACAGACGGACAGACGGACGGACAACAAAGTGATCCTATAAGGGTTCCGTTTTTTCCTTTCGAGGTACGGAACCCTAAAAATGGAAAAAAGTCTTGTGTTCTGGTTATCAAAATGGAAAAAAATCTTAGTAGGACTTGTATGTTGACTGACAAATGTTACTAACGGATGTTGGTTAAAGAACTGTCAACGAAAGATCTTGTTTCCGCAGCAGAGCGTCCCCATCAATGTGACAATCTGAAAATCTTTGTTGAATTGATTTTACATGTTACTAATCAATTCTTTGTTTTCAGATGCCTCGTGTAAATAGTGGAAATTACTCCTTTCCCAATCCAAAATGCAACAAATATTTTTTGAAGCGAAAGCTTCTTTAGGCGCAATGAGCACTTTTTGGGTGAACAAAAATCATGGAACTCACGTCATCGTCACCACACGCTTTCCATGAGCTATGGATGAAATTTGATTTTTCTAAAGTGTTAACTATTTTATGTAAATTAATTGTTATAATTCTGAAGTGTAATCTTTTTAATGTAAAATAATTTCTCTAATTGTGTACGATAGCGCAATAAATGAAAATTGTATTCAATTCTGTCGGCAGTCCCCAATGACTGCCCCGAATTTGTTTTGTATATACTCCAATGAAAACAGGGGGTCTCCATCAATGTTGATAATGGAAAATCTTAGTGGAAATAAATTTACTTATAATTTACTAATTCTTTGTTTTCAGCTGCCTCGTGTTAAAAAGTGAAGCTACTCGTTTCTCAATCTATTTTCAGCTCTATCATAGGAACATAGGTTTTTGTCCAGTGTCTGTGTTACAAAGTATCATAAGGATGTATATAAAACATATACCTAAGTAGCTATCAGTCTTTTGGTCACCATAATACAACCTATGCTTAGTTTGGGGCTAGGTGGTGTTGTGTGTATTGTCCATTTATTTATTACGTAAACGTTACATTTATATACGTCAAAAAATATTGGTTGCATATAAATATTTTTTCTCATATAGAGCTGAGTGCAGAAAGTGAAGAGAGAAGGGAGTACTTATGTTAATTAATTCAAAACATGCTCAAGCATTCCAATAAAGTTAAATGCACGTGGGGTGCAACCCTCTATTTCGTAAATAAACAGCTACGTAAGTATTATATATCTCGAATTCATCCCGGAATCAAAATAATGAAGTATTTAGGTACATAGATATCAAAATGTCATACAGTGTCAACTAGTACCTACGGAGGGTAGTCACTTGACTGTACATCGGCTTTGATTATCTTATCACAAGAAAATGTATATTGGTACCTAAGTATTTATTTTAAAGAACTCTGTTAAGTTTGTAAAATCTGTTATAATAATAAAGTTTAAAGAATTATCCGTAATACAATTCAATAATAACAATTCTGCTTCATTTTGTGATTTTATCAATAAGCTGTTTATTTGCACATTTTTTATCAAACTTTTGATTATTTGATTTTATATAAACGGACAATTAAACGGACAATTAAAAACAGACATGATGAAAATATCAGATCAGAAAAAAATTCTTTACAATCATTTAAAAAATATATAAATACTTATATGAAAATATAAGAAACACAAACTCCCAGTTCCACCATCCATTTTTCTATTCCTACTTATATTTTATTTTTCTGAATTTACCCTCTAATGCGATCAAATGGCACGAAATAACGGTCTCGATAACGAGAGCTATAACTTTGCTAGCAGGAAACACTTGAGAGCTTTTTCCAAAGGGTGGTAACGCAGTGGTGGAGTTGCTGAGCGAAATGAGAATCAGACAACCCCCTTGTACTTATGTTATGTTGCAGTGTATAGAAGAGAGGACCAAACTTGGTGTTCTAGGTGTTACTAGGTATTCTTACGTACATTTAGTTAATCATCGATTTCAGTAATTTAGGTAATAAAGTGCAAAATTAAACAAATTCAAATTTAAAACAGAAAATGAATAACTTATCTTAGATAAGTTTCATTTAATTGTGCAAAAGGAGATTTATTTATAATTTACTAATAATATAATTTAAAATACTTATGATTTATAAAAATAAAGATTTCTTTGAATTTGAAATTGTTCGTGCGCAATATCATGTACTTAGGATAAGCACGGGTATTAAATTTATACTTCTATAGGTACTATAATATTATAAATGCGAAAGTGTCTTGGTCTGTCTGTTTGTTACGTTTTCAAGGCTAAACGGCTGAACGGATCTTGATGAAATTTGGTAAGAAGTTGTATTGCATTAGGGGGAAGAACATTGGCTACTTTTTGTCTCAAAAAACAACCTTGAAGGGGTTAAAGTAGGGAATGAAAGATTGTATGGGCAACTCATATTTCCTTAAGTTAGGGATCTGAAAATTCATATTTAGGCTTTTGGTAAGAAATCCCTACTAATATTATAAAAGCGAAAGAAACTCGTGCTAGTGCTTTATAAAAGTCTGTTGAATAAAGCACTTGCTAACAAAAACATAAAACATTTTTTATTACCTTAAAAAAGGTTAAAAAGTTCATAAAGGTACCTTTGTTAAGTAAATAATTAAATAAAAATTAATATTAGTGAGCAATGCACACAATAACATCTAGCCCCAAATCAAGCATAGCTTGTATTATGGTGACCATAAGACTGAATACTTATTATATTTTTTAAATACATAATAATATACTAATATATATATAATATATACTGTATAACACCACGACAGAACAAACTTCTATGCTCATCACACAAAATGTTTATCAAACGTGATATCTAATGACAACCTACAAAAACTGACGATCCCCAGCTACCGGAAGTAGACCATCTGCTTGCTTCGAGATACGTCCATTAATATGGGGGCCTACTCTTAAAATTAATGAACGATATATCGGGTCAATAATCGTACCAAACCCTATATCGTTTCGATTTGTTTTGAGCGATGGAACGACCGGCATTACTTTTGACAATTGATGTTGTAATCCTCCATAACAGACGATACGATAACGAAACAACTGTGAATTCGACGTACATTTCAACGATTTTATCGTTTAGATCTTTTGAATTAATCTTTTTTGCAAACAAATACCTTCCTTACCTAGTTATTTAGTTATAGTTTTTAAGTTCTGACTGCTTCGCCACTAGCTTAACAAAATACCTACTTAGGTACATTGGTTATGTCTGGTACATAACCAATGTTAATAAACTAATTTAATTCTCATTATAAGTGAACTGTAGATATTTCTTTGTTCTTTGTTAAAGAGTTTATTACTCTTTAACCCTATACTTGGCAAGAAAAAAAAACATGATATATTATAATTTTTTGGTCGATTAGGCTTCCGGCTACCCATTAGATTTTTCCAATATGACATGTACTACGTACGTATCTGTCATTGCACCGTGGCAAGTTTAGGGTTAAACCAATATCGGATCCCAGAGTAGACGCCTTGAATATAAGCTCGCTAAACTCAACATACTTATACTTCATTTAGAACCACAAAATCGATTAAATCTATGAAAAAAAATATAGAATTCCTACACAGAAATTGATTCCTACAATGCAAACCTAAATCCAATTTAAGTTTTTTTATAAAACACCTACTACTGTCCTTGCTAGCAGAGCTCATGTCTTATTCCTTTCTTTGGCACCCCTGTATCTTCCATCTCTCCCACTCCTGGCCGCTCACCTGCATCCATCTCTGTCGCACATCGTCATAAAACATGGCGGATGCTGTAGTCAACGGGTGTCGGAACTTCGGGAGGGGTTGGTTTCAGAGGGTGAGTTCGTGTAGGAATTTTGAGTGAAATCACGTGAACTCGATCGGGTATTAGGAATGGAGCGAAGCTATATTTTCCTGCAAAATTTTAGCAATAGTGCTATTTAGTATTAATTATAATTTAATTTTCATTCATTATTGTACGTACCTAGTTGAAACTATATATTAAACAATTTGACTACTAAATATTTAGGAAAAAATATGTACCTCTGTAGTGCAGTGGCTAGGGCCGGTTGATACGCAGAGGGTTGCGAGTTTGATACCCGCCGCGAGACAATGTTACATACATTGTCTCGCGGCGGGTATCAAACTCGCAATGTCAAATGTCTATGTATACAATGTATGTATTTACAAAAAAAGCACAAGCACAAACTGCTAGTAAGTAGTAAGTATGATAATTGCTTGCGGTTTCCGCAACGTAGTAGGTAGTAGGTAGGAAAATACTCATAACAGTTTAGATACGGTAGTATAAATACCTACCAAGTATACCTACTAAGTAAGTAGGTTACCTACCTTCCCGTTAATTATACAAATATGGTATATCTACCATAGGTATCTATTTATTACCTTCTTCAGACGTAAGTACGCTACCTCTATAATTATTACATTGATAGGGTGTGCTAAGTATATTGCAGGTAGTAAACAGCTAGTGAACTCCCAAGTTCCATTACCGTCCATTCCCCCGGCAGTAACCCGCACAGCAGCCGTGTAATTACTCCGCTGAAACTAATCGTAAAATTCCTGGTACTAATCACGGGTTATAGAGTTCTCTCGGAAAGCTTCGCTAGAGCGAGTTTCGCGTGCTTTTGAAACTTTCGATTGTGAAACGATACAATTGTATAAAAAAATCGGGTTGCACTCCGGGAGTGCCGACAGAAATGAAAACTTATTAGGCGCGTTAGAGTTTAGTAATAAATCACTTCAAAATCAGTAATTATGGCGACCGCTAATCAAATACTGAACGAACACAGATGATGCAATATTTTTTGTTCAGAATATAGATAATATATCAAAGAACCTAACTCAGTAAACTTCTCCATACAAAAGTAGACTGTAAACATGTGAAATAAGGTTTATAATCAAATGGGGCGAGCGCGGCAGCCGGCTGCGTCTCACTCAGACGGTGCAGTACCGGTCAGGTAATGGTGTCGCGAATACAGAGGTTTTACCTCATCTAAAAATATGCATACCGCGCTAAAAGAAGTTTTCACTTCAAAAAACATTTTAATTTTGGCTCCTACCGGCTCAGACTATATAAATTTTAAGACGGAGCGCCGCGAACAACTAACGTCAAAAGCATGCTTATCTGTGTAAATACAGGTACCCACGCACACACACATGTACACATACAATGATCTTTGCTCTTAGTCACAAACTACTAGGATGCTAACGCATAACTGATTGAAATAATGCAAAATCCTATGTGAAATAAAAATATTAATAATATAAATTGTATTTCTTACCATTTGCAGTTGGGTATTTCTGTGAGTTCACTATGAGATGTCGAAGGCACATTAAGGTTGCAATATGGTGAGATCCTAGCGACTAAGCATTTATTTTTGAAATAAAACATTATATAAAGTAGAATAATTAATGAACATGAGAATCATGTCTGTGAGAATTATCTAACTAAGTATCTACAGACTAATAACATAGCTTTGGGCTTATGTTCAGTTTGATACGGATACTTATCAGATTCAGTTTTGGAGCATTTATTTACTACTTCTGCTTTGGAGTAGGTCTGATCCACATTTTGTAGTTTGATGGTGTAATTATGACCACACTCATTACCATCTGGAATAAAAATAAACATAATAAAAGCACACAATCATGACATGATAAAATAATAATATAAGTTAAGTAGGTACAACAAGTGCTTATTGGTTTGACTAGTGATTATAGCAAACGTATCAGACATTTCGTCGGATAGGCATCGATGCGAAGGCGTGCTCTAACGCGCGTTGAAGTGAGAAATCTATTCTAAAAATGCTTGTTACATACTGCTTGCTATGATATTGGAATCACAGGACTTGAAGTCTTTCGGACTTTCGTTTTCAAAAGCGTATAAACTGATATTTTGTTTACTAGCACAGCTCACAACTTGCACTTGCACAGCACTTGTACAATATTGCGAGATCAAATTACAGTTTCAGGAATTGAGTGGATAAGTTCTTTTTTTTTTATTCTTTATTGTACACAAAAAAAAACACAATCTAAACTTAATAAATCTAAACCATCTAAACTAATAAGTTACGGAATTTAAGCAACAGAAAACTTCACTAGCTCAACTTTGTAACTGAAACGGCGGTTGTTTGTTAGTTTGGTTGGTTTGCTAGCTTATTTTGTTTTGTTTGGATTGATTTGATGTTAATAGGAAAATAAAAAACAGACATGGAGGATTCGGACAGGTATGAAAGAAGGGGGAGGGAACTGTTATGATAGCGGCACTAAAACTATTAATTGGACAAGATTTTTAGTTCAGAAATTGTCGATCATGCTATTAGTACTTGCCATGTCGTGATCTAGTTCCTAAACATCTGACAAAAAAAACGTTATGCCTTCGAGTATGGTGCAAATGAGTATGAAAATGGCAGCAAAACTAATTAAAATATGTCACGGATATTTTTTAGGTTATTAGCAGGGTTATGTTAGTTAAAGCTCTTGTAATTAGTTGTGTCATTGCACACCTAATTGCAGTAGTGCTTAATACGAGTATAATTATTGCTTTGTTTATGAATCAAATTCTGACAGACAGACAGATAGACCCATTAGGAATTTACCCAATTATAAGGAAACATTTTAACAGCAACCATTCGACATTCACACATACATAAAATGTGGCTTCACTTTGGTTAATCGCGGTGCTCTGTCCTTATATTCATTTATGTATATTTGGTCTGAGATGGTAGGAACCAGAATCAAAATGTTATTTATTTAATAGAATCATAAGGACCATTTTGAATCATCCCTACCTAGAAATTTACTAGTTGAATGTAGGTACCGGTTCGACCGAAAGTCGTCTGGTCTTATTGCTGATTTTTTACAGTTTGTTATGGATGCCGAGTCGAGTTGGAGCACAACTAATTTTGTTGGTTTATTTATACCAACCATGCTATACGTACCAAGTATATGAGATATTTAAAAAATGTTTATTCAGAACAAAGTATAGTAAGGAACAAAAATTACAAGTAAAACAATAAACCTACACAAGTTATGACAAGGTTGAAACCCACGACTTTATGATAGAAAGGCAAGAATGCTACCACTACACCACCAGTGCAGAACAGTGCAGTAAGATTACAAAAAGGTGGTCTAGACAAATACCTACCTCTCGCTTAGTTTTCCATTACGCTCCCGTCACTAAAATTGTCCACAATTGGAATCAAACCGCTGAACCATAGCTTTTGATGTTGTATTCAGCTAATTCAATTTCATTTGTCATTTACAAACAAATGTTTTCATTTGTTTGGCGAAAGATATAATAAAATACTTCATTGTTAATGCTGTGTCTCATAATAATTTAAATTTTGCCAGTGTCAAGTGTTTATATATTGTTTATACTTAGTATTATATCATAAAGTCGTATCTTGTCGTTCGTCATTAGTTATTTTGTATAAAATGGTGGCATTTATATAAAATAGCTATACGGGTTATTTTTGCTCGAATCACAAAGAAACATAAAACTTTTATTCTAATTATTCACGTCGAGTCAATAACTCTAACCTTATATAAATAAAAACACCAAACGTAGGTACTAATAAAACCGGAAATAACTCGAAAAAAATATAAATATAGGTACATATGAGCGCAATGTTTGCTTCACAAGATGGCCAAAAACAATCATTAACCGAGTAGGTTTTGGGCACCTATACCTACGGAAAGAACAATATTAAACAATTGTACGAAAAGACAGTCACGCTCCAGGAAAATGACTTAGGTTTAGGTATCACAGGCCGTAGGAGTGAACTCCAATGGAAAGTGGATCTTGTCCAGGTCCAATTCAAAATGATCACTCATTTGATATTCATCCCCAAAGCAAACAACTGACCAAAGTAATTCCTTATTTAGATGAGGTAAGTTTACCAAAATTAACATGGGTCCTCCCTCACCCTTGCGCCTCTGCCCATAAAGGACCTCTGATGTAATTAAACAAGGGGAACGTACCGGAGGGTCATCCAGCATATCTAATGCGGGCTGTAGCCAGAAAATCACGATTTTCTTATCAATAGTAAGGCAGTACTAGTGCAGTACTAGAAACCAAAACAATCTATGTATGTACGTACATAAGGATATCTTTGTTCACAAGTCAAATATAAATAGACGAGTATTATCTAGAAGGTAGGTAGGACTCCTACCTAAATTGACTCCTAGAATAAGTAGGAGATTCTGATTCTTTCACAACACAGATTAGAGATAACTTTTTATACACCAAGAAGACCCAGCACCTCATCCATTGAACGATTTGTATGGAAGTTAGGTTGGTACTTAAATAATGCCAAATCTTGGGAGTTTGAGATAATTCATTGCGGAGCTTTTGTAAAAATATTCAATTTAACTATTTTATTAATTTTTTTATTTTCTTACTGTACCTACTTTGTTCTGAATAAACAAATTAATAATAGCTCAGCGTATTAGCATTACCATTCAGCGTGGCAATGCCGCCAGAATCTTGGGAACGCTGCCCTCTGGCAGTGATCTGGATCAGTTGAGTTGATCATTTTAAACGGTCCTTAGATAGCTCTACTGTTTCACATGCATTTTACCTATATTATTGTATAGGTATTCTGTACATATATGTAAGTAATTAAAACTAAATTTTAACTAAGTTGACTATGCATATTATTTCAACAGTAAATATCTTTGAAATTTATGATATTTTTAAACCATTTAAAAACTTAATTTAAATACAGCGCCATCTACAAAATACCATTTAAACTATGTTATAAACGTATCAGGCGACGCCAATAACTTGCTTAACTGCCTAACGCTCTTGTTCGTGTAGCGGCATCTAGTGAATAATCAAGTAACTTTTTTGTTAAGTAAGCTTTCAAAGCTACGCGCCGTTTTTTGTTTATTTGCGAGGGCGCTTTTGTATACTTTATAAAATTTAAATAGGTAGGGTGAGTGAAATAATAGCCGTTATCCATACTTCCATAATATACCTATATAATAAATTCGAAAAAGTGTTTCTCGTTTTGTTACATTTTGCGGCTAAACGGCTTAACGGATCATGTTAAATTTAGTACGGAGGTACCTATGTTTGGGTTGTATCTTGGGGACGGACATAGGGCATTATGTAGGTACCAAAAGTGTGGAGACTAGGGTAGCAGCTTAGAGAGAAAGTTAGTCAAATAATACTTAGGTACTTATTTAAATAATTCAATATGTAATTGACGTTTTAGTGTCTAAGTAAGTAGGTAGGTAAGTACGTCTACACATTTTGCACTGAAACATCTAGAGGCGCGGTACAGGAATAAGGCAGACTCATGGCGTGAGTGACGCGTTGGTGACGCCGCTAGTGACTTGTCGACTAAATTAAATCCGCCTCAGCTCGAGACACACCAGACGACCCGCGACGCCGACGGGTCATATTTTTATTTGACATAATGAGCCATAGTAGGTCACAGAATTATCTACGAGTAATTAGGTAGGTAGATAGGTACCCATCGAGACATCGTTCCGTGTTACCTAAGCAGATACTCGTACCTAGAGTGGATTATTACTTATTTACTTTTATAGAACATGGAAACATCTATTTAATTATATCATAATAATAATAATACCTATGCAACAGTTAATTTTTCTATGAGGAATAAAACGGCCCAATCTGATTTTCATAGAGAAATCAACAGATGGGCGCTACTATTGGACGGTTTTATTTTATAGGAATTTCGCATCAGTAAATACATCTTAGAACATCCATAGTATTGACGACCTGTGTGGCGCAATGGGCTAAGGTCCAGCTGAGACGCAGAAGGTTGCAGGTTCGATTCCCGCCGCGGGATAAATGTTTATATGATCTGCAAGTATTTGTCTCGGGTCTGAGTGTTTCTATGTATAATATGTATGTATTCAAAAACACGTTTAAAGTCTAGTATATTAGTCATGTGGTAGGTACCCATAACACAAGCTCTGCTTACTTTGGGCTCCTTTGGGGCCAGATGATGCTGTGTGAAATGTCCGAAATTATTTATTTCTTTATGTTAATCTTATTATTACTAATATATTATTACTAATATGTATCACAACATTATTAAAATCTTGAGGGAGGGAGCTATTTTGACATGTAAATTAGGAAATAATAAGAAGGGAAAAAATGTGCCTGGGTGGATTAAACATGTTAGTGCGGCACACAAAGAGGCTAGACTCAAATTAAATTTATGTTTTTTTATGGAAAGCCAAAAAATGGGGTAGTATTTGATGATTATGTGTAAGAGTCGCAAGGTATTTAAGGCAAAATTGAAGTGGTGTCCAAATAACCAGGAGCAAATAAAAATGTACATAATTGCTAGCCATAAAGAGGGTAAAAATTTCCCTAAGGTTTGCAAAAATATTAAAAAATTTGACACTAAACCAGGCCTCCCTGCGAGCGTAGGAGCTATCTCTGAACCTGTACAGATAGCAAATTTATTCAAAGATCAATTCAATGTAAGGTCCCCCTTAGGGCAATCAGCTGCGCCGCAGATGATTGACGCTGAGACCGACCATAGTTCCGATGCCATAGTAAGAGTTACTACTAAAGAAGTGAGAACAGTCATTCAAACTATGAGTACGGGTAAATCACCGGGACATGACGATTTTGGTATCGAGCATCTGCGGTATGCGGGGGTGCACCTGCCTAGAGTACTGGCTTTGTTTTACTCCCTATGTATTAACCACACGTACTTGCCACTCGACTGTATGAAAACTATTGTCGTGCCAATAGTCAAAAACAGAACAGGGGACGGAGCAGATATAAATAATTACAGGCCAATATCTCTCGCTACTATAGTTGCCAAAGTGCTGGACCGAATTCTGAATAAACACCTGGACCGACACATTCAACTGCATGATGGACAGTTTGGGTTTAGGCCTGGATGGTCCACTGAGAGTGCAATACTTAGCCTCAAGTACACGGTTCAGTACTATGTGGATAGAAGGACGCCGGTCTATGCATGCTTCTTCGATCTGTCAAAGGCTTTTGATACGGTGTGTTACGACATACTATGGCAAAAGCTTCGTGATACAAAACTACCAGGGGAACTTTGTTCTGTTTTTGAGTATTGGTACTCGCATCAAATCAACCATGTCAAATGGGCTGGTGCTCTGTCTGATGCGTATGGGATGGAGTGTGGGGTGAGGCGGGGGGGGGTGACATCATCGAAGTTGTTTAACCTCTACGTTGATAACCTGATAGATGTCCTCAGCAGTTTGCCAGTCGGTTGCTCTATTGACGGTATTAGTATACTGCAGTATAATGCCAAGAAATGCGAGTTCATGGTTTTTGGACCAGGTGGTAAGAGTCCGGACTAAGTACTGCTGTTGACAACCATCAATAACTGTTGACAACCATCAATAAACATCCGGACACCGCTACCTAGATTTCATAAGTATAATAAATAGCGTACACTTCAATAGGCATCTATACCATACTTAAAAGTAATATTTAAACTTAGAAACCACCTACTTAAATAAATGTACAACCTACATAGAAATACCTAGCATACCATACACCTATTTACCTAGAAATAACAATTGTATATAGGAATTATCTAGTACTTACTTAGTTTATCATAAGAACTTGTCTATGTACCTACCTTTATTGAATGTCGTACCTAATTATACTAATAAAACGCTTTTCGCGCCACCACTTCGTTGCACTATGCGATCGTTCTATAAATATTCGCGCATTTCCACGCAACCGTCACTCACCGAAGCGACGTCGCACAGTGCACACGAATCTGGACATCTGAAGAAAGAAGTAGTGTTTTACTGAAACCTCCTTGAAGACCACCCTGAGTAGGCTGGGCGAAGTAGGAACAAAGAAGACCCGGAACAGGCAGGCTAGAAGGATTCCTATCTACCTAGGTAGGCTAGGTAGGAGGCATCGGATCATCGAGGAAGAATTCTACGCAGCTTGTGGCGGTCTCAACCTAATCCGCCACAGTAAATGGTCCTTCGAGCCGGATTTTCAAGAAGGATATCACCGGAACCAGTACTTCGTGTGCCCCACCAGCCAATGCACTTTTGTTGGCACACCCCCAGTGAACGCATCTTGGTTCGAGTAGTACGGAGACTACTGGAACACCGCTGCTGGAGGAGCCGGGTGTTGTTGGACGTGGAGACGCGCATCAACGTCGCACAGGTCGTGCCAGGCCGTCACCGTGAAGTGCAACCGTCTACTGGCAGGGGCCAGCAGACACTGCTGCGGAGAAGGAGCTCAGCCGATTTGAGGGAGTCGGGTGGCGCTGTCGTGCAGGAAGCCGTCCCTGTGAAGTGCAACCATCCACTGACGTGGGTCAGTGGGTACCTGCTGCGGGGAAGGAGCTCGGCCGACAGAATCACACAGAAGAGGAGCAGCCATAGACGTCGTGCAGGAAGCCGTCCCTGTGAAGTGCAACCATCTACTGACGTGGGTCAGTGGGTACCTGCTGCGGGGAAGGAGCTCGGCCGACAGAACATCCCAGAAGAGGAGCAGCCCCAGAAGAGGAGCAGCCCCAGAAGAAGAACATCCCAGAAGAGGAGCAGCCACAGAACATCACAGAAGAGGCGGAGCTCCCTGAAGAGAAATACGACAAACGGTCTTGTTTCTTACACGATTATATCGTGGCCACACTACCGCCCCCTAACGGTGTCAACACGGGGTAGTGCTTGGTTTAACGCCGTAAAGGCGGAGTAGCGAAACGGACAACGCTACCGGTAATTTGCCTTTTTCAAGGCTCTGCATTACCGAACAGTCCGACCGGCGTCGATACGGTGCGTGCGGACTAACTGACCTCCTGGAAGGCACGTCGGACGGTGCGAACTTTCCCCCCGCACCCGAGCACTTTAGTCGCGCATAACACCCTCTGTCGGGCGGTTCCCACCTTTCCTATCCTGCACGATCCATCGCTGCTAGTTGTGCCTTTCGAGGCCCTCAAGTGGTACTGTTAGGGTAGTAGGGACCGTAGGGCCTGCAATCAAGTCCCCACTCAGAAGAGGATGAGTCAACGCAAGACAAGAAGCCAGACCAAGACGCAAGCGGAATCTGAAGAATCTGAAAGGACGACATCTTCAAATACATCGGAATATACCACAAGTACGGAAACTAGTACAATGAGCACAAAGACAAGAAGGGGCAGACACCCCAAGGATAAGCCGGAGGGTACGTTGGTAAATCGTAGTACGGATGGATCACGACACTCTATGAGTTCAAGCAAGAAGAGAGCGGAACTTCAAGCAAAACTGGAATTTCAACAAAAGGAGAAGGAACGGTTAGAAGTCGAAGCCGCCCTAGCAAAAACGAAGCTGGAACTAGTACAGCTAGATGATCAAGACAATGACACTTCAGATTTAAGCGAAATCGACAACGAAGATGTAGTCACCGACTGGGTAGACGAATCCGTCAAGCAAACCAACAACAAACAAAGAAAAAACAAGAAAAACGGCATCAACGATCTCGCCTCCGCAATCATGGAAGCGATCAAAAGCACAAAACCACCAAAAACACCACCAAAATACATCAACGAACTTCACTTCTTCGACGGAAATCCCCGAGAATGGATTTCTTTCCGCGCTACTTACATGGATACCGCAACATACTTTTCCGATATAGAGAACGTAGCTAGGCTAAGAAGAGCCATAAAAGGACAAGCTAGAGACTCTGTGAAATCACTTATGTACACAAGCCAAAATCCTGAGGAAATTTTACAAGCTTTAGAACGACGTTTTGGAAGACCAACGTTCCTGATAAAAAGCGAAATCGCCACCTTAGAGAAATTACCATCTATGGGCAATGATATCAAAGGAATCGGACCATTCGCGAGCGCCGTGGCGAACAGCGTAAACACGATCAAACAAATGAACAAAATTGAATATTTATATTCCCACGACATATCTGAGAAAATAATAGACAAAATGAACATGATAATTAGATTCAGATGGCACGAATATAGATCATCGCACGAAAGTGATCCGATATTGCTATCCCTCTCCAGATTCCTTAACACCATCGCGGATCAATTTGAAATATTCGAAGACGACAGTAAACCTCGCATCAAAAAAGAACCTTTTAAAACCAGACCGCCACCTCGCAAAGTCAACACAACACGTTACGATTCAGATACGGAAGATGAAGAAAGCGACTTCCAATCGGATTCAGAGTACGAAGAGGAAAGAAAGATAGTCTTCGCAGCCATGAACTTGCGATGTCCTCTATGTAAAAAAGAACATGAACTCCAGAAATGCAACCAATTTGAGGCACAATCTGTTAAAGAACGCTGGGAAACCGTTAAAACAACCAAAGCCTGCTTCAAGTGTCTTAAGACCAGTCATCGTAGCATCAACTGCAAAGCGAAACCTTGCAACAAAGAAGGATGTATGAGACGCCATCATACACTACTACACAGTGACCCGGTTCCGCAGACAGAACAACCTGAAACTAAAAGCGGCAATCAAATAGTATCAGTCAATCACATTGGCACAACACGAGCCTACCTAAAGATATTACCAGTGGAACTATCAGGTCCAAATGGAACCATAACAGTCGGAGCGTTACTCGACGAGGGATCCACAGTAACATTATTACTAGACGAAACTGCGGAAAAAATTGGTGCAAACGGACCAACGAAAGAAATCACGATAGAGGGCGTCACCGGCCACCTAATGAAAGCCGAGAAATCTAAGAAAGTTAACTTACGCATTAAAGGATTACTAGAAAGAGGTTATGAAAACATAACCGCACACACGATCCAAGAACTGAACCTCTCTTCTCAACAAGTAAAAAGCGAAGACATAGAAGATTGTCGTCACCTGACCGAAGTCAGTGACCAACTAACATACAAACGAATTCAACCTTCGTTACTTATCGGACAAGATAACTGGCATTTAATCGTAACACGAGAGCTAAAGACTGGCAGCGCAAACCAACCAGTAGCATCGCTTACGAAGCTCGGATGGATACTTCACGGATTTAAAACGGACGCCGTGAAACCAGTTATGTTTTCCAACCACATCACCTGCAAGCCACAAGATAGCATCGAAGCCTTAATAAAGAGCCACTTCGACTTAGACTCGATCGGCATATCCCGAAGAAAACCTGCCAACGATCCCGAGGAAAGAGCCCTAGCTATTTTAAAAAACACTACGAAGCGCCTACCGGAGGGCCGATTCGAATGCGGGTTACTATGGAAAACCGATAACGATACAATGCCGCCAAACCGAGATAGTGCTATAAAACGACTGTCGAGTATAGAAAAAAGAATGAAAAAAGACGAGACATTCAAAATAAAATATACGGAACAAATACAAAACTTGTTACGAAACGGCTACGCAGAGAAAGCATTAGCCGAACCAACTTCTTTGCGAACATGGTACTTACCCCACTTCGCCGTCGTACACCCACAAAAAGGGAAAATGAGATTAGTCTTCGATGCTGCTGAACGAACCGAAGGAAAAAGTTTAAATGACGCGCTACTTACTGGACCCGACTTACTACAATCGCTATTCGGCGTCCTCATAAGATTCCGACAAGGCCCAATCGCTGTAGCCGCCGATATAAAAGAAATGTTCCTTAGGATTCAAATAACAGAAGAAGACAGAGACAGCCTACGATTTCTATGGAGAGAGAAAGACGGCGAACAACCGCAAGAATATCGCATGACGTCACTAATATTTGGTGCAGCTTCTTCACCATGTTCAGCTATCTACGCAAAGAACGCAAACGCAAACGATTTCATCGAAAAATACCCTGAGGCAGTATTTGCAATAGAAAAGTGCCATTACATGGATGACTATTTACAGAGCTTCGCAACAAAAGAGCAAGCCAGAACAACAGCACAACAAGTAGACATAATTCACAAAACCGGAGGTTTTGAACTAAGAGGTTGGGCTAGCAACGACTCGTATGTAACCGAAAGCTTTCGAGACAAACAGCAAGAACACGTCAACCTAAATAGCACCGAACAAATCGAGAAAACCCTAGGTATGCTGTGGAACGTAAAAAACGACTCACTCAATTATACATTGAACTTGAGAAATACTCCCGAGGATGTAATAAAAGGGATACGCCCACCAACG
This sequence comes from Lampropteryx suffumata, assembly GCA_948098915.1. Classification (NCBI taxonomy): domain Eukaryota; kingdom Metazoa; phylum Arthropoda; class Insecta; order Lepidoptera; family Geometridae; genus Lampropteryx; species Lampropteryx suffumata. The sequence goes on from OX402559.1 coordinate 7,822,727, forward strand.
AAACGCGAAGTCACTAGCGCCGTAATGTCAGTTTTTGACCCACTAGGATTGGCCACGCCCGTCTTAATACAGGGAAAGAAACTCATACAAATGATATGGAAAACCGGTATAGAATGGGATCAAACTATACCCACAGAACTTCACGAAAATTGGATCAAATGGATTGACAGCTTAAATTCATTACAAGCTCTAAATATACCGCGATGTACCGACTCGCACACGGATGGCGAACTGCACACATTCGTAGACGCAAGCGAAAGTGCCTATGCAGCGGCCGTGTACTGGAAAACTTGCGAGAACAGCCAACCAAGTGTTAAGCTTCTAGCGGCGAAAGCTAGGGTAACACCCTTGAAGCCTACTTCAATACCCAGACTAGAGCTTCAGGCAGCACTGTTGGGTTCTAGACTAGCATCCACCATAACAGAGGAAATACAATCGAACATTACAAAAAGGGTTTATTGGTCCGACTCAAGAACGACATTAGCCTGGATAAAATCGGACCCGAGAACTTTCAAAACTTTCGTAGCTCACAGACTGGCCGAAATCGAGGACCTCACAAAAACCACCGAGTGGAGATGGGTTCCCAGCGCCTTAAACGTAGCAGACGACGCTACGAAGTCTATACCGAAAGAATTCAACACAACACATCGTTGGTTTACTGGCCCAGAATTCCTATTGCAAGACGAAGAAAAATGGCCTATTGACACGAGCGATCGCAAGACACCAACCGAGAACACAGAAGAACGAAAATCTGTAACAACCGCTACGACATCGCTTCATCGCGTAGCACCGCCCATTCCAAACCCGCTACGATTCTCGTCTTGGACACGTTTGCTTCGAGCGACGGCACGCTTTCTACAAAGCATCGAAGTCTTCAAAAGTAAATTAAAAAAGGTAAATAGAGTCACTGCAATAAAAAGAACAATAAAAGACTCTACGTGGCGCAAGTACCATAAGAAAAGACACAAAACCAGCAAAGAAGATCTTCCGGCTACGATAACCCCACCAAACCGTACCCTACCACCCTTATCCAATCAAGATCTATCAGATGCTGAATACCTCCTCATAAAACACATTCAAACAGATTGTTTTAAGGACGAGATAAAATGCCTACGTGAAAGTAAACGTATATCAAAAACCTCACGCTTAGGAAAGCTCAATATCGTACTTACCAACGAGGTCATTCACCTGGACACGCGAGTATCATCTGCTACTTACCTTTCCGATACCTACAAAAGTCCAATCGTGCTCGACGGAAAACACTACATTACTAAGTTGCTTATCAGTAAATATCACACGAACTGCAACCATGGCAACCACTACACCGTGATGAACGAACTCCGTCAACGCTACTACATTTTGTCCCTGCGAAACATCGTCAAAATGATATCGAGAAGTTGTCAATGGTGCCGCGTACGCAAAGCCACGCCCCTTTCTCCACCTACGGGAGATTTACCTACGGAAAGGCTACAATACAAACGATACCCATTTACAGGTACAGGAGTGGATTATTTTGGACCTGTTAATATAACCGTTGGTAGAAGACAAGAGAAGCGTTGGATAGCACTTTATACATGTCTCACTACTCGCGCCATCCACTTAGAAATAGCCACGACGTTAAGCGCTGACAGCATGATACTGACGCTACGACGCTTTATAGCGCGCAGAGGAATGCCAAAAATCATTTACAGCGACAATGGAACTAACTTCATCGGAGCGGACAAAGAATTACAAAAGGCAGCCGAAGAAAGAGCAATAGTGTGGAAACGTATACCCGCTGGAGCCCCACACATGGGAGGCGCATGGGAAAGACTCGTGCGCACCGTAAAAACCGCCCTGACGGCTACACTCACATCTCGTCAACCTCGCGAAGAAATTCTACATACCTTATTGTTAGAAGCGGAACATTTGATAAACTCACGCCCACTTACTGATGTTAATCTTGATCCAGATGAACCCGAAAGTTTAACTCCAAATCACTTCTTAATCGGCAGGTCAAACGGTACAACAACCCTTGGAGAGTTCGACGACCGCGACCTTATCGGACCCGCCACTTGGAGAACCGCTCAACGACTGACCGACATGTTTTGGAAACGCTGGCTAACAGAATATTTACCCACCATTGCTCCAAGACCGCTCCATGGGACCAAAGAGTTCACTGACCCAGTTCCAGGTGATATAGTCATCATAGCCGACGCATCACTACCACGAGGAGTATGGCCAAGAGGCGAGGTAATACGTACCTATCCCGGTCCCGATCATAGAATACGTACCGTGGATGTCAGAACTACAGCCGGTGTCCTAAGACGCCCAACGTCAAGACTCGTCCATATAAGTCAACGACCAACAACAGCTGACGTGCTCAGCCCACATCCTCGCACCGGGGGGAGAACTGTTGACAACCATCAATAAACATCCGGACACCGCTACCTAGATTTCATAAGTATAATAAATAGCGTACACTTCAATAGGCATCTATACCATACTTAAAAGTAATATTTAAACTTAGAAACCACCTACTTAAATAAATGTACAACCTACATAGAAATACCTAGCATACCATACACCTATTTACCTAGAAATAACAATTGTATATAGGAATTATCTAGTACTTACTTAGTTTATCATAAGAACTTGTCTATGTACCTACCTTTATTGAATGTCGTACCTAATTATACTAATAAAACGCTTTTCGCGCCACCACTTCGTTGCACTATGCGATCGTTCTATAAATATTCGCGCATTTCCACGCAACCGTCACTCACCGAAGCGACGTCGCACAGTGCACACGAATCTGGACATCTGAAGAAAGAAGTAGTGTTTTACTGAAACCTCCTTGAAGACCACCCTGAGTAGGCTGGGCGAAGTAGGAACAAAGAAGACCCGGAACAGGCAGGCTAGAAGGATTCCTATCTACCTAGGTAGGCTAGGTAGGAGGCATCGGATCATCGAGGAAGAATTCTACGCAGCTTGTGGCGGTCTCAACCTAATCCGCCACAACTGCCTTTTATTTAAAATGGATATTTAGGATAGATATTTAGGACATTTAGTTACGGAAAACCTGAGAGATGAGCCGGATATTGAGATGGAGCGAAGGGCGTTGATGGTGAGAGCTAATATGTTGGTCCGCAAGTTCGCTCGGTGCTCAAAAGAGGTAAAAATAAGTCTATTCATGTCGTTTTGCCAAACATTTTACACGAGCAGCCTGTGGTCCACATACACTCAAAAGTCGGCCAACACCCTTCGCGTTCAATACAATAATGCCTTCAGGATGTTGTTGGGGCTACCGAGGTTCTGCAGCGCATCCGGCATGTTCTTAGAGGCGCGCACGGATGGGTTCGCCGCCTGCATGCGGAAAAAGGCAGCCTCTCTGCTGCGCAGAGTTCGCGGGAGTACCAACACTATCCTGATGGCAATAGCGAACAAGTGCGATGGTTCTCTATTCAGGCACTGTATTGGGGTACTGAATAATTAATAATGTATGTATATAAATATAATTATCTATAATAAAGTGAAGTTGACTGTTGACTAACCTAGCCCTAAGATTTTACTAACCCATTATGGATCTAGCTATCTGAATGAATAAATGAATTATTATTATTATTATAATAGAAATAAGATAAAAATAACCCTAAAATTTATGTATCTAGGTACCTCTTAAACATTTGTCATTATTATTGAAGTGAAAACTTCTTTTAGGATTAGGATTCGCGACACCGTTACCGGCTGCCGCGCTCGCTCCATTTGATTATAAACCTTAATTCACATGTTTACATTCTACTTTTGTATGGAGAAGTTTACTGAATTAGGTTCTTTGATATAGACGCAGCCAGCTGCCGCGCTCGCCCCATTTGATTATAAACCTTAATTCACATGTTTACAGTCTACTTTTGTATGGAGAAGTTTACTGAGTTTGGTTCTTTGATATAGACGCAGCCGGCCGCCGCGCTCGCCCCATTTGATTATAAACCTTAATTCACATGTTTACAGTCTACTTTTTTATGGAGAAGTTTACTGAGTTAGGTTCTTTGATATATTATCTACATTCTGGACAAAAAATATTGCATCATCTGTGTTCGTTCAGTATTTGATTGGCAGTCGCCATAATTACTGATTTTGAAGTGATTTATTACTAAACTCTAACGCGCCAAAATAAGTTTTCACTTTTGTCGGCACTCCCGGAGTGCAACCCGATTTTTTTTACTATCCATATCATTTTACTATATATACAATTGTAATACAATTGTAATTGTAAAGCCCACTACATACGTAGTGGGCTCGAATATTGCAGCTCCGTATGGAACCCACAGTATGTCACATATGACCATGCTATGGAATAATTGCAAAGAAAATTTGTGAAACATCTGCATTTCCGTGATAGGTCAACTTTCGAAAACTACGACGTATCATGTCGTGAGTACGGACTCATATCACTACATGACAGAAGAACTGTGCAAGATATGTCATTGCTGCACGACGCATGTACTGGCAATCTGGATAATTTGTATTTAACATCTAAAATCTTAAATCTGAGAGCTCCGAATACTCGCACCAGACACACCCAATGGAGAAAACAAAAGGGTCAAAATGTTACACTAAAATATACGTGTAGATAGACTACGTATGTTATATTAGTTTTTATTTCATGTGAATACATGCAGTATTACCGAAGTTATGACTGCTAGTAAGTTTAGACACTTTTTACATTTTCGAGATTTCGCGCGCTCCCTGCGTGACGTCACGGCTGCGGTCATGAATGTTCGAGACATACCTATTATGTTGCGGAGTTATTTTAAAATTATGATATCTCCTAAGATGTTGATTGAAATCAAGTGATGTCAAGGACAATTTTGTTAACAATGAAATGCTTGTGATTAATAACATATTTATTTGGATGAGGATTAATAAAATGTTGATAAAACTCCTTCGCAAATAATGCATTAATTTCGAACAAATTTGATTACCATATATAAAAGGTTATAGTGAGTCAATCTTAAAAGATTTTTTTAGAACTTTTAAAGAGGAATAATTCCATCATACATCATTATGACGTATCGTTACCAAACAAAACAATGTCCAAAAGAATCTCCGTCTGTTCGTCTGTATGTTTGTTTGTTACCTTTTCACGGTTAAACTAATTGAAATTTGGTATGTAAGTAGATTGTATCTTGAGGACGAACAAATGCTACTTTTTTATGTACCACGCGTACCACGCGTGCGATGCCGCGGGCAGAAGCAAGTTTAATAAAACAAGTCTAACTAAGTAAGTATTCGTAGGCACGGGTAGGTACCCAAACTGGGTCACTTTTGACAATATTTATTTGCATCATAAAACTTTTCAACAATGACCGTGATTATCGTAAGTCGTAAAGCCTTTAAAGGGTTGAATGAACCTTTGTTACACAGGAAGAATAGGAATGGTAAACAGGGATGTATTCACCTTTTTCTTGGACTAGATTTTTCGTTGCATTTGTTTTAGTATTAAAAATACTTTAGATAGGTATCGCTTTACCTATTTCCTAAATCCAATACATCAAAGTAGGTAAGTACTTAAATACGAAGGTACCTACTTCTGGTTGTTATGCCATGCCGCAGATCTATGGGAGGCCTATTAGGTAAATCCTTACGATGCCACAGAGGACATTCTACACACCATAATATAATTATTTGATAATACCATAATATACACATGACATTACTATGTCTTTTTATAGATTTTTATAGGTATATAAAAATCTCGCGTCACGATGTTGTACAGGATAAACCCCGGAACAACTTAACCATTATTTATTAAATTTGGCTTACTGAGTGTAGTTTGGGCAAACTTAAAAGATAAGATAGTTTCTATCTCGATAATTTGACCTCAATATTTTTTATTGCAAATATAATGTTCTCCTACACTAAGTTCCATAAGTTTCTAACAGATGGCAGTGTAAGTTAATTTCGACAGAACTACTGAGTCACAGCAACGCGTGGCCGGGTCACTTTCATATCAGCCTTAAGAATTCCACTGCTGGACATGTCGTCAGTCTGCCCATTGCCACTTCAACTTGCAAAATTTTGAGCGCTACGTCGGCGACTTTGGTTCTTCTACGGATTTCCTCGTTGCGGATTTTATCACGTAGTGAAACACCCAACATAGCTCTCTCCATTGCACGTTGCGCGACCCTGAGCTTGTGTATAAGGCCACTAGTCAGCGACCAAGTTTCAGTTCCATATGTCATCACTGGCAACACGCACTGATTGTAGACTTTCGTCTTGAGGCTCTGCGATATCTGTGACGAGAAGATGTGCCTTAATTTCCCGAACGCTGCCCATCCGAGTTGGATTCGTCGGCTGACCTCTTTGTCGAAGTTGGACTTGCCTAATCGTCAGACCCATATATACATAATGGTCTACAACTTCGATTATATCGCTCCCAACATGTACCGGTACGGGTGCAACATTCGCATTTGACATGATTTTTGTCTTGCTCATGTTCATTTTAAGACCCACCTGTTGGGAGACGATATTGAGGTCACTGAGCATTTTGTCTAGGTCTTCCAGCGATTCTGCCACGAGGACTATATCGTCGGCAAATCGAAGGTGAGTGAGGCGTTCGCCATTGATGTTGATACCATGTATATGCCAGTACAAGAGCTTGAAAACATCCTCCAATGCAGAGGTGAAATGTTTCGGAGAAATAACATCTCCCTGTCTCACCCGAAACACGGCTTGTTCGGGAGGCTGGAAGTTGTCAAACCTACGAGCGAGACGATTTGTAACTACTCTCGAAAACAGCTTATAGACATGGCTCAACAGCGAGATGGGCCTGTAATTCTTTAAGAGGGTGTTATCCCCTTTCTTAAAGAACAGTAACACCACGCTCCTGTTCCACGCCTCTGGCGTAGTTTTCTCGAAGATGACGGAGTTGAACAGCTTCTGGAGGACCTTAAGTACCGGTGATCTACCCGCTCTCAGAAGCTCTGTCGTTATTCCGTCTTCCCCCGGTGCCTTGTTGTTTTTAAGCTGCTCGAGTGCAGTTCAGATCTCGTATAGGCTGACGTCCGGAATGTCTTCAGTGTAGTGTCGGGTTAGGCGGGCTCTTGCATCGCTAGTCGTGCTTGTAGCAGGACTTTGCGATGAGGTGTACAGTTGTCCATAGAACTTCTCGAGCTCTCGTAAAATTTCTGGCTTCGAGGAAACGACACTGCCACTGTCGGTCTTCAGCTTCGTCAACATGCTTTGCCCAATAGACAGATCTCTCGCGAACACCTTGGAACCTTGATTGCATTCTATCGCGTTCTTTTTAGTATAAGTATTAAAGAGACGCAAATCGCGTCGCATAGACTTAGAGATCTGTTTATTGAGCGTGTTGTATTTCGACATGTCCACTAAAGACTGCAGTTTCATTTCGCTACGTTCTGCCATGAGTTTTAAGGTGTGCTCAGAGAGTTTTCTGAGAGTTTTAGGTTCTTTGTTCTAGGATCTTAGGTTCATTATAATAAATAAATAAATAAATAAATAAATAAATAAATAAATAAATAAATAAATAAATAAATAAATAAATAAATAAATAAATAAATAAATAAATAAATAAATAAATAAATAAATAAATAAATAAATAAATAAATAAATAAATAAATAAATAAATAAATAAATAAATAAATAAATAAATAAATAAATAAATAAATAAATAAATAAATAAATAAATAAATAAATAAATAAATAAATAAATAAATAAATAAATAAATAAATAAATAAATAAATAAATAAATAAATAAATTAATAAATTAATAAATGAATAAATAAATAAATTAATAAATTAATAAATAAATAAATAAATAAATAAATAAATTAATAAATCAATCAATCAATCAATCAATCAATCAATCAATCAATCAATCAATCAACCAATCAATAAATCAATAAATTAATCAATAAATAAATAAATAAATAAATAAATCAATCAATCAATCAATCAATCAACCAATCAATAAATCAATAAATTAATCAATAAATAAATCAATAAATCAATAAATAAATCAATAAATAAATAAATCAATAATAAATTAATAAATAGCCAGAGCTTAAATCACGAACGAAGTCACTTAAAAACACTTTACCTATAAATTTTCTAAACTGACGTGCTATTGACATGTTTTAGCTCCGTTATAATAGTTGGGGAAAAAGTTTCTTCGCTTTTTTTAAGAAAATTCAAAACATTTTTTAATATACTTTATTGACATATAACTAAAGTATGTAGGTACCATTTTGTTCGATAACTTTTTGCCATCTTGTAGGTAGGGACATGATCCCATTGCTATAGAAATTTTGGGACTTCTGATCAAAATACCGCGACAATTGGTTTTGGCAGTCCTCTCGTGATGTTAACCTGACACTGCCTAAAGAATTCTGAAGAGACCGAAACAGGTGGAAATCTGAAGGTGCAAGGTCAGGACTATACGGCGGATGCATTAACACCTCCCAGCCAAACTCTTAATTTTTGCTGAGTGGCTATTTCGCATTATAGTATGTATGAACTTGTAATAAAATCTCGTTGGCTATACCATTTGTATCTGGCTGGTTTTGGTATCATTAAAAGTTTAAATTTTAAAGAACATAATTCCAAATTAAAATTAAGAAAATGTGTGATTTTTATTTGTTTTTCGTACTGTCAAGATGAGTGAATCTAATGAAGAAATTCGATACATTTTAAAATTTTACTACAAAAAAGGTAAAAATGCAGCGCAAGCCTCGAAAAAATTTGCAATGTTTATGGACCTAGTGCAGTGTCTGTGAGAGTAGCACAAATTTGGTTTAAGCGTTTTCAATCCGGAAATTTTGATATCAAAGATGCACGTCGCTCTGGTCGCACTATTACGGATAATAAAGATGCCATTTTTGAAAAAGTGGAGCAAGATCGGTATATCAGTAGTTACGACGTAGCTGAAGAACTGGGAATCGACCACAAAACAGTTTTGGCGCATTTGAAAAAAACTGGGTACACAAAAAAGCTCGATATTTGGGTACCTCGCGAGGTCACTGAAAGAAACCTAATGAACCGTGTACTCATTTCTGATTCTTTATTACGACGTAATGAAACCGAACCATTTTTGTAGAAGCTGATAACTGGTGATGAAAAGTGGATCACGTACGACAAGAACGTGCGAAAAAGGTCGTGGTCAAAGGCCGGTCAGGCTTCACAGACTGTGGCGAAACCCGGGTTAATTCGCAACAAGGTGATGCTGTGTATGTGGTGGGATTGGAAGGGCATTATTCATTATGAGCTGTTACCACCAGGCAGGACCATCGATTCTGAACTCTACTGCGAACAACTGATGAGATTAAAGCAAGAAGTTGAGAGAAAGCGGCCGGAATTAATCAACAGAAGGTGTGTGGTTTTTCATCATGATAACGCTAGACCTCAAACATCTTTAGCCACTCAGCAAAAATTAAGAGAGTTTGGCTAGGAGGTGTTAATGCATCCGCCGTATAGTCCTGACCTTGCACCTTCAGATTTCCACCTGTTTCGGTCTCTTCATAATTCTTTAGACAGTGTCAGGTTAACATCATGAGAGGACTGCCAAAACCACTTGTCGCGGTATTTTGATCAGAAGTCCCAAAATTTCTATAGCAATGGGATCATGTCCCTACCTACAAGATGGCAAAAAGTTATCGAACAAAATGGTACCTATATACTTTAGTTAAATGTAAATAAACTACATATATTAAAAAATGTTTTGAATTTTCTTAAAAAATGCCAAGAAACTTTTTCCCCTACCTATTAGTTTTATTCTGAAATAAACTGCGAAAAATGCTAGCAAAAATCAGAAATCAAATTTATTATATTTTAAAAATTACATTACTGTTGTCTTTGAAAGCAAAAAGAGATCGTACGTATTTTTTGAAATTTTAGCTCACCCGGCGTAACAACAGAATCGCCTAAAGGCACCTAAAGTTTTATCGTACCTTATACAGACTACTTTGTACCACCACCTTGGATGCCTGCTTATATGAATTCAGGTGCAGATTCCTCCTAGGGCAAGTTCAAGAAGAAACAGTAAGAAACTTGTCTTGGTCTTTTTTATATGATCCTTCTATCATAGCTACGAAAATGAAATGGCTGATGCCTCATCCACCCTCATGCATTTTGAAAGTAAATACTAACCACGTTTCTCATAATCACTTTTATTAGCTAATTTAAAGTAACTCGTATGTTCTAGTCAAGTCAAAAAGTCAAAGTCAAAAGATATTTTATTCAATACAATCACAAGGATCACTTTGAAACGTCTCACACACTAGGTGAATTTAGGTGTCAATTCCTCTATACTCAAGGCCGAGAAGAACCGGCAAGAAACTCGTCCGAGTCCTAGCGCTTTTTTGCATGATCCATCTTATAACTACCTTAACTACGAAAAACTAATACAAGAGAGTTTATACATTTCAAATTTGTCCGTAACTGTCTGAGGGCAGAGCGACATGAGGCCATGCATTCTTATCTATCTACCTATTATAATACGCTTTCTTGAAAATGCTATCCATTATGTATGCTTTTACGTATGTACGCTTCTGTTTTTTTTTATCCTAATATCAATGAATAAAGTTAGCAACATTATTTTAATGAAAATTACCTAATAATGAAATTGTGAGTTAGACGGTAAGAGGGAGAAAGGTAAGAGCATCAATAAATATACTTAAAAGCCGCAAGTTTATTTTAATCCTAGATCCATCTCTGCCGTTGGCAGCTTGCATGGGTTTCCGCGAACATATACGTAGGTAAACCCTTCGGTGTGTAATTAAATAGCAAGGTGCCGAAACCGTGACCCACACAATTTACCCTCAGTCGTTTGGGCAGCATCGCAAACTTTGGTCAGTTCAATGATAGGTACTACATCTGCACATGTGTAGTATTCATCTTACACGTCACTAGTACTTTCGAAGCAGTGTTGTCTGGTAGCAGGAGTAGATTATCTGTGATACGACGAGTTTCACTTGTTTCCAGCTGAAGGTAAAGCGACAGTTGGAAGCAAATTTGTTGACTCACAGGGATGCAGATTCCTATTTAAATTCATAAAATAAATTCTATTTAAATAAATTAATTCCTATTAAATTTCTATTGGTAGCAACCAAAATTGCATTTTGGTTATTTACTGATCTATTGAGAAGAAAAACGGTTTTGTTTTCATAAAATAATCAACTGTTGTATGCTACTAACGGATGTTTTTTTTGGGAACCGGGCATAAGTCTCACGCTTTAGAAAACCTATCTAGCTTACCTACTAGACCACAATTAATACCTAGGTAGTGAGGGTACCTACTTAGCTGACAAGACGCGAACTCGATCAGTGTACCTACTGCGCAACAGAAAACATCTAGGTACCTACTTACTAGGTTTTTGTGAGTGAGTGAGTGCAATTTTCCAGCATTAGGTAAGTAGGTAAGTCTTTTTTGATTTTTGTTATGTGCTACGAGTGTCACTGGCACTGAGTTAATATGACCATTGGGAAATCTTCTTATAAACATATAATATCAATTACCGATCTGTACTTCAATTTTCACTTCGAAAAATGTATGTGCACCACCAGTACTCTCAACCGGCCAAGGAAAACATCATGAGGAAACTGGCATGTCGTAGAATCTAAAAAGTTCGAAGACATGTGGCAAGTGCACGAAGAGCCTCTGAGGCACACTTTGATCATTTCACTAGACTAGTTCGAAATAACAAGTGACACGAGAAGAGAAGAGATTTGCTGTGCTATAGACTATAGCTTGTCTGATTTGAATATTTTCTTTTGTTTTGTTCTCATTTGTACCTACTTGGATGGTTTAGGAAAAACCCAAAGGAACAGCTGAAATTCGAAATTCTAAATTATAGAAATTGGCACCAAGACGTTATTGGGGCGGACCTATCATTTCACAACTAAATTATTTTAGGGGATACCTACGCATAAATATTTCCTAGGTAACAAATGATCAAAAATGACCCTGTTCATTTGTTACTTATAAAATATTTATGACGATCTAACAATTTTTTATTGACGATTTTATTAAAACCGTAAGAAATAGGATCACGACTATTTTGTGTCTTTTGTGCTCCTTGTTATATGCTACGAGTGTCACAGTCATTGAATTATCTGCTAATTGGGAAATCACACTAATAGGTATTATATACCTATGCGAAAGTTTGTGAGTGTGTATGTTTGTTACTTCTTCACGTCTAAACGGCTGGAGCGAGTTAGCTGACACCCTGGATTAACACATAGGCTACGTTTTACTGCGGGAAAATATCTTTTTTTTTTGTTTGTTACCGCGGGTAACACCGCGGGGCACAGCTAGTAATTATATATGACGATATTCTTCGTTTGACGTTTTATGTTATACCTACCTAGGTAGGTTACATTAGTTTTTATTATTCAATTTGTTTTTCTCGTGTTAGGTAGGTATTTCGTTTTATTCTTTGATGAAAACAAATAAGCGGTTATTTGTTTCATCAAAGGTTTTATTGGATAAACTTAGCGGAGTTTGAATTAATAAGTTGTGACTTCTTAGAGCATGGTGTTGCCTACACAATTGAATTGTAATTGAAGTTTTTGTGTTTAGTTCGGCTTAATACTTAGGTAATACAAGAAAATGACGGAAATACTTTGTAACGAAGTGAAAACCTTACCTTATTTTTGGTGAAGTGCCGCAAACATTATTGGCATTTACACAATTGGCGGCCATATTGTGCGATCAACGCATACCTCAACTGAACAAGATAAATCATTTGAAAGCGCATGCGCGTTCTACCAAAAAGAAAGCGCGGGGATATCGACGAATGGAGATCGTTCTCTCCAGCCGCCATTGCAATAAAGGCGGGGACGATTGTCAAGGGAGTTAAAAAATTAAATTAATGGATAGCGTTCACTAGAAATGCACCGTATCGAAACGCGCCACCAAACGCTGACACCGAATATTGCGACCGATATCGACGCCTTGGTGGAAAGCACGGGTAGGGCGTCCAACCGAAGTGTCAAAATCCTACAGCAGACGGGTGGCAGTACGTTTCGATGCGATGCGTATCTAGTGGACGCTATCCACATTCTCGGTTCTATCCCAAACTCGTCTACTACCTATTTAAATTAGAGGGAAACCCTGTGATAGAAAAGGTTGTTGATAAGTTTCGTAGATACTAATTATAATATCGGACATTGCACACAGCATCATCAAACCCCAAAGTAAGCAGAGATTGTGCTATGGATTTATATAAAAACTTACATTATATACCTATAATCACCCAAACCAGAGACAAATACCTACTTGCAGTTCCTACAAACACTTGGCCCGCGGAAATCGAACCCGCAACCTTCTGCGTCTCAGACGTGTCTTTCTTGACCCATTGCTGTACACAGAGGTCGTCAATAAAGAAGGCAACAGATTTAAAGAACTCATCAGCTACTTTGTGAATATAATATAATAATATTATAATGAGGAAAGATTTGATTGTATGTTTGTTTGTATTGAATAGGCTCCGAAACTACTGGACTGGTTTGAAAAAATATTGTACCGTTGGAAAGCTACACTATCCCCGGGTGATATAGGCTACTTTTTATCCCGGGAAAATTGGTTTGCCCTGGGAAAAATCTTCAACGCAGGCGAAGCTGCGCGCGGACAGCTAGTGTAAGTAGGTATATAGAAAAAAACCGGTCAACTTGCGCACCGAGGGTTCCGTACAAACCTGTACCTAGGTATATACTTAAGTAAAAGTTCACCCATCACGACAATCGAGTCATACTTGGATGACGTAACTAAAAATTTACGGTTTTCGCAATTTTTCCTTTATCTGTGCGTTAAGACAACTATAAGACTATATGCTTGTACCAAATTTTAAGATTCTGAGTTCACGGGAAGTACCCTGTAGGTTTTGATTCCCTTGCGAGTGTCGAAAATTTGCGGCAAATACGGCTGTATCTTTTGATTGCGTTGACTTAGAAGTTTGATTTTTTCACAGCTTTAAGGGACAGTAGACCTGAGTATTTGATATAAATTTTAGCTTGATACCTTCACGCATTCCTGAGAAAAAGGGTCTTGACAGACAGACGGACGGACGGACGGACAACAAAGTGATCCTATTTTTTTCCTTTCGAGGTACCTACGGAACCCTAATAAAATAAAAATAAATGAGAAACTGACGGCTTGAGAGTGGATTGTTTTGTTTCGTGGATAAACACACTCATTCTCTCTCTCTCTCCGGCGCATTATTCTGATGGTGCTTTTCTGGTGTTTCTAACGCGTCGCCCTGGGAAACATTGCATTTAATTTTAACCTTCTTGATCACACTGTCTTGTTTGGTGTATGTATGAAAGTATGAAAATGTAGGTATGATACATTTTCCTAAGCCAATACGCACAGAATGCTATTTCAAAACATAATATTTATCAATTATTAAAAAGCAATTTACAAAAATATAAAGTATTGGACAAAGAAAACAGCAAAGATACCACCTAGGTTTTTAACTAAAAAAGTTCAATAATCTAACTAATATTTATAAACTATTTATTATACAACTAACTGGATCATTTATGTCATAAATAAATAAATAATACCGGACATTTCACACAGATACTGTACTGTATCTAGCCCCTAAGTAAACAGAGCTTGTGGTATTACCACATAACTGATGATATACTACATAAGTACTATTTTAAATACATACATATTATCAGGCAGACAGGCGAAGCGCACGCGTGGTAGCTCGACTGGCGCCACGGCAATCGCGCTCCTTCCTGAGGACATGTAAATAACAAAAACTAAGCTTTTTATCAAAATTATGGTAAACTTGCTACAAAAAATGAAACCACCTTGTTGATTTTCTGAAGCGAAGAGGCTGTCCCTGGTTTGGAAACAATAACTGATATTGTCCTGAGGCCCTGAGGCAGAGACTGCACCTTGTAATAGCGTGAAAAAAATATTTCTGAAAAATTCAATAAAAGGTCAAGATGACAGTTATTTTATAGGTACTATTAGTAATAAATAAACAAATTAAATTCAAAGATCGCAACGACATAGTTGACCACTCTGTAGAAAGACGCATTGAAATAGGCTGCATAAAGTTGTAACGGTTCCTTGTTATAAGCACTAATAGCCCACCAAACGCCTCATTTGATATTTTTGAGATAATTATGGAGGATATTTTGCAGAAATCTTTCACATAATCAAATAAAGATATTGTTATATGCGGTGATTTTAATGTAAATTTGCTTGAAAAGTGAATAACTAGTTTATTTAATTCATTCGGTCTTGAACCTACATATATGGAACCAACAGAGTAACTGCCACTTCAGCCACATGCATAGATAATATCTTTACCAATGCACAAGTAATAAGCGAAAATATACTTAGTAATATTCACTCGGACCATCCCGGTCAACAAAAATAGAAATTAAAACGAAAAAAAGATTATATACCATTTATTACCACTGATCGTTTGGAGAAATTAGATTGAACCTGTATACCAACTTGCTCCTTTTTAACCGACTTTATCAAAAAGGAGGAGGTTCTCAATTCGTCGGAAATGTGTATTCACCGATTACTCGAAAACGGCTGAACCGATTTTGAAAATTCTTTTTTTGTTTAAAAGTGTATACTTCACAGGTGGTCGCATATAAATTTTATCAAAATAAGGTCTAGCTTAAAAATCAACGAAAATCAATATAAAAATTGTATACATCGATGATGTTTTCATGTACTTCGATACCTCGCTGTCTCATTGGAGCGGTGCGTTTATTTGGCCTACTCATCTTATAGGTATACAAAATACTATCTACTACATATCTAATCTACTTTCCATAGGCTCAAATTTCATTCAATGAAGTCGGTTTCTGACTGAGACTGGAAGTCAGTCCACGGATCCGCATTTGGCGAGGCATTGGAAGCGATGTTGGAGTTCCAACTGAAAGCTCTCAGGGTTTTGGATTTGGGCAGGACTTGGGCGAAGAGTAGATTTCATTAGACGGGATTTTCTAGCATTAGCTAGGGTTTGGTTCGCGAGGCGGCTGTGAAGCCGCAGTACGTACCTACATTTTTGGATCAAAATTGCGGGGGGTAATTTTAAAGGTGGATATTATAATTACGTTTTAAAAACTAAAAAGACAACCGACTTCATGTATATACACAAGGTAGCTACTGTAAAACGTTAAACATCATCATCATCAGACCCCTAATGACAGTCTCAACCCATCTAGGTGTACAGTTCTCATCAATACCAATTAATCAATTGCTGTAAACCGCTGTGGAGTTCCCTCGACTGTCTTTCGGCTCCATCATCAGATCGACTCCAAACCTTAACCTTCATTAAATAGTAGTGCTTTAAAATACTTTCATACAAAATTAACAAACGCACCAGTCGCCACTACTATTTTAGAAAGTTCCCCTCGATTTCTCTGGGATGCCATCATCAGATCTTAGTTTGCTTATCATGGTACCACCCTTGGGATAACTAAATTTCCAACAAAAAAAGAATCGTCAAAATCGGTTAATAAAAGGTTACTCAATTCGATTCGTATTTTTTTTTATGTGTGTTCGCGGATAACTTCGTCGTTTATTAACCGATTTTGACTTGCTTAAAGAAATTAAAAACTAAATTCCCGAAATTTATCCATTGGCAGTGTTATGGCTCACCGTCTAAATTAATCTATCGGGTCAATGTTATTTCGTCTGCCGTTGGATGTCAACAAGGCGACCCCCTTGGTCCAGCCTTTTTCAGCTTTGCCATCCATCCGATTATTCAACGTCTTCAATCTAAACTCAATGTTTGGTACTTGGATGACGGAACTTGGTGGAGATGTGGACACTGTTTTTGGTGATCACATCAGAGATGAATTTCGGCAGTTTGGTTTAGAGCTAAATTATTCAAAATGCGAGCTTTACGTTTCGGACACTTGTTTGGATAAAAATTCAACAGTCTGGCTTCAAATATTACAGTTGTTGATAAATGTTCACTTCGCCTCCTCGGTTCACCAATTCTTGACGAGTCTTTTCCGACCTTAATTTTTAGATGAGAAAATTCAAAATTTTAGCAAAACCTCGGACAGATTGTTTAAAATTAATAGTCATATGGCTTTTACAATTATCAAGCTTTGTCTTTTTGTTCCAAAATTTACACACGCTTTAAGATATTGTCAATTGTGGAAACACAGCGAGCTGGTGGAAGGCTTAGACAACATAATAAAGGACACTTTATCGTCGGTTTTTAATATTCATCTGGATGACCATGCATGGCTGTCAGCCTCCCTACCTGTCAAATTGGGAGGCTTAGGTATTTGCAAAATTTCAAGTGTTGACCTAGCCCTACCGGCATTCTTGTCTTCTGTCTACAGCACTGGTAATTTGGTTGAAAAAATTCTAATTCCGTTTTTTCCGGCTAGTTCTGGCATCACTCATAAAATTTCATTTCTAGACGAAGCAAGAAACGCTTGGAACAGTGCTTGCCCTAATTCCGCTTCCCCCAAGAACATTTCGGCCAAAATGAGACGGGCCTCTATGTGAGCTTACATGGAATCATCTGTTAGAAACATGCTCAAGCTCCGTAGAACGCGCCCGTCTCCTAGCCGTTTCGAAATGGGAGTCAGGACATTGGTTACAAGCACTACCATCATCTAACACTGGAACCTTATTAGATCCTACAACATTTCAACTACTTAATAACTAAATCATTTTCATCTATAATCCATCCTCTCACACACATTTTTAATTTGAGTCTCCATACCGGAATCTTCCTGATTATTGGAAAACTGCAGCCTGTAACACCTATCTTTAAATTTGGTTCTAAAAGCGTTCCAGACAACTACAGACCTATTGCTCTTTTAAGTATATTCTCAAAAATACTTGAGAAAATTGTAAGTAATCGTCTGGTTCAGTTCCTGAAAAAACACAATCTTATATCCGAGAGGCAATTTGGCTTCAGAAAGAGCAAATCTACTGAAGACGCTGTGTCATTGCTTGCCAACATCGTATCCGACCATGTTGATAAAGGTAGGTGTTGTTTAGGAGTCTTCATTGACCTTGCCAAAGCTTTCGATACTGTTTCTGTGGGCTTGATCTTGAAGAAGTTAGAGGCCTTGGGTATTCGAGGAGTTTCCCAGGAATGGTTTAAGAGCTACTTATGTAACCGACGGCAATGTGTTAAAATTTGTAACCAACTGAATACAGAAAGCCCCATAGACTTTGGAGTGCCGCAAGGCAGCGTTCTAGGCCCAACCTTATTTAACCTATATATAAACGACATCTTACAAACTCCGCTAGAAAACTCAGACGTTATAGCATACGCTGATGATACAGTTTATCTTTTTCATGGCGAAAGTTGGGATAGAGTTTACGCAATAGCAGAAAAAGGAATGTCAATTATAGGTAAGGCTCTTATAATAACTTGTATAATATATAATAACTAACTTACTATAAACAGCATTCCCTAATAAATGTAAATATTCTTGACAAACTAAAAACACAGCGGAGGCAAGACCAAATTTTTAAAACAGTGATTACCCGCACACACTTTGGAAGGAAGTCGCTTACTATCATGGGACCTAGACTATATAACCGCATCAGTGGAACCATTGAGATTTTGACCCTAAACTGCAACCATTTAAAGAAAGCTATCCTTAACTATCTACTTTATTTAACTTACAGTGAAACGGAAAATCTTCTAGACACTGTTGAATGATTCTATTAGTAATATTCATTGAAACCCACACACACATAATAGTAGCACACACATAAACTCACGCACACACATACACTCACACGCACGGATACCTTTACTTACTTACTAACTCATACTTGACATTACATACGCACACACATACAAATACTCAAGCCTACATCCACCTACAAACTCACACTTTCATCACACGCAAACATCCAACTATCTACACACTTGGCAACGTTTTCTTTTGTTTTATCTTTCTTATGTACCAACATTATTTGTTTTGTTTCCATTTTATTTTTTAATATCAATTTTTTTGAGTTTTTCACACTCATTGTACAAGTATTAAATCTAAACGAGTCCGTAGCGAGTCCCTGTGAGCCCATTATACAGGCTTTTTAGTCCTAGTGTGGGGAACAGAGTCACTTAGCGGTACTACTCTTATATTTATTTATAGGAAAATTATTATAAGAACATAAATGTGTACCAGCTCTCTGTTTTTTTGAAAATAAATTATTATTATAAAGATCACCAAAACTAAACATGTAGCTTTTTCCAAGACTATATTAGCAAGTCCTCCCTCCTTAGCACTTCATATGCACTCCTGCAACATGGCCACTCGGTCTAGGTTAGCTTGCTCTTGCAACATTATAAATCTCACTTCTACCATAAAATATTTATGCATAAAAAGGATAATTTAAGGTTGACGACCACTGTGGCGCAGTGGGCTTAGTTCCGGCTGAGACGCAAAAGGTTGTGGGCTCGATTCCCGCCGCGTGACAAATGTTTGTATGATCTGCAAGTATTTGCCTCGGGTCTGGGTGTTTCTATGTATAATATGTATGTATTTACAAAATACGGTCAGTCATATGGTACCCATAACACAAGCTCGGCTTACTTTGGGGCCAGATGATGCTGTGTGAAATGTCCGGTATTATTATTATTATTATTTGATTTTGACTTTCATCAGCTCGGTTCGGAAGAACCGGTAAAATAACTAAGAAACACGGGCCTAAGCCAAGTGCTACTCAGTGTTTTGGTTTGATGTTGTTTCTGTAGTTCCTGCTGACATGTCGGACATCCAAGACCGGTGCTTGTTGATTCTTGAAGTTGAACGTGAGCTCATGAATTTAAAGCCAATGTTATGTTAAGCAGATTATGTCATTATTGTTTGAGTTCATGTACTCAAGTCTAACTGTAATTCTTTGTTGCAAATTCCTTGAATATTTTCATTGAACTAACATGGACCACTTTGACTCGTCTTAGTCAAAGTGGTTCATGTGATCGTATTAAAAAAAGGTTCTGTATTTAAAACATATTGAAACTTACCAGCATGCTTTGACGTCTCTTTTCAGGTCTCAGTTTTGACCTCCATTTAAGTAGTGTATCGTAATAAAAAGTACCTATCTTATATCTTAATCCATACCATGTTTTGACCAAAATCGGTTAAAAGTTGTTACGTTACGACTGTGATTGAGTAATAAACATCCAAATTTCTAAATATCGAAATATCCAAACATTCACATTCCCGCCGCGGGACAAATGTTTGTATGATCTGCAAGTATTTGTCTCGGGTCTGGGTGATTCTATGTATAATATGTATCTATGTATTAAAAAGAAAAAAAGTATATAAGTAGGTAGTATATCGGTCATGTGGCAACAATAACACAAGCTCTGCTTACTTTGGGGTCAGATGATGCTGTGTGAAATGTCCGGTATTATTATTATTATTATAATTCACATAGTAAGATATATTGAGTGTGATAATTTGATAATAATAATAGTGTAGGTAGGTACAACTTTATCAAATTCTATGGAGATTCCAGGAACACAATATAGAAAAAGAACAAGAACAAATACAAAAAGATTTATTAAGTACCTGCTCATAAAATATTTTACTGAAATACGTACTAAAAGATTTATACAGTTCTGGAAGTAATTTAGCATTTGGAGTAGACTCAGCACTATATCTGCGCAAACGTGGTTTACACATGGTTTTCAGTCTACCCCTTAGCTCGAACTCAGGTGACAGTCAAGCAATAAACATATATGTAACAGCGGAATCATACACGTAAATAAAAAAAGACTAATATATGAAAAGAAAATATAAAATTAAATAGATATCCAATAATAAACAAAAAAAATATAGAAAAATACTGTCTGTCGGCGTATTGCTGGGTTTGAGTGAGCGTATGTAGGTAATGTGTTAGGTATGTTTGGGAATGTGTTTTAATTTCGTTATTTAAGAACCAATAAAGACAATTTATTTCCCATGAAGTCCTTTCTGTGATAAAGGGTACAAAAACAAGGTGGCATTGCATCAACCATTTATTTTATACCATGTGCCGTATTGTCACAACACGGCCAAGCAAACGTGATTTATGATATCGTAAATCTTAAATTAGCTCTGTGCATTACAGCTTATTTTACGACATATCCTAAGCAAAGCTAATCAGTACCCCGATTCTTGATCTCACGATTCGACTGAGTAACAAAATGAGTGAGCTAGTGGAAATAAAACGGTTGGCATTTTTGAGAAGGTAGCTTCAGTGATTAAGAATGAAAGAGTTCGTAGCCCCACTAGGTTTCTAACCAGTGATGGATGTACCATCACTATGTTTAAAATAGAAGACAAGATGAAACATTAAAACAAACTGTACCTACAATAAAAAAAATTAAAAGTATGAATCTGCAAGTCAAATACCTAGGAGTATACCCAATCTACTATAAGTAGTAATAATAATCTGAGCTCTTCGAGCGAAATAACCACTAACTACAGTAGTGGTATGGTAGTATTTTTAGGTAATAACTTAGTATGTCGTGCAAAATAACTAGCAGTAATTATTAGCCGAATCGATCTTGAATCAGGGATTCAGAGACTCAACTGGATCGATATATTTTCCCATCTCAATATCCCCTCGGAACTTTTATATATTTTTATATAGAGCCATAATTTTATGTAATTTACAACACAAAATCAAGGGGGATGTAATGGGAAAGCCGTCGTAAATATAACGAAATTGTATTGTTGAATTTGCTAGATACAAAATGGATTATTGCTAGGGTGCGAAAAATAACGGAAATGGTTTCGGTTTTGTTTCTTTATGATCTTCGCATATTCCGGAGGCTTTCTGGAAACGTCAATGGATCTTAATAATTACGTTTTAATAACTAAAAAGAAAACCGACTTCATTGAATATATTTTTTTTTTGTGGAAAAAATATGTATTTTGTTTATATATAATATGGGTAGGGCAACTAAACGCAATGCTCCAATGAGACTGCGAGGTTTGGAAATAAACGAAAATATCATCGATATATAAAATTTTTCGATTTTTGTTGATTTTTTAAGATCCCTTTGACCGATTTCGATAAAATTTAAATGGGATCACCTGAGAAGTATAACAAAAAATAATTTTCCAAATCGGTTCAGGCGTATTTGAGTAATCGGTGAACATAAATAAAAAAAAGATTTCGACGAATTCAGAACCACCTTCTTTTTTGAAGTCGGTTAAAAAGAGTACATATGTGAGCAATGCCAGTGCTCTGGAACGGTGTGTGAAAATATCATAGGCAAAAGCGAATATATTTTTAGGAGTTTATCCCAGGTTACATGAACAAAAGTTGCCATGTTGCCATTGCTCATTATCGTCTCTCTCATTCTAGAGTAGGCCAATGCCCGAGTTGTATAGAAAAGATTTTACCCAATCTTTTTAAGGTCTATTTTTCTCCTATGTTGTAGTAGATGCAGTTTTTATTAGATCGTAAGTATAAATAATTGAGGTAGACGGTAGCACGTCCGCAGTAAAAATAAAAAAGTCATATCGTTGGCCACGATAAAAAGTGGGCGCACATAAACTGAGTTAGTACCTACGTTCTTGGTAATTTATATTACTTTACTTACCCAAGAACCTACTCACATGGTCTATTTAGGTAAATATTTACCTACCTACCTACATTATTTAAATCACATTTGTATAGACTACATTTATTCAAATTTATTTTTGTTTCCGTTTGCTGATACTGTATTTTTCTCTTCCAAAGCATCAAAACACGAACTAATGCTGATCGAATCAAAGACGGCAAACGTCCAAGTTGGACTTAGAACTTACTTATGAACAGATCAAAGGCCAATCTAAAATAAGGCCTAATACACACAGCATCAGCTACGGTTTGGAGGAGGGAAGAAGATAAACGTCCATGCCTATTTACAGCCTAGGCCAATTTGTAACTTTCCTTTCCAGGAATGACAAAGTCTCAAAATGGACAAACGCATCAAAAACTCCTCGGAGAAGTTCGTGAAAGAACGCTTGGCTTAGATGTTTCATTACGTGTTTCATTAAAACACCTAATGAAGGGTAAATAATTAAATATATATTTTTCATGGTGCAAAATTAAACTTCTGAAGGAAAGGAGTAAAAATATTTGTATGAAAAATTTTATAACTTGAACTTACCAACTTGAAACCATATCATTTATCATTGATACGTGATGATGGTAAGAGGCCTGATGGTATGACTTTTGTCCCTTGGGAGATGGGCAGGCCATTAGTGTGGGATGCTACTTGCGTGAAACACCCTGGCCGCATCCCATCTGCCGGGGACTTCCGTTAGAGCTGGTGCGGCGGCTGAATGTGCCGAGGACCTCAAAAACCGCAAATATGCTGGTTTGGATAAGGCCTACATATTTGAGCCTTTTGGAGTCGAGACCCTGGGCCCGTGGAGAACAGGAGAACACCGCGTTTTCAAAATTATTTCACGGCGTCTGGTAGATACATTGTGTGACCCAAGAGCTCCTATCTGGCTCAGCGTATTAGCATTCAATGCCGCCAGTATCTTGGGAAAACTGCCCTCTGGCAGTGATCTGGATCAGTTGAGCTATCTATAGAGCGTTTTAAACTGTCCTAAGATAGCTCAACTGTTTTATGTGCATTTCATATTATTGTAAATTGTTCTGTACATTTTTGTAATTATTTCTGTAAACAAATGTAATTATTGATAAAAAAAACATATCATTTAAAACATATTTTGGTAAAAATCTATATAAAAAAATCCCACCAAACATATATAAGTATCTAAAATATAATACTTGCGTACTACGTAGGTAAGTACTTCCTAATTTACCAAAAAAGTTATAAACCTAAACCATAACCTAATTCAGGTTTTTAAGGTTTCTGTGAAATATATAATTACACATACACATACAATACCCATATAATTACATGGGTAATCCATAGGTATTACAATTTTGTCATTGAGAAACAGTGTGGGATATCTCCAAATTCCATTTCCGAACGATGTATGCTACATTACATTACTCTACATTATTTTTAAAAATCGTTAGAACCATGTGATGTTAGAACAAGCAGGGTAGATAATCCAGTCTCTTTACTTACAAGTCATTACTTTTAAACAACAAAGGTTACATACAGGGGTTTTAAGGTTAAATCTAAGTTGGCGCTTTTTGGGTCGGCTGTTTTCTGAGAGACTGGTGCCTGAGATAGATTCAAAGAACCTGTAATACAGGTTACCAGATCCTCACTCCGTGGATAAATCACATTTTTATGAAAACTTATTGTTGGTATTGAAGTCACCGAATTAGGTACTCCTAGGTGTCTGATTATATTAACGCAAGTATGTTATTGTGCTATTGTGTATTAGGGAATGGTGGCAATTCGGTTGGTACAATTACCAATTGTGTCTTAGAATCATAGCTTAAATTCATCTATAGGTTAAATGAATGAAAAACCAAATTGTGCCAATAAATAATTCACGACAAACAATCTCCAAATCCAATTTGGTCCCGTATTTTACGACCAAGGCCTGCTAGGAGTATTATGCAAGCCGTGCAATTTTCTTCCCAAACTTTATTATCTTTTTATGGGCGTCTACTTGAGTAATGAAAAACTATTAAAAGTGCCCGTGTGGGGATAAAGCGAGGGTCGTTTGGACCTTCCAGTTTTATTGTGGCCCGACGAATGGTGTAGCTTTATTTTTACAACCCCGCCATTTTTAGAGCTACGCTAAAAGATGGCAGCGCACGTTTATGCGTGCCGTACATTTCATACAAGTACAACCTACATATTATTTGTATGATTAGTATGCATACGTGACATAACGGCCTTGTTTTCAAAACTATTTTTCTTTTGTTCATTTATGTAATTTAATGGCAATTTAGCTTCTTGCTTGGACCTTATAAACAGACCCTCATAATCAGCCCTCGCAACACATAGTGAAGATAAGATACCTTAGATAGGTACTTAAGTACCTTTAGGCACCTAGTTACAAAATACCTATTGGTAATCTCTCTCCGGTGATGTACTCTGTCTATGTACTACCTTCACGATTACATAGACACTGACCTCACCGAGGGCCCAGCGCCTTCCAAAGCTAATAATTGCTATACTATAAAACTATACTTAGTTTAGCAACCTACTGGTTAGTGCCTATTTCTTTCAAATATCAATAACACTGTTTATTTTGTGTCAGAACTAGCTCTCTTACCAGTTTATTTAAAGTTTGTAGGTAAGTCAGCAAGTACTTAGGTAAGTAAGTACTTAACAAATTTTCTACACAAAAATTAAAAAAACATCAAAAAAATACTTTTGACCGGTATTCCACGCGTCCGGTAAACCTCTACTAGACTAAAATCTTTTCAGTGCAACTAAAAAACTACTAAGTTCTAATAGCAGAGCCCAAGAGGCTAAATGGGGATTTACTCAGTCGTCGTGGGGACCGTGACCGTCGTGGGATTGTGAAGATTAGATGCTAAAAAGATAAAAAGGTTTTATGATGTTATGCTCTTTCACTGGAGGGGGGAGAGAGTACAGGTTTTCAAAAATGAAAAATTAACAGTCACAAAGACATACTCGAGCGCTTCAGATTTTAATTGTGTAAGCGCCCCATGTGCTTCTGATAGCAGTGGAATATTAATATGCCGGTTTGCATAGTGGGGGTGGCCGCACAAAGAGATATTAGAAAAAAATACATATAAAATATAAATTATCACATTTAGTGACCAAACATACGAACATACAAACATATTATTTTGATATTACCGACCGTCTCAAACATGACTGCCCACAATAATAATAATAATAATGCCGGAGCTTGTGTTATGGGTACCACATGACTGATATATACTACTTATATACATTTTTTTTAATACATACATAGAAACACC
Organism: Lampropteryx suffumata; assembly: GCA_948098915.1. Lineage (NCBI taxonomy): Eukaryota > Metazoa > Arthropoda > Insecta > Lepidoptera > Geometridae > Lampropteryx > Lampropteryx suffumata. The sequence continues at coordinate 7,848,571 of OX402559.1, forward strand.
CAGACCCGATAATCTACACCCGCTTTATTGAAACCCCTATCTTCTTGTTTAACATGTCTATCTTGTTGCAATGAGACCATGAGCTGTTGTGCATAATATAACTGATATGCCGCTGCATTGTCCAACTCCAAATCTGCACCAATGTTTTCGTTTTGATTATAAGTCAGCAAACTGTGAATAAATCACAATCAATAAATACAAAATATGCTCAGAGAGAAAAACTAATCATAAACGACCTCAATAACACAGAAACAAAGAGTAGGAACAAACCAATTAGTAGAAAATAATCTGCAAATTACAATAGGTACATTAAAAAAAACAAGGCTTGTACTACACGGGCGGTTCTCCCGCCGAAGGAATCCGCTCGTGGAAGCTGCCGCAGACCATCAAACTACACGGAATACGGGTTATCGCTGTACCTTGTGCATTATCATTACTCAACAAGAATCCGCCAAAGATGCAGCTCTCTTGCAGCTCTGCTATAATCTATATATTAATATGAAGAGGAGTATGAAATTTCACACACTTATAGTTTATATAGAGAAGGAATGCAGAATGTTAATAATTTTTTTTAAATATGCTCAAAACATACATTAAATATCAATCAATATATTAACACGTGAAGCAAAAACTTTATAAGTAGGTACTTACCTCTTTTTACGAAAATTGCGCGGACGGAGGAGTATGAAATTTCGCACAATTATAGTTTATGTACCTACCTATACAGCGAAGGAGTGAAGAATGCTATTTTTTAAAAATTATGCATAATAAATACATTCATTATTTTTATACATTCATTATTATGGTCGAATTTTGATCAGTGGGCGACCACTAGTTATTGTAAAACCTAGAAGAAACATTTTTTTTCTATATTATACCGAAAAAATGGTAAGGTTCTGTCAAAAAAGTCAGTCAGTTTGTGCTAGCAATGGCATTTTTACGGGATTTCTTCGTTTGGCATATCATAAGGTAACATAGCACTTCTAAATTAATATTTTTTTTGTTACCTATTGATTGTTTTATTAAGCGGAATTTTAATCAATAAATTGTAATTTCATAGCACACGTAGGTATGGACTATTTAATTGTAAGTGCAATGTTATGTTGCAATGTGATTTGAACGACGAGGAATCCCGAGAAAGTTCTAGACGGCCATTCCGCGATGACGTTTAGAATAGACAAATGACGATCGACTACGACTTTATAACCTAACAATCACTTAACACTGGCAAAATTATCAACAAGACAGATGCCTAGTTGGAAGAAAAGAAAGGCATTTTTACGTTATTGTATTTCTCTACATATGTCTCTTAACAGATATTGTTAACATGTTACTGAATTACCTTTCCCGCTGACGGAATTGCCCCGCTCCACCTTACATAATAATAACAAATACCTACTTACGCTTTGTAGTGGATAGATTCATCCAAGCCCTACCAGATGAAGGGATAGAGTTTCGCCCTATCCGTGTGGTAAGACTACTACCTAATATACGGATAGATAGAAATGACGTTAGTTTAATTTCTACCGGGTTTTATTCATCTTCTTATCACCACTTATAACCGGTGTTAATTAAATTGCGCCCAAAGGTTCCCAGTTTTAAGTAGGACTGTTTAAACAAAAGCCAGCATAAATTTATAATGTACCAGCGATCCGCAATCAGCTTCGCACATGTGCACGGGTTTACGGGTTAGCAATTGCAATATTATGCTTGTCGCTGATCATGCTGATCCATCTTATAATTTACCAATTTTTTTATATTTTTATTTAAAATATATATATTTTTTTAGTTAAGTTAACTACGAAAAAAACTAATACAAAAGAGAGGATACTTTTAAATGACGTGTCTGTTATCTTTCTGAGGGCAGAGCAACATGAGGCCATGCATTCTTATCAATAATAAGTATAGTAATTTATAGGTATTATAATAAATAGTAATAAATAAATAAAAGAAAGCGTACCTTCTTCAAAAGACTACCGATTAGGTATGTATGCTTTAAATTTCTTAATAGGTAGTTTAGTTGCATTTTTAGGAAGCTTAATAAAGAAGCACATCGTGTTGTTGTTGTTGAGTAGCTAGACTTGTTCGGGGAAAGCGAGGAAATGTTTTTAAAAAATATAAAATAATTGAATTAAGATTATTTAATATTAACGAAACGATACATGAAGTGGTCAAAGACAGAATGACAATCTGTGGTTTATCTTACGTGTGGTAGGTTTTGCTACATCAGCCGTCTGCGCCGGCGACCTTGCGTAAGCATTAGTTGGAAACAAACATTTTAAGTGCTTAGTTGGCTATAAATATGGATCGGTTAATTGGTTCATGCAATGTAACACCTCCCTCCGTAAGTTCGAGATTATCCGAAGGATGAGGATTATCTCGAGTCTTTTTCCTAATACAAAAGTTTCTAATCCTATTTTTAAATGCAAACAATAAAAGACATATAACTAATAAAACGCAAAACACAAAATTTCCTATGCTAACACTCTTATAATCTAAAGCACTATCGTGATTTTCATTATCACTGATAATTTCACTTTCACTGTTCTTTAATAAGTAACTCAGGAACTGGACATCAGTAAACTCGATACCGTTGAGATCGACAGGTTTCTTCTGCATGTCAGATGGGCTGACCAATATTTTGGGTAAGTTGACAACTGGAAGTTTTGTATATGCTATATCTTTTCCTTGGCGTTGGTGTCTTTTAAGCTTTATTTCCTTTATATTGATTTGAAAATCATCATCTAAAGTTATCATAATGAGTTCCACTTATGGGTTCTTGTGTAATCTCGTCTTCGCAGTATCTGGTAAGTAATGATTCGGTTTTCACGTAGATGATCCAGCGATTTGGCTGTATGAGTTCTGCTTTTACATCATTGATTGTAACAGGAACCGGATGACAACTCGAGATATTTGTAGAAAATTTCATAAGCTCGGTAATACAATCATCTTCGATTAGCGGTAATGCGTCGTTCTCAAAACATAAGAAGCGGGATTCATCAACTTCGCGGCAAGGCTGGGAGAGCGGCGTTATTTTCAACCCTTTCACCAGTACGTAAGGATATTTGGGCAGGATAAGAGAGGTAAGGTCATTGATTGTGTCATGGATAGGTAAGGGAATCAATTTAATGTAATTAAATTCCTCATTTCTAATGAAAGGAATATGCATAATGAGTTTTATCTGATTTTGTTTTATGTACACTTTCATCTCTATACACTGCTCTATTTTTACAACGTTCTCAGTCTTAACTGGAAACACTAATCTATTAGTTTTCTCAATCTCCTTTAATAATAAAACTAATTCATCTGTGTCTACGATTGATTGGTGTAACAATTTAATTTTAGCAAAAGCAATAGCCGTTTCAATCTCATTCAGCCTTATGTAGAGTGTCTGAAAGTTATGTATAAAAACGTTATAGATGTGAATAATTTTATTACTAGTTTGAGATAACTTTGATTCATTTAAACTGCGTTTAATATCTTCAATACTCTCTTCAATCTGAATGAAATTGTTTTTAGTAGAGTTCGCTATTATTGTGAACGTACCCATCATTTCAGTAACGATTGTAATTTTCTTGTTTATTGCGTCTTGTTTTATCTTTACTTCATGAATTAACTTTTCGTACATCACAGCGTCGTCATTGTCAAGATTACATGTTATATGTTATAACTGGTACCACGTTCCTTTCTATAGCTCCGGTAACCTGAGCTTTCTGAAATTGCGGTTTATCTTTGCTGCGTCTAGTATTGACTCCTTTAATGAATACTGTATCGCCTATAACTATGTCGAAATCTTTTTCTCCACCACGTTTCTCTATAACGGCTTTCTTTTTATCGATTATTCTATCTGTTAAATACTCATATAAATGTTTAGTTCTTCTTACGTGTTCTTTTACCAATTGTTGAGTAAACTGTTTATTAAAATCTACATAAAACGCGCTATTAGATTCGGTATGGCCGAAAACTACTTCAAATGGAGTGAGACCTGTGGTAGAGTGGATCGTGTGGTTATATGACATTACTGCATAACTCATGACTGATGCAGCGTCAGTTATCTTTTGTTCATATTTGGCGATTCGATATATCTCTATAATAGTAGAGTGGAATCTTTCAACTATTCCCATAGAGTTGGAATTATAAGGAGTACCAATATGAAGTTCGATCTTAGGAAATGATAGCATTTCTTTCATGAGAGTGTTGTTGAATTCAGTACCAGGGTCTGAACTGATTCTACTAGGAGTTCCATACAAGGAGAAGTATTTTATCAGAGCCCGAACAGCTTCAGGGGTAGACTTAGTGCTGATCTCAAATGCTTGACCTAGCTTGCTGAAGGCGTCAACTATTGTGAGATAATGTTTTCCATCAATAGAGAAATCTTGGAATGGTTTAATTTGAGTCTGTGATAGTTGTAATTCAGGTTTTAATGGTTTACGATCATACTTAATTTTTTTACAGAGTTCGCACGCATTTAAGATGCTAGCCACTGTCTGGTCCATATTATTCCAATAAAATGTACGTTTTAAATGTACTAGCGTTTCTTTAATTCCCCTATGACTATTTTTTCCTACATGGTATTTAAGTACAATATCTCGCTGCTCAGCTTCACTATCTACATAAATTACTCTCTTGGTACACTCGTAAAATTTCACAGTTCCTTTCTGAAATAGAAATATGGAGGCCTCTGAAAACTGTTTGCGATGTAAAGGGTCTTCAAACAAAAATATTTAATTTTAGGCCTAATATATCCTTTCAGGAACCTTTTAATAAGGTCTGGGTTATTTAAAGGTAAGTGGATCTCTAATACCTTTTGTTTGTTTCTAGATAAATCTTTAACCGATAACTCGTCTCTGTTCCAGCTATGAACGAGGATCTGGTTTGGCTTACTATCTACGGCTTCTTGAAGAATAAGCATACCATCTGTATCCAGATCAAGAGCTGAATGGACCGTGCCTATGCTGTCGTTTCTTCCTTCAGATGCAGATGCAGTGGTACTACCTAATGATGGAATTGAGTAGTGCGATCGTCTACCGTTACCAGCTATTGATGTATTACTTTTCTCTGAATCGGATGAGATTACTATCGTAGGTGGCGTTCGCTCACGTGGCGAAGAGGCGCGGGAGGTGCTGTTAAGTTCTTTACTCAATCGTGTAATTTCCTCAGTTAAATCTATAATATGACGTTCTAATTTTTGTTCTTTCTTATCCAAATTAACCTTCATTGAAATATCGTCGTTATCTCCTAATGCGTTAATTCTAACCCGTGACAAGGCGTCAACGTTGCAATTTTGCTTTCCTGCTTTATGTTTAATATCGTAATCGAATTCGGACAAACGTAATTTCCATCGTGTTAATTTACTGTTAGGTTCAGTTATAAATTTAATCCAAGTTAGTGGTCTATGGTATAAATTAAGAACTTCCTGCCGTACAAATACGGTCGGAAATGTTTTGTAGCCCATACTATAGCTAGAAGCTCTTTTTCTATCGTACTGTACCGCGTTTCTGCGTCGTTTAAAGTACGACTTGCGTATGCTATTGGCTTATCACTACCTATGGGTCCCTGTGATAAGACAGCTCCGATCGCAAAGTTAGATGCGTCCGTTGTAAGGACGAATGGTTTGGTAAAATCGGGAAACTGTAAGAGCGGTGCATTGGTCAAAAGCTCTTTGCATGTTTCAAATGCGTTTATGTATTCTTGTTTAGTGCTATCAATTTTATTTTTCTTTTTTAGACATGAAGTTAATAGTTGTGTAAGTTTAGCAAAATCCTTAATAAATTTCTGGTAATAACCTACTAAACCAAGAAAACTCTTTATTTCGGTAATGGAAAGTTCTGAACTGCTTTAATCTTGTCGTTATTAGGCATAAGGCCATTTTTGGTGATGTTATGACCACGATAAAGTACTTCCTTTCTTAAAAATTCGCATTTGTCTAGTGTTACTTTTAAATTACTTTCTCTGAGTCGATTAAATATTTTACGTAGTTTCTCAACGTGTTCCTCTAAGCTAGATGAAAATAATATGATGTCGTCAAGATAAACTAAGCAATGGATACCCTGAAGACCTCGTAGCACATTATCCATGGCCCTTTGAAACGTTGCAGGGGCCGTCTTTAAGCCAAACGGCATCCGTTTAAACTCATAATGGCCTGATTGTGTCGTAAAGGCAGTTTTAGATCTATCTGCCTCATTTACCTCAATTTGGTGATAACCGCTAGCAAGATCTATTGTGCTAAAATACTGAGATCTGCCTATTTTATCAAACATATCGGTAATATTAGGCAACGGGTACTTATCGTCGACTGTGATTTCATTTAGGCGTCGATAATCGATCACCATTCTAAATTTCTTTTCACCAGATGCGTCTATTTTTGTTGGTACCAGGTGAACTGGTGCACTCCAAGGTGAGTGAGAATCTGCAATTACGTTGTCTGCTAAAAGTTTATGTACTTGATTTTGAATTTCTTGATTAATAACAGGCGGATGTCGATAAGGCCGTATATAGATCGGGTCTTCGTTGGTCGTTCTAATATTATGTTTCACTTGGTTCGTGAAGGACAATGGTATTTTATCGCTATAAAATATATCACGATATTTTTGACACAACCTGAAAATACTTTCACGCTCCTCTTTATTCATGTGTTCTAAACGCAATTTTCTCAAATTTTCTTTCAATACTTCATCAATCATACATTCGTCTTTCACAAAATTTACCTTACATTCCTCATTTTCAAATATCGTAACATCGAAAGGTTCCTTGAACGTGATAACAGCTTTCACATCGGATGTATTTTGAATAACTGTTTCTGCAAAATAGTTCTCACACTTGACAAGAGCGGTAGGCATACGAACGCCTTTTTGGAATTGTAAATAGTCTAAAATCGCATCTCCGTGTTGTAAGTTCGTGGGAATCCTAACTCTAGTTTCAGATCGTGGTGCTACATAAATTTCATACGGTGGATTGTAAATAATCGGTATGCTCGCGTTGTGAGTTAGTAACACTTGGTTACGCATATCGATATTTGCTCCTAACTTCGATAAAAGATCAGATCCTATTAAACCGTCATAGCGTCCGTCAACATCATAAACGTAAAATTTATGAGCCAGTGCGCTCCTAAAGGTTTTTAACAATGGTATGTGTATTACTTCATTGTGCATGCTCTGGGCATGTGTGCTGACTACTGTGAACGGCTCGTAGTATTTGAATTCGCTAAAAAAATCGTTGGCTTTAACAGGGCTTATAAAAGATCTACTACTACCAGTATCAATGAGAAACTTTGATCTTATTTCTGGTATAACGACGTGAGGTAGTTTTAAAATACTATCGCAATAATTTAAACTAATAACCTCACCGCATCCTTCGAGGCTATCTCCTGAAAAATCGGACTTATGGTTTTCGAACTGATGTTTTCCGGCTGTACGGAATTGGTTTCATCGTGATTGGCCATGTAATAGCACTCATCAGAACATTCTCGTTTACATAGTCATACACGTTTGTATAGTCGGGGTTATAGTCTTCGCAAAATGGAGGATCATTTATAAAATACAAATCATCCGCAACCATATTTTGTCTTATAGGTACAGGTACAGGAACCTAGGTTACTCCTGTAACCTAGGTTCCTGTACCTGCTGTTTCGGTACACCAAATTTATTTTGATTGAAAGGTTGGTTCTGAATACCGAACTTATTACCTTGCTGTTGGGGTTTGCCAAATTTCTATCCTTGCTGTTGCGGGATACCAAATTTATAACCGCCGTGTTAGAATGGGGCGCGTTGCGTAATAGGCTGGCCGAAAGTACGCTGGGGCTGTGTCCCGTATCTAAAACTTTGCGTGGGCGGCGCGTACCTCAATTGTTGTATAAAGTTTGGACGGAATCCATTCGGATTTTGTGGAATACCGAATTTAAAATTATTTGGCACAGAGTTGAGCGCTGGTATAAAACCTTGAGCGACAGGTAAAGGTTTCTGTGTAATCTGTGTATTTTGGTTACTATGCTTAAGGCGTGTTCCAAGGTAGAGCAACTTTTAAGGCGTACGATTCGAATCATATCCTCTGGTAAGTTATACAAAAACACGTTTAACGCAGTGTTATTATAAACTATAATTTTCGCTGCTTTAATTCCTTCATCGGTAAGTCTATTCACTTTAGCAAATAATGAATTACAGACGTTCTGAATTCTATGACAAAACTGGATGTACGTTTTGTTTTGCTTTAGCTTTAGAGATTCTAGCTCGATTGCTATACATTCTTCCGATCGAGGGTCACCAAAATGTTGGGTAAGTAAATCTTTTAATGCGGCGTATGTGCAGATATTCAGATGGTCACTTAGTAGAGTCGCGGCTCTACCAGCAAGTCTGCTAGAAATAGCATGAAATAGATATAAACTTTGCGCTGCGTTTCCAATAATTGCGCTTCCACTTATCACATACTCGCATTTGTTGATAAATAAATTCACACGCGACACCGATTTTGGGGTTTTCACGAGCGAAGAAAATCCGGGAAAATCGTGAAAAATGTGGAAAATCCACAAGGCTGCGCCAGACTTGTTCGGGGAAAGCGAGGAAATGTTTTTAAAAAATATAAAATAATTGAATTAAGATTATTTAATATTAACGAAACGATACATGAAGTGGTCAAAGACAGAATGACAATCTGTGGTTTATCTTACGTGTGGTAGGTTTTGCTACATCAGCCGTCAGGGCCGGCCACCATGCGTAAGCATTAGTTGGAAACAAACATTTTAAGTGCTTAGTTGGCTATAAATATGGATCGGTTAATTGGTTCAGGCAATGTAACTAGCTTGGAATTAATTTAAAACTCTCTACCCTTTATTTATATAGCAAAAATCTATGACTGCATTCTGATGAGCCTGAGACTTAGGTAGGTACGCCATGCCCATACGTCTAGCATACGTACTTACATAACTGTTTGTGTTTCGTAAACTCAGCCCAGCAATGGACTCACACAGGCTGACGATGATGATGACTCGTAAACTAATAAGTTCTAACAGCTGAAATTCCTTCTATGTGGTGTACCTACCTATGTATACTAAGCTTTAATTTAAGCTTATCTTAGTTTAAGGTACCTACCTAATACCTAAGCCAATTGACCCACAGTGTATTCTGAATTGAAGCCATGCACAAGTATGTATCAACGCCCGCCGTAGGTACCTACTTGTGCATGGCTTGAAGCGGTTAGAATCAAATAGAGAGACCAACTTCAAGTCGTACGTGCTCCGGGTAGCTGCCAAGTACAAGGACGTATTCCTCGCACCCGACTTCTGGTCAGCAGGAGTGGTCTACCGCGACGGTAGGTATAGGGAAGCACCGCTAACGAAGAAAGTGCCATGACATTTTGCTTAGCTTAGAAGTTTCTAAGTAGGTATGTTAAATAATAATAATGCCGGACATTTCACACATCATCATCTGTCCACAAAGTAAGCAGAGCTTGTGTTGTGTTTTTTTTTATAAATACATTCATATTACCTATACATAGAAACACCCAGACACAAGACAAAATCTTGCAGATCATACAAACATTTATCTATCCCGCGGAATCGAACCCGCAACTTTCTGCGTCTCAGCCAGCAATTGGCTTATCATAATCGTTGGATCGTAATAAATCCGCGACAAAAATGTCGGCAAAAACTCTTAAAAAAATTCTAACTAGGTAAAACTCTTACTAAGCCAGCCGCGGCCTATGATATTTACTAGCATGTTGCTCATCCACATGATGTGATCGAAGTCAACATGCGAAAATATGCTTAGATAAGGCAGAGATAAGCTTAATTTTTACCTTTTCCTAGTTGTCGCGAGTGTCGTTATTATGGGAGCCGCTGCACCTACATAATTTAATTAGCATCTACCCGCGGCTTCGCACACTCAGTGGCCTACCTACACTATCTTGGTTAATAAACGCTACATAATACCTACGTCTATACCTAGTTTCATCCAAATCCATTTAGTCGTTACGGTGTGATTAAAACATAATAAATATAATAAAATACGTCTATTTAGTCTATGTATGTAAATTGCCTTGAGTAACAAAACAAATAAGTTAATTTGAATAAAGTGCCATCTACCCATGTACAAGCAAATTAGCTTAAAGAAGCATTTCCTTGTCTGTTTGAGAGTTTTAACGTGTAAGAGTTTATAGATGTCGCTTTTTGCAAAACCCCGAACCCATTATGTTTTTAATGGATAGATGGCGTTTCTAATCTGAAAGCCATTTCATTATGATGGTGATTGGGTTTTAGTATTTACGGTGACCATAAATAAAAAACAATCTTTCTGGTTATAGTAGAAAAAACATTGCGTTTAACAAAATTTATTAAATACTGTTGTGTTGATGTGTACGAAGAGTTTTAAACTTTTGAATTGAACAATAGACAACTACTTTGGTCTATGGTTCGTTACGCATCTGGTATCCTGTGTTTCTATTGGCTGTTCAATACAAGAAATCTTGTCAAACCAATATGGCGGCTTTTGTGTTATGAGATGACAACATCGTAGTTTGTGTGATACTTGTCAATAAGTTATGGTAAAATTATTGTAAAGCTATCTACCTCGTAAATTCAAAGAGTTTTGGTATTTCTATTGTGTATCGCTATTACGTGACTAGCCACCCGTTCATAGAATTTACGTCTATTAAGTTGGGTAAAGTACTTGGCCAGGCTCGCGTGAAAATGGCGGGCGTGTTATCTCCATGGGCAGTGTTAGTGTTTTTGTTTCATTCATTGAATGAAGTAATGTTTTGAAATGTGTACTAAATAAGTTCTACAACAATAAGTAAATATTTGTGCACGGGCGACATGAGTAGTTATCCCTGACATTAGAAAAGGACCAATAAAGTTGGTGCAGGTGTCATCGTCTGATGAGAATAACAGAATGTCTCGATGGGGCAGAGGCCGTAGCGGCAGCGTGGCTGTGCCGCTTGACAGTGCCCTATTTAGGGAGAACAGCAATTGCCCTACAGCTGCTCGGTCTGCAGGAACAGTGGGCAAATGGGGAATCACAAGCTTTACGTCTATTAGAAGCGCGCCTTACGGTAAGAACATTTACTTTTACCTATTTGAGCTATTATCCGTTGCAGTAAAAGTATAAAAATAACCATAAGGCCAAACATATTAAAGGAGGTCTAAGACTTCGTTATTTCAATGAATTTTAACAACTCTGAAGTTGCTTACCAAAAAGTGAAAGTTCTTAGCTTGATTAAATTTACTGTTCTACAAGTAACATTGACTTAGCATTTCCTGCAGTAAATTACGTTTCCAAGCCTTTGCTGCTTCATTTGTTTGGTTTTTCTTATTTTTCAGCTTATGCAAATAATGTTGTAAAAAAGCCTGTTCAGGACCAAAACAACCCTCTGACAGTACCAGCAGTGGAAACAGAACAACCTCCTCCTAAACCGAAGAAGTTTTTTAAATCACGGAATGCAGAAGCATACCCACCTGTTCCGCAAATCACTTATGCACCACCAGTACCTGCAGCTCCACTTTCCCCTGAGCATTCAAGTAGAGAGAAGAAAAATAACAAGAGGAGTAAAATTTATAACAGGGACTCTTCATCACCAGAAATTCCTTGGCGTGGTTCCTCAGAAAAATCTAAGACAAAGAAAACTGTTGCAACAAAGGCTGCCAAAAAAGAAGATGCTCTAGATCCCAATCTTCAACCACCAAACAAAAGATATCTGGTGAGAAACAGAGACAAAGTTATCAATTATGCTGAAGATGGCAGCAATAGCCCAATACCCGATTTTAGCCATTATGACCCTCTTCCACCACCTAAAATATCAACCCAAATATACACCCCTAAAATACCATCTCCTAAAGTACCATCACCAAAAGCAAGTCCTGTTATTTCAAGCCCAAGGTCTTCTAAAATGGATGCTGCAAGTCCATCTACAAGTAAAGATTCAAATGAAGAGCGTAAACCACCCCCCATAGTCCTAAGAATATCTAAAGGGACTTCAAGAATTGTAAGCACTGATTCAAATGAAGGTTTTACATCACCTGGATCTGACAGGCATTCTTCTTTAGATACTCACTCTGATATTGTACCTGAAACTATCAAAAAAAGTCCAGCAATAGAGCCAGTATGTTCACCAAAGCATGAGGGTCTTAAGATCACAATCAAATGTCCAGGACTAACTGAAAGCAAAAAAGAAAGGAAAAAGGAGAAAAAAGAGCACAAGACTCATAAAAGACATCACAAAAACAGTGATGATGAACCTCTAAAAAAGCCATCTTCACCTACACCAGGGTCAGATGTCTATGACCTGTACAAAACTTTGGCTTCGCCTGGTTATGAATCGGAAAAAGAAAGTAAAACTAAATCAGTTTCAGATGATATTGAAAGTCAGCTTGCAAAACTGGATTCAACCGGTCCATTACATAAATCTCCCAGATTAGAAGCGAATGAGCCTCAACCTGAGCCTAAACCACCAGAGACATCAGGAAGGTCTAGAAGAAATAGACCAAATATAAATTACAGTGAAACTGATGATTATTTGGATGCCCTAACAAAATCGAGAGGTGCTCCACCCAAACTTATTATAAAACCTGTAATTGACCTCAAAAGAGAAACAAGAAAAGGAAAGAAGAGACAAGAACCCCTTGTTTCTGAAACTCCAGTGATCACTTCCCCTAAACATGTTCCAGTCAGTAAAGAGGGTCAATTAGAAAATAATGATTTGATAGATATTCTGTCTGGCAGTGAAACTAAAAAAAAAGAAGAAACATACAGAAAACCTCATAAAAAGCAGAAGCATAGGCATATCAAACATTCAAGTCCTGAACATAGGACTGAACAAGAAGACGCCAATAATATGGAAAGAGCACCGTCAGAGAGTGAAAACATGGAACAAAATGATGTCAATGAAGAAATGAGTCATGATGATGGTGTGGAACCAGAACCAAACACAAATGAAACGCAAACCTACTTACAGGCAAACACACAGTCATCTGATTCTGCCTACAACAGCTGTCCTAATGAAAATTATGAGGAAGAGTCTCAAAAGAATTCAAAGAATGTGTTCAAACCGCCTTTACTTAACACTGATAGTCATCTAGAAGATAAACCTAGTGTAAAGCTTGTCATCACAAAGAAAAAGGGTTCAATTTTCAAGAGCAAGTCATTGGTAAATGACAATCCATCACCTTTGCCAGCAAGAAAGAGAAGACATCTCTACAAACATGAATGGGCAAATGATGTAAGTTCAACCTTATCATTACGTCATGTAATCCCTACTAATATTATAAATTTGAAAGTAACTCTGTCTGTTACGTTTTCATGCCTAAACTGCTAAACCGATTTTGATGAATTTTGGTATAGAGATACATGGGACCTTGGAGATGGACTTAGGCTACTTTTTATGTAGGTACGAGTGTGAAGCCGTGGGCAGCAGCTAGTTGATAATAAAGGCTCTAAGCTTATTAGTTTTGTGTGTATGCCACATATCTTAATCTGATGCAGAATCAGTATATTATTTACCATTTCAGAATATTATTTATTTAAATATTTTATTTCTGTCCGGGACTTCGGCATTCATAGTATATACATAAAAAGTTGCCTTTGTCTGTTCCTGAGATAAAGTCTATATTCATACCAAATTTGATTAATGCAAAAAATATCCTTTTTATCCGATAGCTAAAACTACACAGGATCACCCGCTAGGCCAATCTGAAGATTTCCTAAAAATTTCATCAAAATTGGTCCAGCCGTTTTAGAGTCTATAGAGAACACGCATAAACACATCACCTTTTATAAATATTTATATGTTATAATTGTTACTACAAAATTATTGATTATACATCTTGAATCGAACAGGTGGCCTTCAACTTCAATGCCTTTTCTTATTTATACAAACCATTAATTGAAATTCTTTTCAGTAATTCTACTACTAGAAATTATACTAGTTACGACTATACTAATTACTACTAGATTCTACTACATATACAAATCTGGTCTTGACAAAGGTTAGGTCTTGACAAATACTTCAAACTTAGTTTTCCTTCATGCAAAGGCTTGTGCGAAAAATGTATAGAAATGTTAGCAGTAGTAATACTTCAGTCACGTAACTTATCAGAAGCTGGCTTGAACACCAGCAGAAAGTGGATCTTGGCCTTCATACCTTGTGTATTTACAGAAAGGAAATGAGACTCCCAGACCAGAACCACAGGAGACACCAGAAGCATCACCAAATCCAGTGGCCGAGGTTTCAGAAGCACTGACCAAGGTTACTCGATATCGAGCCCCAGACCCTATAGTGGATGACCCAGCCGAAACTAGCAAGCCTTACACCAGTGTCAAATGTACTAAAGAATCTAAAGAGGTATGTTATAAAAATTTTCAGCCCTCTTTAATTTTCATGCAAAGCTTATCGTAATAATAGAGGCCTGTGTCAATGCCAATCAATTGGATTAAACATGCTTTTAATAAATATTCATTTCTTATTATTATCCTTCTCTTAAATTAGGAGGTTTGTGTGGATAATAATTGTGTTACTTTATCTATATCTACATATAAAACAATAGCCCTTTTCTAGGATCAATGCACAGACCAAATTGCTGTAACTTATAAGATAAAATTTGGAATGTAGCGTTCTGGTAAAACTGGTAAAAACTAAGGCATTAAACAAATTTCCACCCCTAAAGGGTGAAATGGGGTGAAAACATTTGTATGAAAAAACTTAGTTATGCCCCTCATAATTTGTGTACATTTTAACGCGAGGTGCTTTTTGCTTGAAAAGTGCTTTTGACTTTTATACGTTAAATACATAATAAATGATACGTGTTTCGAGGTTTTAGAAAACAGCCCTTAAAAAGGAGTAAAGGGTATTCACAGTTGATTTCATTTTTAAAATGTGATGCGATCAATTTAAGTTTAACATTGATCACATCACCATGTTAATATTTTTTAAAGAAAAATAAAGAAAAACTCAGAATTTGTTAAATCTTCCTCTTGAAGGGGATGTAATGTTTGTGATGAAAATGTATAAAATGTATTGCGAGAAATCTCAAACTTTGGAACCCTTTCCAAATAGGAAAGGGTTTCAAAGTTTGAGGTTTCTGTAAACAAAAAATATGGGGATCAGATTTTTTCGAACTTACCCCTAAAACGGGGTATAACAGGGTGTCTAAGTTTTATAGAAAACATTCAGAAAGTTGCAGTGCGTAGCGCAGTGCGTGCAACTTCAAACTTAGATAAATAATCTGCATCTATACCTATAAAAGAGCTTAACCTGACTGACTGACTGACTGATTCATCATCGCCGAGCCGAAACCGCTGAAGCTAGAAAGCTGAAATTTGAAAGATTCTGAAGAGCTTGCTTTTATAGCAAAACCCACCCATGCGCGGTGCGATTTGCTTGAAACTTAATCAATAAAATGCAATATAAATGGACACTTGTTTCAGGATTTCCTAAAATAATCCATACAAAGGGATAAAATGTTCAAAGTTTGTATGGGAACTTTTTAACGGCTGGTGTGATTTCTTTGAAACTTGGTTTTAATACTTCAAATGCAAAATAAATGAAAACGTGTTTCATGATTTTTCAAAATAACTTTCATAAAGGAGTAAAATAGGGTGTAAATATGTGTATGGAAACTTTTTAATTGGTGCTGGGTGTGATTGTGTCATATAAAAGCAAAGCAAAGTCAAGTCAAGTGTTATAATGTGATATATTATTTAAAACGCGCGGACGAATCGCGAAGTCGACGAAGTCGTAACAGCTAGTTAAAAATAAAGAAATACATATTTTAGGGTTTTTGTAAATTTACCCCTCAAAGGGGGCGTATCGAGGTGTTAAATTTTGTATGGATGATTTTTATCGCGTGGATTAATTACTGGTAGTCCTAATTTTGGGAAAATACTCTTTAAAAATTATGAGGATAACGCGTCGTCTAATAACAGTGTAATTTCTGTTTTCAGTACTACACAGTTGTAAGAAATGTGAAGAAAGCCCATC
The DNA here is from genome assembly GCA_948098915.1 of Lampropteryx suffumata. NCBI lineage: Eukaryota > Metazoa > Arthropoda > Insecta > Lepidoptera > Geometridae > Lampropteryx > Lampropteryx suffumata. The sequence goes on from OX402559.1 coordinate 7,864,531, forward strand.
AAATACAAGAAATTGGAGAGTTCCAAGAGTTCAATGATGATGTAGAATACCTCCTTGATACATTGCAGGTAATGTGTTTTGTTAAATTATCAGATTTAGGAAAATTTTATCCAAAAATTGCCAGCATATTGCCGTAGTCTTGAGTACAAGTTAGAGAAAGGCGTCATTCGTTTGTTTCCTTTCACTTAATTTAACCCGTCGTCAGTTCCATTACATTAGTATTATACACATTAGTATTATATTATAGTTATATTATATTATATATTTCTTAGTCAGCCTCTGAATCTGTGGTTTCGCCGGACCAACAAAAACTTCGTAAAATAGGTATATTCACTTTATACTTATATTCAAAATCAAAGTCTTTACTTTATACCTTAACTTGAAAATTTAATTTACCCTTCTTAATTTTACGTGTTTTACATAATTTAATTCGCCATGTATAAATTTGTGTTGAACAAACCTGCGGAATCTTAAAAAAAAAACAATAAAAGAACAAAATCTAATTTTAAAACTATTCACCAAAAAAGATCTTTCATATCAAAACTTTGTTAAATTGGTGAAAAAACAGAATGTGCCACTGTCTCAGTTTTTGCAGCAGCGCTACTTTTTGGATTTTTATATTATTTTTGTCTAGACATAGAAAATATATATTTTATATAATATTATTACGGAAAATCCTAGGCAATTCATCTCAATAAAGGAATAAAATGTCAATTTTAACTCAATTTACAAGTGTCATTTAAAAATGTTACCCTAATTTAGACTTTGGTGTAAGCAAATAAGGTAGTTTTTTTAAATTTATATGGCGAAATTACATTATCAGGGCTGTTGACCATCTGATGACGGAGTTAATAGGCTTTCATACTGCAATCGGTTTATAGAGGGGAGTTCCATAGTTAATAATTATCTTATGTTACAGGATAGTAACCCTATATCGACGCGTTGTCTGTCCGCAATCACGCTGGCGAGTAAATGTACCGCGCCTGCGTTCCGCATGCATTTGCGAGCGCACGGCACTGTGCAGAAGTTCTTCAGCGCTCTTCACGACGCCACCGACGACCAGGTAACTTATATCCCTTTTTAAACCCTGACCCAAAGAGTGGTGTTATGTCCAGATAATAGATTCGCCTGCAGTGCGAATCGCGAACGCGAACGGAGCAAGCGAAACGCGGATCAAACTCACTCTGATGAAGATTCTCTAGATTAATCGAAACAGTGGAGGTGCTTTCATTGACTAAATAATATTTTGGTTATAACTTGTGTTTCTCAAAATATGGTGTTTAAGTTTAACATGTTTATCTGTGGACATGTGTGTCTGTTCATTATAGCTCCCATTGGATGAAATGGTTTTGATTTAGTTTAAAAGGTGAATTGATTGAGAGTGTTCTTTAGCTATGAAGATCCATCAGCTCTCTTCTAGTTGATGAGAGGATATGACCAACATCAACAGGTCTGATCGATTCGAAATTTGGTATCTTGTTACTTCAATGTTATTGCAAGGTGGTAACCTTGACCTGGCACTCACCTATCAACTCACCTCACCTTCTTGCAGTAGTATCGTGTTTGGGCTCATTGGAATGGATTATAGATAAATGTTTTATAGATGTCATTATAAATATTAATTTATACATATCACCGAACCCCTTATTCATTAATACTTGCCATTTTGAATAGTTTGATTAGTATTGTTTGTGCTTGGTATTCAAATCTCATGCGGAAGGAAGAAAGTCGTGTCGCAAGAAGGGTGATGGATTTTAATGTGGCTGGAAATATGGGTAGAGATAGGACTAGGACATTATGGATAGACTATGTGTAAGAAAGGAATAACTTCTGAGATGACGAGTGATGGGGAGGGCGGGTTAGCTATATAGGGTTCACAACACCAATGAAAATAATGAGGATAAAATTAGTTAAAGTAGGTAACCAACATAGATGACACTAATTTGACGGGACTTTGAAAACAGTTAGCAGTGGAATATGTAGCAACTTAATTCCATATAAAAAAAAAACCATACTCGTTATTACGTTTTTCCCCCGAGATCTTCACGAAAACATTTGAATCCTACAGCTATACAAAAATACCAGCACGGCCCATTATATAAGAATTGGGATTAATGAATCAAATTAATAATTTCAGAGCCTGGGTCTTTGTACGGCGACGGTGATGTTTGTGCTGTCTCAAGACCGCCTCAATATGGACCTGGATCGGGAATCGCTAGAGCTTATGCTGAACCTACTTGAATCGGATGCCTCACATAAGTATGTTTTTTACACAATTATTTTTGATACTGGCATCATCGTTAGACATACTTTACATGTGTGAGAAAATCTGTAGAGAGTATTGGACCAATAATCCCATACAAACTTGCTGAGTAAGATACAAAAAAATCCTAGTAATTTCCTGTTCATCATAGCCACTGTCCGGTACTGTATTTCCTTACCTTACCTGTTTCGTAAATAAACGAATCATAAATGATAATTTTGGTTATGTCTCATTCACACATTACTAATAACAATGTTGTGTGAGTAAGACAATGCTTGTTTACAATATTTGCTGAAAACTTGCTATTTGTTAATTTGCCTTATGCCTTTTGAATAATTGAACATCAAATTCTGTCGTGTTTTTAGAAATGCCCTCGATGACTGTGGTTTAACATCAGTGCAACTAACCAAGACTCAGGACAGGGTTCGCGAACTGTGTGCTGAAATCAAGAGTCAAGAAAAAGCTACGCATTTAGATCTTGATAACATCACGGTATGTGGTCTTTTTTTTTAGATATTTTGCTATATTATTGTTGTATTTCTATATTATTTTAAGCTCTTCATAGATTGAGGGACACGGAACCCACATGTACAGCCATACTAAACCCACACATTCTTTCTTACATACACATAAACACACATGCACATGCATACTAAGACTAATACACGCACACAACACGCTACACAATTTTAACGTGTTTACAAAAATTATTTATTTAGGTGTTCAAAATAAATCTCCTATAACAAATCGTATTATTTACTTACAAACACTGATACTAATCGTACAATGATAGAATTACTATGAAGAAAAATTCTTTAATTACACGAGATAAATAACCTTTAATTTTATTTAACCTCATTAACGGGAATTCTTCGCGGTATTGTTCGATGCCTTCCGCAAAAAGTTAAATATATTATATATAACGCATTAGTAAAATCACACATCGACTACCTAATTGAAGTGTGGGGTACTGCAGCCAAATCCTATATAAAAAAACTACAAATCGCTCAAAATAAATAAATTAAGGTTTTATTTAACCATGACTATCTAACACTAACCATCACTCTGTATAAAAAAACAACATTACTTAACATTCGACAAACCTACATCTTCTACACCTGCATACTAATACGCAAAATATTACATAACGATATACACACATAAATCTCTTTCAAGAAAAAACATGAATATACTAAATATAAACTGAGAAGTGCGAATAATATAAAACTACTCTATCCACGCACAAACCTTGCTAAAAATGATTGTTACACGTTTGTTTATCAGAAGAAATTAAGTAGTCTAAAACATTATCAACATTTAAAAGGCTGATAAAAAGTCATATTGCAAATAAATAGGTACTAATAAAATTGTTTGAATTTAAAATTTTGATTTCAATGTTCAATGCCACATCCAGTCAGGGAGTACTCCGTAAAGTAAAGTGATTTGTTTTTAGAATACCCACATTTATATTATTATTATATTATTGTACCTACTCTTATTCTAATTCTTAGTAATAAGTAAGTACTTGTATTTTACATCTACAACGTAACCTTAATGTACAAAACCTATGTATTGTTTGAATATCTCATTAAGTGAAATGTAAATTCTTTTGAGATAATAACATTTCTTTAAACCGAATTACCATATAAATTCTGATCGCGAAAGTTGAAAATATACTAAGCAATGTAAATTCCACAGGTCGGTCATTTAGCGATGGAAACCCTTCTATCCCTTACATCAAAACGCGCCGGCGAATGGTTCAAGGAAGAACTTCGAATTCTCGGCGGAGTGGATCACATCGTGCGAACCATCCACGACTGCGCGGGACGGCTTGAGACGCCAGCCGCTAGTTGGACCGAGCCTGATATCGATGTGCTGAGGAAAGCCGATCGGTGTATGCGGGTTCTGGAGAATGTGAGTGACCTTGAAACCTATTAATATTAGCTTGAAACAGGTAAATCGCAAAATTTTCGCAGTTCATTACCAAACGCATGTACACCATAAAATAGTAAACTAGACTAGATAGCACCAAAGCCATTTCGTCTAGTATAGAGCTAGTTTAAACTAAAACTGAACTCCACTCTACCGAAATTTGCATTAAAAAATATAATTATACAGAGGGATTTGAGAAAGTAGAGCATTTATTTTACCTGTGTCTTTAATATCTATAGCTCACCAGTGGGGTAAAGCGTTGTTATCATTTGGATCAAATTAATTCCTATTCCCTAGGTATTGTAATACCATTACCTGTGTGTGTATTATCAGTATACAACAGAAGGGATTTGATATGAATACATATAATATAAAATTACCATTGATCTCACTATTGGAGCATAGCTGGTAGGGGACACCGGGAATGCATGTGATGCACACTATTGATTAACCAAACCGGACTTAGTCTCTATTTTATGGTCACATAATTACCTACACTACTGACACTGGATCTTTGTACCTCGAAAGGTGGCTGCAAATAGCTTTAGCGCAGAACCCATTTTTGGGTCAAATTGGAGGCAAGCGAGGGGTGCGGAGGGGGCTAGAGATGAGGCATCTAAATATGCATGATTATATGAACTATTTTAATCGATAATCGTATTTTGTATTTGCAAGGTACAATTAAATATTTGCTGCCAATAAATAAATAATTACACTAAGTAAATAAATGCAGTCTGTTTGGGTTAGTATAATATTTGAAAGTATATGCATGGAAGGATAGAAAATTGGTATATTTTGAGCTTGAGATGTTTGAAGCTTAAATTTATAGTGATTTAAATCAAAAATTCATATAAAACTTATAAACTGTACAAAAACATTAGGTTAAGAAAATAACGATCATTTGAATCGAACCGCACTAGTAGCGGTATGATTTAGCGACTGACTTAAAAATATGAAGACATCGTTGTATTCGACACCTCGCTCACTCGCTTTTGTTTGTGGCATCGTATTATCTCGCTCTTTTAACAGTACACTCGATAACAACACGCAAATTGGTAAGTGATTTCTAACTTTGTAAAGTTTTTGTTGTACCTGATGGGTTATTCATTTGAAGCGTTTTTGTTTTGTTATATTTTTTTATAGATGTTATTTGTTTTCTGTTATTGTTGCATTTTGCGTTTACTGACTTCAAAATCAGAAAATAAGCATTATAAAATCAGGATATATTTTTTTAAATCGTTTATATAAAAAGCAGACCACTCAACATTTAATGATAACTACATGCACAATGTACTTCACTACATAGTATAAAACAATCGCTTCCCGCTGTATGTCTGTCCTATGTATGCTTAGATCTTTAAAACTACGCAACAGATTTTGATGTGGTTTTTTTCAATAGATAGAGTGATTCAAGAGAAAGGTTTATATGTCTAATACAATTTTTTTTTTATCCTCAATAAACCTACGTTTGACCACGATCTCGCCTGATGTTAAGCGACGATGTGGCCGACGATGGGGCACGCAGGTCTAGAAGACGTCTATTTACTCGAGACTTGAAGAGACCTAGATTGTAGTTTTCAGGAAAGACAGACGACGACAAAGCATTCCAATCCTTGGCTGTACGCATTATAAATGTGGAAGCAAAGCGCTTTGTTCGTAAGGGTGGTAGGTTGACAAGGTATGGATGGTATTGAGCGGTACGTCTTCTTGTCCTGTTGTGAAAAGGAGATGGTGGAATACATGCATAATATAGTAGAGAACTACTGATAATTTTAAAGGTTTCTAATCACATTAGACATTCTGTACTATATTTATTATCAGCATTGCACCCGTGCGAAGCCGGGGCGGGTCGCTAGTCAAGCAATAAATTAACTTCTTTGATATGCTCTACAGGTGACATACCGAAATGAAGACAACCAATTATACCTGGTGAATGGATCGTTGGGATGCGCGCGCACAGTAGTGGGCTTGCTCCGGCGCTGTGCGGGCGAGGCGTGTCTCAACACCGCACTTCGAAGCTCCCTATTAGACGCAGCACTACCCGCTGTCAAAGTGCTTGTCAATCTGTCGCACTCCTACAAAACAAATGAAGGTAACTATTTCACTTAAAAGTGTATTGTTTTCTTTGCCATTTGCAAGTAGTGCAGATGTTCAGATGCTCTCGAGGCATAGCTAACAACTTAGCGATTATGGAACTTTTGATGCATTCAATGTCTATCAGTTTCGATTATCATTTTGCTATATTTCATTCATTGGTATTACGTTCGGTTTCATCTAGGTTTCTATTCATATGACAGCATGTGTTACAATCGACATCAACCGTCCGTAATACTAATGCATTAATACTAACTGAAAGCTGTTAGAATCAATGTTTTAATAGTGAATTACATAATAGCCCGGCAAATTCTGCAAAGTCCTTTTATGTGTGACTGAAGTGACATTTTTATCTGAGCGCCTTAACGGCACGTCATACCTGGTTTTTTAAAAGTTGTTTAAGCATGACGAGACGCCTATGAGCGACCTATTACCTCCATTACAAGAGTCAGTGTAGTTTGCAAATGTGCGGAAAAAACAAATGTTTACTCCCAGTTCGCAAATTACGCTACTAGAGTACCTCTGGCGCAGTGGGCGAAGGCCCGCATGTGGCGCTGAAGGTTGCGTGTTTGATTTCCGCCGCGATGCAAATGTTTGTATATTATGCCGGACATTTCACTCAGCATCATCTGGCCCCAAAGTAAGCAGAACTTATGTTATGGGTACATGACTGATATACTACTTATAATTTTTTTTTTGTAAATACATTTTGAAACACCCAGACCCAGATACTTGCAGCTCATACAAACATTTGTTCGCGGCGGGAATCAAAACCGAAACCTTCTGCGTCTCAAGCGGACCTTGGCCTAATGCGTCACAGAGGCTGTATGATTGCAAATATTGTAATAATAAAATGTAAAATTATGAAAAAATAATATATATAAGTAGTATATCAGTCATATAGTTTCCATAACACAAGCTCTGCTTACTTTAGGGCAAGATGCTTTGCCCAGCATTATTTATGCTAAGAAATATAATTAGTTTTAGATAGTTCTTGCTTTTAAACAGTTTAATCCTATGCAGCACCAATCCAACCATCACATAACTACAAATCATCTCAAGTAGACATTATTTTCAGTCTTGATGAATACCTGCTACTAGCATTTTTCTTTAATTTTCAGTGTCAATAGGCGCTCAAATTATTGGTGATCAACCCTCGCTAATGGAGATTTTACTCATCATTTTAAACAACCAAGGAAACTTTATACCTGAGAAAAGAAACTTCGAATTCAATATTTTTGTGAGTAATTATTTTTATGTGTTGTGTTTAATTCTTAAATGGCTATTAGGTATTCTGGTTGGGTTTTGATCTCTATGTTATATATTTACTAGCTGCTGCATACGGGTTCGCACGCAAGGTGCTTACATAAAAAACTTGCATATATCATAGATCCCTAAGATATCCCTATGATAAAATCTATTATGTTACCAAATTTCATCAAAACCCGTTAAGCTGTTTAGCTGTGAAAACGTAATAAAGAGTCAGACAAACAGACTTAGAAACATTCGAAGTATGGATTTTACTGGTTGCTGCCAGTGGCTCTACACGCGTGGTACTTACATAAAAAAATGCCTGTGTCATTCCTCAAGACAATCTATCTCATTACTAGATTTTATTTAGATCTGTTCAACTGTTTAGCCGTGAAAAGGTAAATATAAATATAATACTAGAAGTTTAATTCAAGTCTTGTCAACCTGTACACTAACACGTTGAATTGTTTGTAGGTACTCCTTCTTCTGATAAACCTGGTACAAAACAACGAAGTAAACACGCAAAGGCTACTGAGCGTGCACATTCGAGTTGATCACGATGACGATGTCATATCCCGGAGCCTGCTCTCCTTAGACCTCATTGTCGACCTCTTCCGCAAGCGGGAGGAGCTAGCCAGGTATGTATTAACAAAGTCACATTCTATCTCTACAGGTTAATAAACGGCTGGTGAGTAAAAGTGGATGAAGAAAAAATGCACTAGAAAATCTGATGGAACTGAAGAAAACTGGAAGTGACTGACCAAGAAGACGATAGTTAAATAAAAAGTTATATTTTCCTGCGAGTGCTGACCTTAAATCTCGAACTGGCGATGTAGTCACTCGCTACGCTCGTGATTCTAATATAAGCTGCTGAGCACAGTGAGTGATTTAAAACCATAAAACTTGCTCTCATGTAAAACATAAACTTTTTCACCTCTACTAGCGAGAAAAATGGGTATAAGTTATAGGTAAAAAAAAACTATTTAAACAATATTTTAAAATATTTTTAGTGTCTCATTTAAATTTTATCGAATATCGATAAAATTTAAATGTCGATTGGTTTTCAAAAAATCAACAAAAATCTAAAAATTGTATACATCGATGATATTCTTTAAATAAAAGAAGTCGGTTTACTTTTTAGTTTTTAAAAAGAGAGTTGGAGAGTTGAAAATAAGAATAACCATTGAGACCATCCCCATCTCGACCAGCAAAAATACGATATCTCTAATGTAAGTTGGTGAGGAGTTGGATATCCTACAAATCCCAGGTCAAGATCAAGATCAATTATCAAATCAATGTTCTTGCAATATCATTGAAGTACAACGATACATAATTTCAATCATAACTGTGAGAGTTGCTCAAACCCCTTCATCAACAAAAAAGAGCTGAGCTTCCTTGAATCATAGCTAAGAAGATCAAGTGACCTTCAACAAAATAAAACGTGTGCGTCTCGGGACGCCCGACAGAAGTGATAACTTAAACTAATCTAACTAGCGCTGTGAGTTTGAATCGATCATACATGTTGAAGTTCCTCAGACCCCTTCATCAACAAAAAAAGACCTTATTATCAAATTGCTGATCAGATTTTCTTGATTCTATGATTCAACTAACAATATAAATAAATAAATAATTAATTCCGGACACAACATCATCTGGCCCTAAAGCAGAGCTTGTGTTATGGGTACCACATGACTGATATACTACTTATTAACTTATTTTGTAAATACATACATATACCCCCAGACCCGAGACTAATACTTGTAGATTGATAGTATTGATTGTAGATTGATACTTTATAACACCCAGACACATAACAAACACCTATGTTCTTCACACAAATATTTATCGTGGGAGGGAATCGAATCCTCATCCTACAATGCAGAAGGCAGAGCTACAACCAACAGAACTGACAGGCCAGTCAAAATATCTATGTAGTATATACTACTAATATATACTACCTGATGTACTACTTAGTATATCAGTCATGTGGCATAACACAAGCTTATTAACCGGTAGCTTAGTATGCTCTGTCGAAAGCGTCTAAATACACGTATATCGTAGTATATATTTATACTCAGAATCAATGCCATTTATTTTATAATAACTGCGCAATACATTGTTTTATTTGGTTATTAAAGAGGTTAGTAGATTACACCATGTGTGCTAATAAAATTCGACTTACAAGTCACGTCGCTTCTGTACTCATAGTATTCTACTAAATATTCTGTGTAATAAAAATCAATCCTTTCGGTTATTAGCCGGCACGGTTACTACCGGAAATTGAGTTCAGCGCTATAAATAGCACATAGTTTTCGATCGTTACTCTGTAGGGCAGGTCAATCACCCGTAGATCTCGAGAAAGTACAACTCATTACCTACTCACGTGAAGTTGGCCAGACTTTACAAACTGCGTGGGATTTGTGATGTCTATTACAACTGATGCTTTCTGAGGCTTTTCTGGTCTACTACTCGCTTCTATAATAAGCTTCCTGAAAATGTAACTAATCTACTTATTAAATTTTTATTATTTAATAATAATCACTCACTATTTAATATAATAATTTCAATCACATTAAATTTAAAGCTTACATAAAGGGTAGTCTTTTGAAGAAAGCGTATTGTAATATAAATGATTAGATCACTACATAATATAAAACAAAGTCGCTTCCCTATGTATGCTTTAATTGATAGAGTGATTCAAGAGGAAGGTTTACATGTATAATACATGTATAGTATATTAGAGAAACACTGATAATTTTAGAGGTTTCTAATGTAATGTCGTAAATATACTCATTTTTTGGCGCTCACATTGCAAACGCGGGTAAACCCTACGAGTTAAATCAAAATAATGTATTGTACACCTTTATAATAATTACGTTTTAAAAACTCAAAAGAAAACTGACTTAATTGAATGAAATTTGAGTCTATAATAAATTTTTAGTCGAAAGTAGATGTATTTTGTACATATATAATAATGGTTAGGCCAAATAAACGCACCGCTCCAATAAGACACCGAGGTATCGAAGTACAGGAAAACATCATCGATGTATACAATTTTTAGATTTTCGTTTATTTTTCAGCTCGACCGATTTTGATAAAATTTTATGGGACCACCTGTGAAGTATACCTTTTCAAACAAAAAAAGAATTTTCCATACGGTTCAGGCGTTTTCGAGAAATCGGTGAACATACACAAAAAAAAAAGATTCCGACGAATTGAGAACCTCCTCCTTTTTGATGAAGTCGGTTAAAAAGGTCTACAAAATAGTCCGCGATGGTATATGTCTATCTCTTATGTTATGTTATTCTCTTTAGTATATTTATTATCAGCATTGCATCCGTGCGAAGCCGGGGCGGGTCGCTAGTTATTGATAAGAATAAATGGCCTCGCGTTGCTCTGCGCTCAGACAGTTAACCACCACAATTGAAATGTATGAACTCTCTTGTATTAGTTTTTCGTAGTTAAGGTAGTTATAAGATGGATCATGGTAAAAGCGCTAGTATAAGGACGAGTGCCAGTTCTTCTCGGACTCGGGTTTGGACGAATTGGCACCTAAAGTCACCGACTTCGAAGACGTTTCAAAGTGATCCTTGTGATTGTATTAAATAAAATATCTTTTGATTTTGACTTGACTTGACTCGGCAAATCGATGTTGTAATCTTCCACAATAGACGATAAATAGAATTTGAGAACATTAGAACGAGATTATCTCATGTTGTCATTTTTTATTTATTTATAGAATAGAATAGAATAGAATAATGCTTTATTTGACACACAACACGAAAAAGGTTACAGACATAGACAAATAAACAGAAAGAAAAAGATTAGAGTAGGTAGGCCAAATTACACATGATGAGAGAGTAGGTACATTTTTCGCTTGAGGTGCCAAATAGGTCCAGTCTCAGCTTTAATGCCACTCCTATTGGAGACAGCGCTGGTTTTCAGACTGGGCCTTTCAGGGTGACATCACGGGCATTTCTATTATTTTTTTCTACAACATATTGTTATAATAGTTAGGTACGCATAAAAATGTAGCTAAGAAGGCACTGATATAAAATAAATAATGCCGGAGATTTCACACGGCATCATCTGCCCCAAATAAATAAGTGTGTATAAATGACAAATTCATCAGATTAGGTACTTAATTTAGGTAATTTATAACCCAAAACTCCATAGCTATAAAAAGTATGCTCCAAAAAAAATACAGCGTTTCAGCCTATTTTTTTAAATGCTCATGCTTATTTGTCCTGCACTATGTACCCTTTTGTGTTGTAGTGGTTTTTGTCTTTTTGTAAATTGTATGTTCTTAATATAAGTTTTGGTAAATAAATATATTTGTATTTGTATTTCTATTTGTTATCGTTCTGATGTATCGAAGTCAGTTTGCGTGATTGGTGAATGAATATGTAAATGTTTGCAGGGTCGCTGAGGAAAATACCGATGCGTTGCTGGACGGTAACGAGGAAGCCGGCGAAGGCGACAAAAAGAAGCAATATCGGGATCATATCGATGAGACAGTCGAAAAGGGTGAGTATAGATACGAACCAACTCCAATACAAAATGGAGTTAAGTCCGGATGTTCTTTGTGTCCAAATCAAATGAATGAAATAGAGGAAATCTATTTCACGTTCATATTTTTTTTTGAAAATTTACGTTTATTAGTCTGGGCTAGGCACTAAAGCTCAGACTATGTTAATGCATCGTCCAAAGGTCTCATTGATAGAATTTGAAGCCGCATCGCTAAAACCTGCCAATAAAATAACAAATAACTATTTTATTTGTATTGGTCCTTGTCTATTGTATTTTACTAGCCCCTAGCCCTATTTTATTTTACAGTAATTGCTGGAGCGGGTTCTCACATGGAACATTCGATGGTCGGCGCACACATTGCGCTGTTACTAGGCCACATGGCGGTGGTGTCGCCCGCGCATGCAGCAACGGTCAGGAAGCGTCTTATTTCTTACTCGCTGCTATTACCTACGCTGAAGAAATTCTACATCTTCCAAACGCTAACTGCTAGCGTAAGTACCACTAGACTTTATTTCTACAATGTCGTAAAAATATGTAATAGTCAGGCCACCGAGACACTGAAGTCTTATTCAGTAAAAAGGTTGGTGCACGTAAAATTGAGCTAGAATGTCTCTTACGTGTAATTTATTTTGAGCTTCGATTTGTAGATGAAAATCAACACTCATTGATTACGATAATACTTATGTGTGCTATTGCTGCAATAAAATCACGTTTCTTTTATCTCTCAATCCAATATAAGACAATTTACTTTACAATTTATCAGCATATTGAATAAAAAAAACAAATATTATATTGGTGGGCAATGCACACAACCACCTCCACCACCACCACAAGCCATCAAATGTTGAACTATTACACATTTATTAAAATACAAGAAAAATATACTGAAGGCCACATTAAAAACTCATCAGCGGGAATGTGATATTAAAGACATTGACAATGCGTCATATTAATATTCGTTGAACCCTTGTTAATAATTTCGGAACATAGTTTAATACAATAATATAAAATACATGTGAAACAGTTGAGCCATTAAAGGCCCATTTAAAACGATCTATAGATATGTCAACTGACCCAGGTCAGTTCGTAACTTCTTAGGTCTGAAATATACAGATAAGTAGATTTTAACTAAATCTAGGTACTTAGTTAATATCCATTCGTATCCAATAAGTAATATGTTTTGTTTTCATTGACAAGAATAAAAATAGATGGTGTTTCAAAAATAACACAAAAAATTTAGCTTTATATTGTATGTATGGAGCTGAAAATATCTGCATATTTGTTTTTACCTATCTTCAAAATGTTTATGAAATTATATATTGTAAAAGTTGAATACTTACATAATCTTCTTTTTCAGGCCGATGCTCCCACAGTAGCGCACGTGAAAACGACGCATCGGTTAATTCAGTTCATGGAGACGAGCGATAAAGAACTAGAGGCGCCATCCCAACCGGCTGCGCCATACACCGCCACTCCATACCAAGCGCATTACTACCAAACTTCCCCCTCTGACATGCCTCAAGACATGTCTTTGAATAGTTTAAACCAATACCACAACTACAGTACCTCTAGTTCCGATAGAATGTCATCGTCAATGGAGGCAGACGGTTACCGTTGAACGGCAATGCTTCATATCCCTCCGTAAAAGGGCCAGCGTCAACCAAAGCGGAGGACAGATGTGTAAAATAACTAACAGTTTATATCACGTAATTACCATCTCCGCCTTGGCGGATACAGGCCTCTAATCAATTTTATATCTATGAGTTGTATGATAATAATGAACTAACTTTATAGCAATAATTTTAGGCTGACCTATCATGAAATTACATTTAACTTTGGATGATAAATAATATTATCAATTATACGTGTGCATTAAATTATATCAAACAGATGATTATATAAATTTGACTATTATTTGATGACTGAAGCGTTTGTTCTATATATCACAAAAGGTCAGTTCTCGTATTAAGATTGTATATACGCGATACCCTTGATCCTTGTATAAAAAACCATTTAGCATTAGATTTATGAATGCCATTTGAAGTAATGTAACTTAAATATAGGTGGTGGTTGTTTGATTGCACAGCTGTTAGTAGATATATCTGTCTCTTCTCTTTGTAATATTATCTCTTCATTCTAATCAGTGTAAATATATAACTGTTATTTATGTTAATGCGGTATGGGTTATGATGTCTTAATTAAATTGAGATATTCCGAGTTTAAGCCAATGAACTGGCAATATAAAAGTGCAAAAATAGGAGTATGTAAGTGTAACATAGATGTTGTATTCTTTTTATGTGAATATTGTCTTGCACTTTTTGTATTATACGGCTCCGAGAGGGTTACAAATTATATTTATAGTATTGTTCTATTGAGGCACAATTCTTTATTGTAAATATATTTTAGCTAGAGACATTCGTTTGGTCTTTGTTGGTTAAATTTAGTGTAGTTATGGTTGAATTGGCCGTTTGTATGAGATTTGTTTACGCGTAGTGCTGAGCTAGTCTCGCTGCTAATATAAATTATGATCAAACTATATTTTGTACTATTGATAGGGGACGCTGTCGGCGGCAGTGTGTAGAATTCAAGCACCGAGATCGTTTTCTGTCAAGTTTGATGGAGATAGACAAGTCATGGTGTGGCAATTATTCAGTTTGTCCTATAAAACTGTTGAAAACAAACATGTGATTTCATTTCGTTGTACCTCGGCGAATTGCTGAAGACCTTTCCATTTTAACTTGAATATAAATTCGTGTAAGTTCATACCTAGTTCCGATACAAAATATCTCCAAATAGCTTGTCGGAAAACCATCATGCAGTGACACGCTAAAGTTGCATTCAAATTCTTATCAATAAGTTTCTGATGCGTCTCATTTAGAAGCCATTGGGTTGTTACTCAGAGAAGTGTGTGAACGGCTGTTTTCAACATTTAATTTATAGGTGACAGTTGCAACTTTTGATGCATTGCATCGTTTTACCATAGCAATGTTAAACAGATTCAATGTTGAAAAATAGTCGTGGGGCGAAACGAGCGTTGTGCCTTGCAAAGTCAATAGGTATTTTGAACTTGCAACTTTAGTATGCGTGCTCGCGTGTTAACCACAAATGAGAGAAAATCTATGTTTAAATTAGATAGAACGTAATATTATATGACACGAATCGATAAAAATAGTAAGCCCTCAGATTTGTACGGTTTTTACTCTGAAGAAAGTCCTTGGTTTTTTACAATGACGCCAACGAAAACAATAGACAATAAAAATGAATTGTTTAGCCTTCGCATTGGTTTCTGACGTTTTCGATCGCTAGCGAGTCAAATGAGTTCTTCAGGGTATTAATTTATTTACGGTGACCCGAGTGCAAGCTGGAACAACATCAAAAAATTGCAGCTTATTTATTACAT